>OV743440.1:2400000-3000000 GCA_928269145.1 Agriphila tristella | reverse complement strand
AGTGCTGGTAGTATAGATATTGGCCTAAAGTTAGCTGAGTCACTTTTATCCCCAGATTTAAAAAGAGGAATCAATTTACTATTTTTCATTAGATCAGGAAAGACCCCTTCGTCAATACATTTGTTAAAAATAAAAGCCAAGTAAGGGGCTAGTATATCAATTATTGATTTAATTATGCTTGTTGACATGCCCCAAAGATCTTCTGTTTTTTTAACATAAATACATTTATGTTAAAAAAAACAGAAGATAAAATACACTTATATGCCAACGCTTCTTCCAATCCGCGAAGCACTTGAGAAAATCGTTTTTCGGGATCTTGTTCAGCTCCTCCAGCGATGCTGTCTTAATTTCCTCAATCGTGTCAAATCGTCACTCTTTCATGGTTCTCTTCAGTTTGGGGAATAGGAAGAAGTCGCAGGGGGTCAGGTCCGGCGAATACGGTGGATGAGGCATCAATACGGTGTTGTTTTTGTCCAAAAAATTGTGCACAAGCAACGATGTGTGAGCCGGTGCATTGTTGTGGTACAAAAGCCAGAGGGCCTATTACAAAAAAGCAACACGATAAGCGTACGACGTTCGTCCCACACCGTGGCACTATGACTCACAAATAAGGTTCAATATCAAGTAATTTGAACGACGAATTGCGTCCAACTATCGTGATTCCTTTTTGTAATAGGCCCTCAGTTCTGATCCATCCACAAGTCTGGTCGTTTTTTGCGAATTGCTTCGTACAAACTGCGCATAACTTCGGGGTGGTACCCTTTATTAACTGAACGACTTTCTGGTAGGAAGTCTTAATGCTCCACGTCTCTGCAATCAAAGAAATTGGATGCATATTCTTTGATCCATTTTTTGGAATAGGCAAAAATAGCCGCAGAGGAAAACACCTTCGCGCTCTTTCAGCTGTCAAAAACTAATTAAACTTCCAAAATGGCTGACCTTTTCAGCATAAGCGAGTACCAACATAATGCCACAAAAAATTCAAAAAATTTATTTACGTAATCCAACGATCATGTAATCTGTAAAAATTTAAAAGACACCTTATTTTTTTGAACAGACCTCGTATCTCTGTGTGAGAAAAAAATTGGCAATTTCATACTTTAACTCTTTTATTTGAACACAAATTAATACAAATCACCAAGATGCTTCAATGAGAGGGAAAAAATCTGTTATGCTGCTCTCTTGTATTAATATTTCCTGTCTGAGGCTTTTATAGTTATTAGAAAGGTGCGGTGAGCGCGGAAAAATTGCTCGAAGCTCGATATTAAAGTTGTTACGCTATTAATAGTTATTGAAATATTAAAATAAAGGAAAAAAGAAACTAATTTGCTCTCATTTTCATTTGACTTGAATAGATGCTTAACAAAAACTATAATATATGGGTCATCTATTTTTTCATTCTCTCTTCGAAAAGCAAATAAACAGGGCATGTTATTTTTTGTCGTATTGTCCATTATATTTATCAAGTTTATAATAGAGCGACACTTTTGGTTTTATTATGGTTTAAGGTGGCTTTTCCACCGAAAGTGACGCCCTCGGAGGTTTTATTTCATAAGCTACTCGTATCAATAGAGTATGATTTTAATAAAACTTTACGTGAAATTTTTATGGCCCATGGTCTAGTATTTTAGAAGGTAATCAAATATCCTCTACAGGTCGCATTTCTCTACCAATCCCGATGAAATATTGTGAGCAGGTTTGATAAATATATAGGTATATTTTTTTTTGTCAAGACAGTTTTCCGAAATTTATTAAAATGACGGAGAAATGTAAAAAAAAACTTATTTCAGTCCGGCTTTTCGGCTGTTTGTTTTCCTCTACAGGTCGCCTTTTGCAACCGATCCTAGTGAAATTTTGTGAGTAGGTTTATATTTAACTGTTTAGTAAAGTCAGTTTTTCCAAAATTATCTAAAAAAAATTCACCCATTTCGAAAAATTATCAAAATTAGGAGCAACATCTAGCTGCGAATATAACGTACTGTGTCTTTGAAAACTTCATGGCAACATTTTATTTTTGTACAATTTGAGCCACTTTCTAACGCGAGGTCTACAGCTCACGGAACCACTAGTAAAGTATTAAATTAATGCTAAAATAAACACCGGTCGATGCAATACAAAGCTGCAGGTCGCGTGTGTCTGAAATGTTTTTGTCAACTTTAATAATGCAGAAAGGCCTTGGGAATGTCTGTTATTTTGCAATTTCAAAAGATTAGGTATCTACCTACATTAGTGCGACCTTTGTTAATGTAATTGGTTAATTCATTATTAGGTAAAATTATTCTTGCCTTGCAAGCGATCAAGAAGATAGAAGCCTTTTTAATTGTTGTGCCGATTTTTTCAATATTTATCTTTATTTCTTTTATAACTTCAGATAATGTTTGGCATTTCCAGCCGCCGGCATAAACCAGACATGCAGCTTCAACGAACAATGCGAGTACTCCGCCATCAAAACCGAATGCCGCAACGAGAAATGCGAGTGCAAGTTCGAAATGGTGGCCGTGGAGGCGGCGGACGGGACCCTTATATGCACACGTAAGTTTCGATGTTTATGTAAGTAATAGAAATAAAAAATCATTAATAGTGAGTGACTCAATGTATACATTCATTCCGTTTATTCGTTTTTTAGGATTCTTCTTAAAGGAGTTAGGGTCCTTTTCCTGTCATGCATATTTTCGCCTGTGCACGGATCTAATCCACATGCGGTAGCATGCTCCTGGCCGCACGCAGGACCAAGATTTCGTTTGCCGCTGCAGTGGCGTGCGTGTCGGCAGTAACTAAACTCGCGATATATGCGTACTATGTACATGCGTGCGACCTACGTCATGGGTCACAGTAAAACAACAAACAACACTGAAGTGAAAGCAGAAGAACACGGCCTGCATCCGGTTAGTACGCACGATCCGCGCGCGTGCTGCCCGCGTTATAGAAAAAACAACATGTATGAAATGATAGGATGCAGACAGCTTGCACGCGGACCAGATCCGCGCGCGGGCGAAAATACGCATGACAGGAAAAAGGCCCGTTGGAAGTGTTGGGTTTTGCGTAAAGGATCTTGGATGCTTTAAATGCCTGGACGGCTAATGTTTTAGCTACAGAAAAAAAATTATAAAGGTGCGGTAAGCGCGGAAAAATTGCTCGAAGCTCGATATTAAAGTTACGCCATTACATAGTTTATAAAATATTAAAATAATAGAAAAAAACCGCCCAAGTGCGAGTCGGACTCGCGTACTAAGGGTTCCGTACCAAAAAACAGCATAAAATCACGTTTATTGTATGGGAGCCCCCCTTAAATATTTATTTTATTCTGTTTTTACCTTATGTTGCCCGCGTGATAGAAAAAACAACATGTATGAAATGATACGATGCAGACAGCTTGCACGCGGACCAGATCCGCACGCGGGCGAAAATACGCATGGCAGGAAAAAGGCCCGTTGGAAGTGTTGGATTTTGCGTAAAGGATCTTGGATGCTTTAAATGCCTGGACGGCTAATGTTTTAGCTACAGAAAAAAAATTTGAGGGGTTTCAACAGGCTGAGCTTTCCACACTATCCAGTCTATTACAAACGTGCAGACTTCGCAGCTACCGCACGAGTTGAGCGACATCTTTCAGAAACTAAAATAATCATGAAAAGTACAGCGCCCCTTGCGGTAGGATATTCACTAGATTTGACGTACACTTGCTGCCAAGTTGTGTAGAGCCAGATCGCTAGATGGCGTGCGATACCTTTAGAATGTGGTTCATTCAAAAACACAATTATGTTATGTTATTGGAAACGTAATAAAATAAATCTATGTTGAAAACAATTTTATTGCAGAAATCACTAAAAAACAGTGCACTTTTATGAAATTATTTTAAACGTAACAAACTAAAAGGCCGTAACAAATCAAGGCGACATAAATATGGAGATGTATAACCACGAATATTTCATTTTCAGAGGAGAAGAGAGTGGAGGAATCGCTGAAGACATTAGACCCTGCAATGATCGGAGTTCTGGTGGGAATGGCTCTCATGTTCATCATCATATGCGTGGTGCTTCGTCTATTTAGCAGGTGAATATGAAAAATGATAGGGTAAATGTTTTTTAATCTCCGCTAAGTTTTTTTTTACTTTTATTTGCCAGGCAAAATATCCTTACCTAAGCGTTTGTAAGTACAAAAGTAATAACTAAATGCTACGCCGACCGATTAAATGAGTAATGTTTTTGATTTACTTTGCTTGATCAATAAATAATCAACGAGGAACATGCTCTGAGCTCCCGGGCACTATGTACTTGGATGATTGCAAGACTGATAATGGTACTGACGTGGCAAATTCCTTTGCAACGCATTTCTCCTCAATTTACGATGGCCCGCAGCAGGCCGGGGCGGTTGATGTTTCGTTTGAGGTTTCTAACGGTGATCACTTATCTGGTCTGACAATAAGTGAAAGTGATGTACTTAAGAAACTTAAACAACTAGATTGGACAAAAGGTGCTGGTCCAGACGGCATACATCCGATTTTCTTTAAGCATTGTGCCACTTTTTTTGCCGCGTCTCTTACAGAAATATTTAAACGTTCTCTCGCTGATGGAGTCTTCCCCAGTGAATGCAAGAAAACTGCAATTATACCTGTATTTAAGAAAGGGGTGCGCAATGATATAAAGAATTATAGGCCAATTGCTATTTTTAACCGACTTCAAAAAAAGGAGGAGGTTCTCAATTCGATTGTATGTTTTTTTTTTATCGTTGTTCGCGCATATCTTCGTGATTTATGAACCGATTTTGATGATTCTTCTTTTGTTCGATTGAATTATCTTGCGAGATGGTCCCATTTAATTTTTTTTCAAATCGGTTCAGTAGTTTTCGAGAAATCCTGAAAATACTATACTATATAATATACCTATAATAATATACCTAATATAGAAGGTACTTACACTAAAAATAAAAAAATAAAAAAATTGATTTAAAAAACAAAAAACCGACTTCAAAAACCTGCCTCTAAAAAGCAAGAAATAATATTCAAATCATTAGATACGCATTATCATTGTTATAATAACAACACGTCTATTGAAGTCGGGTGGGGCTTTTAGAATAAAAAAGAAAGTTGTACTCCAGCCCCACCCGACTTCAATAGACGTGTTGTTATTATAACAATGATAATGCGTATCTAATGATTTGAATATTATTTCTTGCTTTTTAGAGGCAGGTTTTTGAAGTCGGTTTTTTGTTTTTTAAAACAATTTTTATCATGCCTGTCTAAGCTGTTCGAGTCGTTAATGTATCCAGTCATGAGACCTATACATAAAAAAGGTTGTCAAAAACATACAATAACTACCGTCCTATCACAATACTTTCCACTATTGATAAAATTGTAGAAAAAGCTATTTCAAAACAAATACATTCATTTTATAAGTCTAATAACATAATTTCTAACAAACAGTTTGGTTTTCAGTCCGGCAAGAGTACAACTCAATTACTTTCAAAATTTACCGATACCATTTATAGGCACCTTAATAATAAAAAACATGTTCTTGTAGCTTTCATCGACTACAGTAAAGCCTTCGACACGTTAAGACATAGTACCCTTATCGAAAAGCTCAATGACTGTGGGATTCAGGGACCATTAAACAACTGGTGCAAAGATTATCTTAATAATAGGTCATATTCTGTTAAAATCGGTGATACGTTTAGTAAAAATATAGCAGTAACAGATGGCACAGCGCAAGGCTCGGTCCTTGGTCCGCTGCACTACATAACATACGTTAATGATGCAGTAAATCTAGTTTCTAATTGTGAAATATATCAGTTTGCCGATGATACTTGCTTAATATCAGCGAATAACGACTTAGATGAAGCTCTTATACAACTGCAAGCCGACTTCACGCACTTATTAAAATGGTCCCATGACGCAGGCCTAGTCATTAACGCTGAAAAAACAAAACTCATGTATATCAGCTCTAGCCAAAACAGAAAGCCAAGTAATAACCTAAAATTAATTGCACACAATCACAATTGCCTACATGCAAATTTCCACAATTGCTCATGTAAACCAGTAGAGATAGTCCAAAGACAAAAATACTTGGGACTTGTTATTGACGATCGGCTTAAATGGACCGAGCATATTAATTATGTTTGCGATAAACTGCGTGCTATATTGGCAAAATTAGCAATAGTAAAAAGAAAAATTCCATATGACATATTACTCAACCTATATAAAGCGTTAGGAGAATCAACAATATATTATGGCTTAAGTAGTTATGGTAGAACGTGTAAAACTCATCTCGACCCTATATATAAGCTACAGACAAGAATAATGAAAACGATTGTACCTTCGAAAGTTAAAAACGATCATCAAAATAAATATCACGAACTGTTCTGTCATTGTAAAATAATACCTGTAC
The DNA here is from genome assembly GCA_928269145.1 of Agriphila tristella. Taxonomy (NCBI): domain Eukaryota; kingdom Metazoa; phylum Arthropoda; class Insecta; order Lepidoptera; family Crambidae; genus Agriphila; species Agriphila tristella. The sequence goes on along the minus strand of OV743440.1, from coordinate 2,993,620 downwards.
ACGATCAAGTCAAGTATATTCTATTAATTGAGCAATTCTTTAACGATGAATATCAAACTGTTGTTACCAGTAACTATCCAACTCGTAGTGCGGCTAATGTTAAACTGAAAGTACCTTGTTACAACAATCTTTACGGCAAACAACTATTACAGTACCAAATACCTAAACTAATTAATGACCTTCCATCAACGTTAAAAAAACAAATCAACGAATCAAATATTAAAAACAAATTAAAAGAATATTTTTTATCTTTTAATAGCCTTTCAATATAATATCTATATATATAAATATATATATATATAATATCTAAATGTATATATATAAACACATAATACCCATATTATACAATATTTGATAAAAAGTTATAAAATAACACCTACTAAAAAATTAACACAATCACCCCGTGTGACCTTAAACACTACGCGTGTAGCTCGGCAGCGCTGTGCCTGCAGTGGGAGCACAATTCTGTGGGTAATTGTAATACTTGTTTACATTGTAAGTAAGTAAGTAAGTAAGTAAGTAAGCATTTATTCGGCGTTTTTAGTACAATATAGATCTTAAAGATTAGAATTGGACGACCGAAAGGGCTGACCAGGCTCAGCTTGTGTTGTGGAATCTATTCCACAACGCTGGTTTTCAGCTGGACCCATAAATATATTAAAAATATAAAATATATAAGGAAAAAGAAAAAAAAAGTCGTCTGTAACAATATGCCATAGTTCTGCTGTTTATAGTCTTAGTACTTGTTTATGATACTGAACAAATTGTTGTTATGTTGTTGTATTAGTATTATGAATTAAACGTGAAGTAAACATGATAAACATTGTCTTGTCCACCCAGCCCTACGATTTGAATCTTGGGTTCAGTACCTACATAGTAATAACAATGGACTGCTGGGTGAACTGAACTGGACCTACTACTTGCATATGATACAGAATAAACTGATGTTTTGTTGTTGTATAAATATTATGGAAAATACGTGTAGTGAACATTATAAAAAAAAAAAAAAGTCTTGTCCACCCAGCCCTACGATTTGCATCTTGGGTTCAGTACCTATATAGTAATAAATAACAATCACTGCTGGGTGAACTTAACAATATTTAAAAATAAAAACATATTATATTAGTTGTAGTTAACACACATTTTGTAGTGAAGTATATAATATGTTCCAAGTAATACGACTTCTATCAACAATGTAGTAGAAAATAACATAAAAAAAAATTAATTAATGTGTCATTGTTTAACATTGGCTTTCCAATGAAAACATTCTCAGTTTTACATATTATGAGTACTGTTGCCAAGCAAGAACAATACTATTATTGTTACAAAATAATACCTATTTTAGAAAAAAATCTAAAAAAAAGTTTAAAAAAAAATAAATTTAACCTTGCCTTTTTTATAGGAACATAAATCAGTAATACATACCTTTGCCAAGCAACAAAATAAAATAAGTCCTAAATATCAAATTTAGTAGTAAAGAGTTAAACATTGACTTGTTATTAAAACACAACTCAGTACCTAACTTTTCCAAGCAAGAACACTGCTTTTTTTATTATAATTATAGTACTCAATTATTAGTGACACATAAGTATTAGCAGAACACAAATCATTAAACTTCAGCCGCTGTTTGTGGCATGAACAAAAGCTTATTATAAAACTTAACTTAAAACTAGAAACTACTTGTTTATAATAATTTTGACTTGACAGCCCAAGCATATAACACCAATAACAGCCAACAAAACAGAACACAATAATTATCAGACTGGTGCTTTTATGTACTGTATGAATCTAAATTAAAACTTAAAACAAGATATGAAAAACAATAGGTAACACAAATGTTATCTTGAGCACGCTGCATTTAATATTGTTATAAATAATTAAGCTTCTTGATAAGCTCAAACCAAATCCAAAATTGAAACCGATGAAATATAAAAAGCAGTCAGCCATGTTGAATAGCGCCAATAGCACCAACAGTGCCTTCACCAAAAACCTTGACAAGGTCAATATCAGCACGAAGCCTATGACGTGCCTTCCCATTTTCTTGTCGTACGAAGATCTGACCATCACGTGTCCATACATACTTCCAGCCATGTCGAGAAGCTATATCACGTGTTTTTTGAAATAGCCGGCGATGATGAGGAGTTAAACGCTCGTTAATGTAAAAGGGCCGTGATGAAGCCCCTGGCACCCCCATGTTCTCTGTGGATAGGTGGCGTCGAACCCGTGCCGCTTGTAGTAATTCATCCCGGTGAGTACGTCGAGCCAGTCTCACTGCGATGGGCCGAGGGCGTACAGCTGTCTTATCATTACTCTCCATAGCTGCCCTTGAGACGCCCACACGACGGGCGCTGACCACATCATTTTCACTAATCTGTACACCTATTTTTTTTGCAATAGCAAGGATTACATGCGTCGAGTTTTCATTGTTTGATTCAGGGAAACATGCTATTTCAATATCATTAACCAACATCTCCTGATCCCGTTCTACAATCTCCATCTTTAGTTTCACTATCGTCTCCTCGAGCTGAGAAATATCATAATTTTGTGGGCTATTGTTAATCTTATTCTCAAGCGCCTCCACTCGCATTTCAAGCGTATCTAAGCGAGAGTTCTGAGATTTTATAGCAGCTTCTATGTTACTCAGAGAAATACGAAACTCTTCACGCATGGCCCTCAACTCTTTACAGAATTCTTTCAGATCCCCCATTGGTTCTTCAAGTGTGGGTGTGGGACTTTTTGTAAAGTCCGTATCATCATCGAGTATGGAACTGGTGTCATGCTGGCCCTTTGTACGTTGCTTAACACGCTCAGTTACATTACTACTCATCTCTGACTCAGATATAGTCGAGGGTAAATTAGCACGAGCAGGAGTATTTTGATTATCATTTTTGGGCTTCTTAGTAATGCAATGAGGACACTGCCAATTATCACGGCGCTGTTTATCCATCATATAGAATGAGTAAAACCTTTGTGAACTCATATTAATGCAATCAAGGTCATAGGCAGCGTTACAGGCCGAACATCGCATGAATAATTTCTTAGGCAAATGCTTCAAGCACCCAGTACACTTTTCTATGGCACTCGTTTTTTGAGGAGTCATTTTTTTGATAGTGTTAAGGTTATATTGTAATAATAAGTAAAGTTTGTAATCCTTCCAACAGGAAAGAGCCCAAATGTTACTTTGAGGTTATGAACTTATGAAGTATAGGTACCTATATGGGCGGTTCCTGTAGCTGGTACAAACGGTTTCTTCTTGCTTAACAGCACGCAGAAATCTCATTAAAAGCACTTTCCGTAAGAAAATGAATGGATCCTGTTAGCGTAGATATAATGACACGGAGTCCAGTAAAAAAAACTCTTGAGATGACTTCACTTGTGCTTCACTTCACTTGTGGTATTTAAAACCAATACTCAGTTAAAACATCGAGTCGTAGATCGTATTTTTATATGAAATACAAAATAACAAAATTACAAATTCGGAAAACGTGCAGTACCATAGACTTTTTTTTTTTTTTTTTTTTTTTGCATTGCTTGACTACATTATTTTTATTTTCTTTCTAATAAAATGTTTACCTATATGTGAGCGTAAAGAGGCGAGTGTCAGTGTGCGGACAAACCAATACTGGTTTTTGTCACATTGTTAGATAATATTTTAATTTTAAGACCTTTGTCATTTCTTAATAAATAATAAATAAATAAATAAAATATGCATCTTTCTAAATAAATTAATTTCTCCACACCAACATGGTTTTATGAAGGATCTGAGTCATGAAATCGATTACGGACATCAGGTCGACACTATATATACCGACTATAGTAGCGCATTTGATAAGGTGGATCACGCGCTGCTCATAAAGAAGCTTGAAGCGTTTGGTATTGGTGGTTCACTTTTAGCATGTCTCAGAACGTACTTGGATTGCAGGCCTCAGGTTGTAGTGGTCAAAGGCGAGTCTCGAATATACCATGCTAAATCCGGTGTACCTCAGGGATCACATTTGGGACCCTTATTATTAGTTGCATACATGAATGACGTAACCTCACAGATCCAGCACTGTAAATATGAATTTTTCGCTGACGAACTCAAAATTTATAAATGGATTGATATGCACCAGGATGTTGTGCGGATGCAGGAAGACATAGACATAATAAAGTTATGGTGTGATTCTAATAACATGATATTGAACACAAAGAAATGTTTTTTCGTAAGATTCTCCAGGAAGAAAAATAATGTCGAGTCACACTATGAAATAAACAGAGATATCTTGCAGGAAGTGACTGAAATTAGGGACCTGGGTGTCGTATTGGACAGCAAACTCAAATTTACTGCACACGTCACGGCTATTGTGGCAAAAGCGTTTCAGGCTCTTGGGCTTTATCATGAGGAATAGTAAACAATTTAACATTTACACCAAAATACTGCTTTACAATGCTCTGGTTCGTAGTAACCTTTTTTTCTTATATACCGGAGAAAACGCCTTTTTGCGCTTCCCCGCCCGCAGGTGAGCGGGGGGGCATGTGGGACTCGCCAGGAGGGGACCGCGTTGCGGCTCCCTCCACGACTGCCTCCCGTGATCCCACCCAGCCGAATGGCTCGATGGGATCTCGGGAGGAGGGAATACCCACTAAAAACTCCGGTACTTGCCCTCGCGCCGCCGGTTGGCCCTGAGGGTCCCCTGTGGGAGTCGCCTCATTTAGACCCGGCGGCGGCCTGGTTTCCCGGGCCCCCTCGCGGTTGGGAGATGGCCGAGCAAGTGTAGCCATCTCCCCAGACAGTTAAGACCGTGTAAGACAGGTGATGGGTCACCCCCCATCGCCCGCTTGGCCTCGATTAGGGGGCAATGAGGTTCGCGTAGCTACGCCTCCTTACCCCCGTCCGTCTGCAGCGGAGAAGAGCCGCCTGAGCATCCTCTTCGCGTTCTCTCTCCGCTGTCTCCTTCTGGAGGACGACGTCTTCACAGAAGGAGACTACCGCTTGCCATGATCTCTCACTGCCCAGCATCGCATTGATGACGCTCGGCAGGGAGAGATCCCCTCCCACTGATTCGTAGTAACCTAGAGTATTGTAGTGTTGTGTGGAACCCTCAATACGTCGATCACTCTCAAAGTCTGTCCAAAGAAAATTCACCAAGTGCCTCGCTTTCGCTTCTCCTGGAATTTCTCATAGATGTCCTTACGAGCAGCGCAGATCATTTTTCGCAATGCAGACATTAAAAGATCGTCGCAAATCTCTTATCCTAGCATTTCTGCATAGAACTGTTAATTACACTTCTGACTGCGAACAAATTTCAAAACAGATTTCTCTTGCGGTTCCTTATCACATGCCAAGAAAACCGATCACGAATGTTTTCCATATACCACGATGTAAAACCAACCTTGGTCATCATAGTCCAATCATTAGAATTTGCAAAGAATGTCATGAAATCCAGGTGCCTATTTCCGATCTTGATGTGTTCTCTGATGCTTTCAACAAATTCAAACGCAGGATTATTGAGCATTTTAGCAAATGATTCGATGTTACTGTTTATAACGCAGTAGCATACCTCATTTCCTTGAGATGTCCAATAATTATTTTATTTCACAATTTTATTAATATTTTTCTTACTTATTTAATTTTAATTGTTCGATCTATTTTATTCATAATTGCAATTATTCGTAGTCATAAATTGTATTAGGTATAATGTTGTCTTTGTCTTGGTAAATGTTGTGTAAGCTTTTATTAGGCTTAAATATAAGATCTTTTGCTTTTGAATATATTTTTTAAGCTGTTAGCTTACCTATTAAATAAATTAAATTAAAAATAATGTGACATTGAAAATAATTATGTCTTTCATAATTATTTTCAATGTCACATTATTTTTAATTTAATTTATTTAATAGGTAAGCTAACAGCTTAAAAAATATATAATCAGCGCTTCTCAAACTGTGCGTCGTGACGCCTTGGGGCATTGACATCGCGGGATTATCGCAGAGGTGTCGTGAGGCGATCCACATAAATTGACTGATCTATTTTTTACCATTTGCGATATCGTACTTGTGCAAAACAGGCTTTTCTGCACTTGCAATGATAAGGAACAAGTACATATTGAAAATAAATGTATAGAAAGAGATAAGAGGGGCAATTTACAAATTTTGAGCCCTTTTTGAGAAGTTATTCTCAGAAAAGCAAGCACATCCTTCTTTCTTATTATTATTTTATTTTACTTAATTGCCTGCGTGCCAACAGTAAATTATATAGATGACAATGTATCTCTTTTCATTTTTATTATTCATAACATAAGTTTTATTTTTGTTCTTTTTTTCTAATATTAATAACAAATATTGTTTGGATTTTTTTGATAACTTCTTACTAGGCCAGAATCAAGAATCAAGAATTTATTTGCTAGAATGCGGTACATAACGGTCTTAATATATTTCATATTGTCATATCACATTCACCAGGGGCTGGCATGCAAAATATAATGGTGATAAATATATTATGTCAACATTAATATCATTCAAAATTACAATTCAATTTATTATAAATTTATACAATTATTAGCATTTAAAATTAAAAAATTCACACATCGCATAAAAACAGTTTTTCACTAGCCATGCCTTTAAAATAGATTTAAATTGATTAAAAGGCAGGTATCTAATGTTATCAGGAATCTTGTTGAATATTTTGATATGGATGCCATGGAGTAACAGCTCCTTGATCTGAGTTTCGTTCTCATCATTGGTAATCTTAATTTATTTGGATACCTTGAAGGAAATTTACGAATTATTTCATCATTTCTTGTAAATAAATAGTTAGTGAGTTTGATCCGTATAAACAGTGAACTTAAGATTTTGCTGTTAAAATTGTCGTATCGTTTATTACTATATAAGGGCTTGATATGGTCCAAAGATTCAAAATTGAAAACATAACACAGTTTGATGAACTTAATATTCAAAGTGATTTGCGACGATTTTCAGAGCGAGATGGAGGGAAAACAGGACAATCTTCAACACCCCAAACCCACGACTGATGAATGTGTCACTATTGAGAGATTCCAAGTTGCTTCACGCGCAGGTAAAGGTAACATAAGATCGTACGGCCATCCATCATGACTATTCAAAACAGTTAAAACTTTTTTCAAAATTTCTTTAAAAGTCTTCTAAATCTCACCTTCAAGCACCAAGTAGTTAGTATTGATTAGATCGGCTATGAAACTTTCAAAATCTCCCACTGTTATACCTACACGTATATGAAATTAGATCTATTGGACTTTTACCTTTGGGAATGTTGATCTTCTTTTAGGTAGGTAGATTAGCTTCTCAATTTATGCTGAAGTAGAAAAAACCGTACCTATTAATTTCATAAACATTTTACTAACTGATTAAACGACACGCTAACTTCAATCACACAATAATACTGACACTCTAAACACTACATAGTTAAAACTATATTTGATGCATGATGGAATGAATGAATTCAAGTTTCTTTCAAAGTTGATGGCATATCTATCTATATACAACGTACAAAATTACCCCTAATGCCAAATATAGTATGTAGGGACCATCAAACTGAACAACTTTTACTATGGGACCAACTCTGAAATCGCGAAAAACAATCAGCTGTTTCATATAAAAATTAATATCGAAAATATCAAAATGTATGAAACAGCTGATTTTTTTTTCGCGATTTCAGAGTTGGTCCCATAGTAAAAGTTATTCAGTTTGATCGTACTTATCTACTATATTCGGCGTTAGGGAATGTTTTATAACACGTTGTATATCTGGAGAAGTTAGTAGGTAGTTACTTATAGAGAAAAAACCACACAGTACTAACGAGATGCATAATAAAAAGTCGACTTTAGATAGTAAAACCAAAAGTTAAAAAACGTTGAAAGAAACTTGAAAACAAAACACTTTCGTACTTCATAGTTTAAAAGCATGGCTTATTGTTGTTATGAGAACAGATAAATGAAATTTGAGTGTTGTGTTCTAGGACCGTCGAGGATCCCGGATCAGCATGCGTCCTCCGTCGAGGCAGGCCAGCCAACAGGATCTTAGACCGCACTCACCTGGTCCAGGTAACATCTAAGATATTGTAGTTTGATCCAGATATTGGTCTTTAGAAGGTTCTCGGAGCGCTAACATATGAAAACTTTGCACCAGTTTCTTCTCATATTGTCTTAAGTGTCTAAGTTACAGCTGCCAACCGCGTCCCAACCTTGGTTGGCAACTGACACAGCTTTGGTTGTACACCTCCATCTACACGGCTGTAAACCATACCAAGGTCAATTTGGCTGGGTCGTGGTTGGCAGCCGTGTAGCAGACACTTTGCTGGGGTGCTATTCTCTAACATGCAACTTCACTGTCAGTGATCGTTTCGTCGAGTTTCTGACAGATGTCATTCACCCATTACTGCGTCACTAGGCAAAAGATTCCAAAGAGTTTAACCAGTAATGAGAATATGACACCTGCCAGATAACACAGCTGCAGCAGCAAACTTTAGAGAATAGTATAGCTATAGTGAGGAAGGTTACTGCAGGCCTATTACATAAAAACAATCGCGATAAGCGGAGAACGTTCGTCCCATAACATGTAAATTGATCGACAAATTAATTATTGTTGCAATTATTTTTATGTAATAGGCTGCAGTTGGTAGAAGACGGACTGATACAGCGAAATGCCTACATTTATCGGGTTTAAACGGGCTATATTTTTATCACCGTATTTGCACCAAAATGATCTCTAACGGATAGCAGAAAATTTTGATGTAATTGCCATTTAGATAAGTGCTAGGCTCCATAGGAAGCTGCATTATTAATACATTTCCTATAACTTCTTACTTGCCCAATCGGGGGCCTCCAAGTCTTATTAACGCCATAATCGTGTTTTAATTGTTTTTCGGTTTTGGGTTTAAGAAACAAGAACTCTATGTCAAAAGCATTACAATTCAAACACAATTGAAACACAATTTTTATTCAGTATTAAAAAAGTAGGGACATTCCATAAATTTATCAAATGATCTACTAATCTACTTTACCCAAAATCTAAAATCCTTATTTAATTGTTTATTTAATTATTTAATTGTTTTTATTTACGAGTTGTTGCTTTTATTAAAAATAATTTTTTATTTCATAGTGCTTATAAGTATAAAAAAATCCATGTTGTTTTTACTGCACATTTATTTTTTAAGGGCTTAGATTCGGTATAACGATTTACGATTAATTAATGGTTAGATATATTCCATACCAATTAAATGATATCGATTTAACAAGTCACAACGCAAGAAACCAACACAAGCTTTTCTAAATTAGGATGTTGACAGTGTAACCCTTTTATTTGTACACGATGTTTTCCCGAACACTCATGATTATTTAATTTTCATCTACCAACAGCACGCCATCACAAAAGTCATCAGCTACACCGAAAACCCTCAGGTTACATTGAAATTTAATTTTGCTTCATCTGCTCCCACAGTTTGATTTCATTAATCGACTAAAATAAACGGGATAGATGCGAATGATTCAATGCTAAAGAGTTAGAAATCATTAACAAGCAATTGAAAGCAAATAGAGATAAGATTAGCAATGAGTAGATTGTAATTAATTAAAAATCGCTTTCCAAGATGGTGGATTTTGAATATGCTTTCAATAAATGTAGATATGCATGGTGTTGAAAATGAAAAATGAGCTTTATCATTCAGGAATGAAAGCAATACAATGCATTTAGTAAAAGCGTGAGAATTAATTACAAATAACAACAAGGTAATTTAAACATTAAATAAAATAGCTACGGCTTATGTAAAGCAATACTTCAACAAGCATGACAAACAACAAGGAATGTAAATATGTCATAAGACGCATCTACCTCATTTTGTTTTGGTCTTCAAGCACGGTTAGATTTGAAACCTTTGACTGAAACTATTAGAGTATATTTTAAGGACCACAATGACTTACTTAAATTTAGAAACACACATCTTGATTCTTCGTTGACTTCTGTTGGGATACCAATGCATGTATAATATGAACCATAATGTTTTTCGCATTTAGTACGATTCTGAATGCCTTTTAGGTAACCTACTTACAGAATTTCTTCAAATCAGCTACTTAAAGAATTTGTTTGGTAGGTATTGCTTTCTGTCCTTTTGCTGCTTTGAGAATCAATCAGAGCGTTCTTGATTCATTAGCCCTAGCTTTATCAGTATCTATTAAAGGTGGTATTTCTTGTTCCATAGGCTCTCGCCGCGGTTCAAGAGCAAGTAGCGGTCACTCAGCTACGTCACTGCGCTCAGCTACACTTCGATCACCCACCGCTCCTGGACCCACATCTGTCACTGTAGAAATACGTGCTCCAGATTCGTAAAATATACATCGGATATACAAATATATATGAGAGATAGATTTTATTAATGAAACGTGAAATTATTGTATAAAAAATTGATAGGGAGATAAATATTATGGAAGTAAACGTAAGGCCAAAATTTCGGTGTGTTGTTTTGTAACATAAAGTCTGTCTCACGAGCCGTAAAAATGTATCTTGTAAATCATTCAGTCCAGTGTTTACCCTATTGTGATAATATTTACCAATTTCAACATCCATATTAGGCTTACGTTCGTCGTTTTAATATTGTATAGCAATAAACATGCACTGATATATCCAGTTTCAGATTAAGCCACTTAAAAAGTGCCTCTAAATTAAAGGTTTGTCTCTCATTAAATACAGTCTATTTAATAAGTACCTTAATTATAATAATGAAACACAAAGTTAGAGTTAAAAATATATGAATTATAAAATAGCTATCCACAGACACGTTAAATTCCAATATTGAATCACGTTTTTGCCAATAGATGTAGAGCACAAATTAACGATATTATTAGCAATTAAGATATTAGTTAAAATAGTAAATATTTTAGCTTTTTTAGCGTTAGAACGATCGCTTTTTGGCAGATTTTGTAGAATAATAGTTTTAATGAATTGATTAAGTACAGAAGTTTAGTGATAAGTGCATTATTTGATAATTTATCTTCCTTTTATCTCGTACCCTTGTAATTAAACGCTAGGTTTCGTAATTCCCTGCCTTAGTTAGATGAATAAAGATAGCTTACGTCTTAGCGATGTAGGACTAGATTTGTTTACGGGGACCACCTCCTGCAAAGGAGTGATCTGAATTTTGAATAAGATGGTAAATATATTGTAGGAGGAATGAGGGATGCTTAGAAGCTTTCAAGTATCAATCTAAGACTTTCTAATCCTAGCTTTAATTTGTATGGCGAGCGGACTTTCTTCTAAATAAACTTGAAATGAGAGAGTTCTGAGTCGTTTTTCCAAAGTTAAGTTCTATAGTCTAGTTATTTGTAATCTTCTAGTGTGTAAATCGGGGAAATTTACACAAACTATTTTAAGTCATTGCACTTCAAGGCTTCGACCAAATTTTTATGCAATGCGCACAATGCGTTATCGACTAAGGATGTATTCTAATGTGAAGTAACTTGTAACCACTTTATTCGTATTGGTGCAAAATATAATATAAATTTCACTTCTCATTACTTCTTCAATGTAAGTATGGGATATACTACAGTTAAGGGGAAGAACTGAAGTATAGCCGGTGCAGTATTCACCCCCATTTTTAATAAAGCAAATTAAATTAAATTTGTACTGGAATTAGCTATGTAACTAAAACGAAAAAGTAATGCTCACGTCATGATAATGTATTTCGAACACTGTGCTAGACATATACCTATTGAAAATGTATGCTATAATTTAATTATTATGAACTTTTATTATAACTTATACTTCCGATGATTGTTGTTTTATTTCAATGAGTCTGGTCATCGATCCAATATCTTATAGTATCAAATGAACAAGTGTGAATACATTTTCGCGATATCTCTTAAAACAGAAAAGTTATATGGTCTTAAGACTCGCGTTGACGTCATAACGCAGGTGATGAACCTTACGTCGTATGTAAGTGTCGGTCCTTCTATACCCATCACTCATTGCAATGGTAATACTGAGACTAATAATTGAATAATTGACTAATGACCTCCATTATATCCATATGGATCCTCCATAATGGACTGACGTCCATTATACTGTATAATGGACGTCAGTGGGCTGACATGGACATAGTGCGGTCGTAGCTCGTAGCACGTGCACACTACGACTCATGTGCTATGACTACGAGTCACGTAGCACGCTCCATGGTAACAAAAGTTATCCCTATAATGCGGCAGGTATAGCATTCAGAGACAGAGGAGGTCACGCGGCCTACACTTGCTTACGTCATCTCTACTTGAAAATAATCGTCGTCGTCAAATCGTCTACCAGTTGGCGCACTACAACTAACATGGCGCTAGTGTATATGTAGACCTGTCATTTTGTTGTTTACTATGTGTTTTCTATCATTTTTGGATGTTGGAAGCGATTTTACGTAATTATAAATTTTTCTTCCAACACATTTTGGTTTCCTTCAATCTTTAATTCGTTTACTTTCTGACTTTCATAATAATTATTTATTCGTATCAACTATTTTTAGATTTAAATAAAAAAATGGGAAAATCGGGAGTAAATGTCCATACAAAGGTCTTCAGCAGCAGTAGCGCCACCAAGCGAGATAAATTTTGTGACATTCCACCATTAGATAGTGACGTAACCAAATGTTACTCTTGGAATGGCATACCTTGAGTTTTCTTGGACCATGGCGCGCTACGTTTGTGCGATGCTACACACCGACTGCGCGTGCTACTCACATGCTCCGCGAAAATGGTGTTTGTGATGCAAGGAAAATGGTTGAAAGGAGAAAACATGTCAGATTGTGTAAAGTAATGCTCTTGTATCTTTGGGATGGATCCACCAAATACCAACTTCAGACAATAGGGAATATGCATAAGTCACAGATTTTGATGAATTTGTACTTCAAGTAACTATATCACGAGAAAAAAACGCAAGAGAAAAGTTTTAATATTATCTCACGCATTATACTTTTAATTTTGATAAAAAAATTGATGCATATTCCCTATTGAGTCCATTGAGCGGAGGGGCTCAAAGCTCATCGGCAACGACCCTCTTTTATGTAATAAACCCCCAGCCTCGAGCAGAGACGCAAGGTTGCAAGCTTTTCGGTTTTTCATCGGATACATTTCGGTGAGTGTGCAGCGTTGCACAACCTAATTTCGCTATCTCCCTTCTTCCATCGGATAACGAGACCTGCAAATCTGCGCCACTGTTTTTGATAGATATTCCAAAGACTTCCACTAAGCATTTTGCTTCAAATTTAAACTGCTCGAAGTGGAGCCTGAGTCTGTGTTTCCCGATTGGTACAATATGGAGGCCTTCAAGTCGTGAATAAATAGGTTACTTCTAGGCAAGCGCGTTTTATCGTGGATCGCAAATTGCTTAGCACCAGGGTGATAGTGGTCAAGCGCTTGCCTATCTAAGATAAGATAAAAAGGCATGATTTATTCTTGAATTTTTAGATTTTAGACATTCACATTTTTTTATATTAAGATAATATATTAGAAAAAAATAAAAAAAAAACACAGATATCGTGCCTTTCACGACCTTTGGGTACATTGAAAATGAATTTTATAATTGAATTTTATAAAAAATATTTATTTTTATTTTTACTTTATTTTATTTAGGATACAAACAGTCTTATACATTGAAATTGAATACAAAACATATGAGTTTCTTATAGACCTATAGATCCATAAAGTATAAATATATTCCTTTCTTTAAATTAGTACACAATACTTTGAAATCACAGCAAAGCCATGAACAATTTTGTATTTACTTTTCTGTGATTCGTGTGTATGAAATTCATAGAAAAATATTTCATTTATATAAACATTACTATTTTATTGAAAGGTAGTAACTATAACCTAAAATATATAAAAAAAACTAAGATTTATTTTAAAGCCCTCGGTTTCGCCTCGAGCTTCAGCTACGTCAACTCAGCGACGTGACGCGCATCTAAGGAGCGCGCTTCCCGAAATTACGCCTTCGCGCTACATATTGTAGCCCTCGTTGATACGCGTCTTTTGATTTGAGGCTTCAACCATTCATGTAGCCTTAAAACTTACTGTTAAGCTCTTCGTTTCGGTGGACTGTAGGTTCTTCGTATGATATAAAACACCAGTTAAACATGTACGAGTTTATTTGCACACTCAATTATTAAAAGGCGAAAATCGCGTTACATTACAGGTATTGCTGCCGGGGCAGAGATCGGATGTGGAAGTACAACTTTTTACTTTTTAAATCTAGTTTAATGTTGCCAGCAACATACTGCGGCCCAGGGAAGAACTTCTTATAACATATTTAATTTGCAAAAAAACCTTTAATTTAAGAAATACTATCGTTAACACAATTCCCTGAAATCAAATTAAGCTAAAGTTACTCTGTATTTAGTTCTTGTAAAAAACATAACAATAATTAATTAGGTATCAACCCTAAATCTTGGCAAAAATTAAGTAGGTTTTAACCCTATCTTAGCAAAAATGAAGTAGGTATCAACCCTATCTTATCAAAAATGAATTAGGTATCAACCCTAAATCTAAGCAATAATAACACAAGGTATTATACTATATATAGCTCATTATAACTATATAGCTACTTCTACTATCTTACATGACTATAATAACTATTACAAAGTATACTTGTATGTATTGAACAAGAAAGTCTTGTTGTCTTGCTTATTTATGCATTACAAGGTAAACTCAAAATTAGGAAAATCCCAGCACCATTTAAACACGAAAATTAATTAATCAATCGGCAATACACTTATAGTCTGCAATGACCTATTATACAATTTACCATCAGCAGTTTTTAACTGTACAGCCCTAACCTTGCCGTCATTTCCTGGGTACACGTTAACTATACGTGCCATGGGCCACACAAAGGGAGGCTTATTACAGTCTCTCATAAGAACTAGAGTACCTACCGTAACATTAGGTTTAGACTTAGACCACTTATTTCTATTTTGTAATGTATTTAAATAATACTTATACCAAGCATTCCAAAATCTTTGTTTCAACTGGGTACATTGTTGCCAGAAATCTAACCTATTAGTTTTGGTTTCAGAGAGATCTCTTTCAGGATACATCGTTAGAGCTGTTCCTACCAAGAAATGACCTGGAGTAAGGTAACAGTAGTCATTGACATCTTGAGAAAGAGGTAAAATGGGTCGTGAATTAAGCACGCCCTCTATTTGACATAAAACTGTATTTAACTGTTCATAAGTTAAAACAGCATCAAATACTATTCTTTTTAAGTGAAATTTCATACTCTTAACAGCTGCTTCTGCAAGCCCTGCAAAAACCGGCGCATAGCTCGGTGTGAAGTGAAAATTTATACCTTCTTTAGAAGCACAAGCTTGCACAAGCGTCTGGTGGTCACTAGAATTATTAAGCTTATACAACTCAGCTAACTGGTTCCTTGCCCCTCGAAAACAACCGCCGTTGTCGCAAAAGACGTCGCTGGGCAAGCCTCGTCTGCTTATGAATCGCTTAAAAGAAGCCAAAAACGCTTCTGTTGTAAGATTAGACGTTAACTCCAGATGGATCGCTTTCGTTACAAAACAAACGAATATACATACATATCCTTTACTTACTACAGACTTTCTAATTCTCGAGTTTTTTATTTGTACTGGCCCAGCGAAGTCGATGGCAACTTTTTGATATGCTCTACACGCTGTAACCCGATGCTGAGGCAAGGAACCCATCAGCTGCTCCGCTGCACGAGCCTTTAGTCTAAAACATACCATGCATTTATGTATTACTTTTTTGACCTGTCGTATTCCATTGACTAACCAATACTTTTGGTTTATATTAGCTAAAAGCGACTTAGGCCCAGCATGTAATAAACGAATATGTTCAGATCGTATTATGAGTTCAGATATTCTAGATAATTTTGGTAAAATTACTGGATGTTTCTGTGACAAAGGTATATCCGAATTATCTAGTCGGCCGCCTACTCTTATGAGGCCTTCATTGTCAACAAATGGATGCAAAGCTTTCAAAGAACCTTGAATGCACTTGTTTTTTCGCCATGACTCTAACTCGTCATGAAAATAAACTGATTGCTCATACTTAATAATTAAATTTAAAGCTTGTTTTAACTCATCTGCAGTTAATGTTTTTTCTTTATTTTTTAAATTGGATTTTAAATTGTGACAGAATCTGTTTATGTAAGCTATTAAACGAATAATTTTATCTAGGTCAGAATACCTATCTATAATTTTAAATATAGTTTCCTGAGTATTGGACATTAGAACTACTTTACCTGCATTTTTTAATTCGGGTAAGTTGATAGGTAAATCTATGCCTTCGGTGTGAAAATTGTACTCACCTTGCAGGAATAATGGTCCCTGCCACCACAGAGAACATTTTGGTAATTCTTTAGGCGTAACACCTCGGCTAATCAAGTCGGCTGGATTACTTGCAGATGGCACGTACAACCAGCACCATTTATCTGTTTTTTGCTGAATTACACTAACTCTGTTCGCTACATATGCTTGTAGTTTAGTTAATTCAGTTTTAATCCAAGCTAAAGTTATTTTTGAATCAGTAAATAAATACACATTACTTATTTGAATATTGTTGTGTAAAGTTTCATATATTCTTTCCATTAAGATTGATAAAAGCAACGTCGCGTTAAGTTCTAGTCTTGGTGTAGATAGTGGATTTGCACGTGGATTAATTCGCGACTTAGAGCAGAGTAAGTGTAATTCAGCCTTACCTGAGTTGTCGACCACGCGTAGGTATATACAGCACCCGTATCCAGCAGTACTAGAAGCGTCAGCGAAACCTATAAGTTGCAAAGTTGTTGCCTGCTTGGTTGGTATGTGTCGCCTTAACTCTATAGGATGCATTGCAACTAAGCTTTTAGCAAATTGTAGCCATTCATCGGCTAATTGTTTAGGCAATGGTTCGTCCCAACTTATATTACTTAACCAGATTTTTTGCATAATACATTTAGCCCCTATTATGATAGGGCTTATAAATCCCATAGGGTCGTAGAACTTGGATATTAAACTAAGAACTTCTCTTTTCGTACTTTTACTTTTGATATTAAAATTATCTGGGGTCTTAATAACAAAACAATCTTTTTTTATATCTAGCATGAGACCTAAAGCTTTCATATTGTAATTATCCTTTTGAAGATCAAGTTCACTAAATTGTTGTTCACTTTTCGGTATATCTGACAAAATCTGAGGCGTATTTGAGGCCCATTTATGTAAATCAAAGCTGCCATAACTTAATAATTCACGCAATTGACGTTTAGCTTCAAGCATGTTGTGCAAGTCTGAGCATGAATATAAAACATCATCAACATAGCAACAGTTTTTTAAAATAAAAGACGCCAGTGGTAATTCATGCTCATGCTTTTGTGCAAGTTCGAATAAGCAGCGTGTGGCTAAGTAACTTGAACATTTCATACCATATGTGATTGTATCCAAACGAATACAACCAATAGGTTGATCTGGGGTTTCGCGCCACAGAATATTTTGAAGTGAAGTGTGCTCCGGATTTACTAATATATTGCGGAACATTTTCTTAATATCTGAACTTAATGTGTACTCTCCAAACCTGAACAGTGAAATAATATCAAATAATTCTTTTTGCACTGTGGGCCCATTTAATAGAATATCGTTCAATGAAACCTTTTTATTTGTTTTCATTGAAGCATCAAATACTACCCTTGTGGGTGTAGTTTTGCTTTGCTCATTAATTACTGAATGATGCGGCATGAAATAGATTGGGTCTTTAGTGAAATCATATAAGCTAATATCTACATAGTGTCCATGACCAAGTTCTAGATACTCATTCATAAAATTTTGATAATCTTTTAACAAATGAATATTTTTTTGCAGTCTTTTTTCTAGACTGAGAAATCTGTGCAAACCTAAGTCAAAAGAATTTCCTAAAGTTTCATTTATATTGCAGGTTTCTAACTTCAATGGCAAGTCAACCTGAAACTTGTTATTTTGTAACTTAACAGAATTTTTAAAAATATTTTCAGCTAATTCCTGCTCTGAATCCTTTTCTATTAGCAATTCCGGTACACTCTCCACTTCCCAAAATTTTGTAATACTCTTATTAATATCCGAGTCACATTTTGTACAAAGCAGTGATACAACCTGATTTTTTAAGAGGCTAGATTCCCAAGCTCCAGCAACAATGTGGCCGAACCTGGTGTTGATGATGCAGGGTGATGCTGATGGTGATTGCTTATCTAGGTTACTGCATGCGCCCTGTGCTTCCTCAAGCGGCAGGAGCACCTGAAAAAAGACATCAGCACCAATTAGCATATTAATCTCCGATGGTTGGTTGAAAGTTTTGTCGGCCAACTCGACACCAGGGGGAATATCTATATCTTTGATGTTAATTTGTGTCTGTGGTAAGTTGCAGGTTATTTTTTCTACTACATGGCAATCTATTAAAGTATTAAAGGAAGATACTAGAGAATGCACATTCAACGGAATGCAGTAGCTGATTTTATTTTTGCTTTCAGTCACACCAATGAGACTGATATCATTGCGCTTAGGTGTAAAACCCAAGACGTCGACAGCCTTTGAAGTAATAAGTGACACTTGCGAGCCAGAATCTAGGATACATTTGACATGCACCTCTCTTCCATCTTTTGCAAAGAGTTTGACTCGTGCTGTAGGGATTAAAACATTATTTGCGCAGTCACCTGATAGAAGGACTACGGGGCTTAATTTATTTTCATCGAGATGTAACAATGAATTGTGATTATTCTTGCACTGTTCACATCTAAAATGGAATTTACACTTTCCAACATGTTTATTTAAACATATGTTGCACAAACTGTTATCTTTTGCGAAGTTAACCCTATCTTTCGCTGGCAATAATTTGAATTTGGGACATGAAAATAATTTATGATCGTTCAACTTACAATATAGGCACTCGGGTGTTGTCTTTGTGGCTGCCAGCGCTACTCTCCTATTTGGAGCCGTTGTTGGTTGACGCTTGTATGACTCTGGTTGCTCGGGCCCTGTATTTTCCATAGCGACAGCTCGCCTGCTAAGGTAGTCGAGGAAATCGTTAACTGTGGGGTCTCGGTCTTGATCTCGTTCCAGGTGGTATGCACGAGCACTGTACCCATCCAGCTTACGTGTGAGGACGCCCAACAGAATAGGGCCCCATGTAGTCACGGCGGCATCTAAATTTTTGAGTGCAGCCAATGTTTGGCTTACTGCTGAAATGAATAATCGCAAATCATTAGCCTTGGGAAACTTCGGTAGTTTTTCTAAGTCTAATAATGAATTTATATGTTCTGTCACAATTTTAAATTTGTTATAATATCTTTTATTTAACAATACTATTGCTTCCTCATAGCTTTGGCTAGTTAATGGAAGGTTTTTTATTAAATCATAAGGTTCGTCTCTTAGGTACGACCGTAAATAATACAATTTTTGAATGTTATCTAAACCTTTGTCGGTATGAATTACAGATTTATAAATTTCAATAAAGTTTACATATTCAGAGTATTTTCCTGTGAAAACTGGAATGTTAATATTGGGTAATTTTGTTTTATAACTAGATATGTTACTGCTAAAGCTACCAGACTCCAGATTTTCCCGAGGAACAGGCTCATTACGCAATTTAATGTTTTCATTTAGCACTGTTAAGCAGTGAAAATATTTGTTTTCGACTTCGGCAACATCCTCGGTATCTGAAGCATTAAGTGCCAAAATTTCTTTGTGACAATCCTCGTAATTTTTATAGACTGAGAATAACCTATCACGTTTCGTGATCAGTCCTTCTAAAGAACTCGATTATACATCACTTTCTACTGAGAGTAAAGTAAATAGTCTGGTGATAGTACCTTTGCAATATCCTCTGTCGATATTAAGTTTCTTTAGCTGTGCATCTGACATTTTTGCACAGTTTATTTCGTACACTGCTGCAAAACACTTTTACAAATTGCGTGATTGTAAAACGCAAATTCTTCGATTACAAACAATACACGTTGTGTTTTATTATACACAGAACTTTTAACCAGTCTTGTTATTACAATATATTAATCAAACAAATAAATTGTGCGTTTGAAATGCACCAGAATATAAAATGAAAATTTAACGTGACAATTCGTTGTGACAAACAAGGTAAAATGGTGACAAAATGGCGGAATTTTACTTGTGGCCCTTGTTGAACGACTTGCTTCCGGGTCCCAATTTTGCTTGATCGAAGCGTCACCACACGGAGCGCTGATTGGTTGCTCGTACGCAGGATGCAGTATACCTAACTTCCGGAAGCGCTGTACCGCTTGTGTCGACCAATGAGGAGCCGTTGTTTGATTGTTCCGCGCGATTATGGCTGCCAGCGGTGCTTGGCGCGCGCGGCAGGTCTTGACACGGAAATGCGCTGTCCTTGTCTCTCGCAGAAGAAAAATTCGCTGTCTCGCTCTAACTATCAGGAATGCGACGCTTGTTTTTTGGTTGATATATTTCGTATGAGATTTTTTGGGAATCGAAATCTCACAAATAAATGATTAATTGAAGTCTTCGTTATTTGCAGTTTGCGCTATTTGCAGTTTTCTTATTTGCTGCCTATCGTGGCTCACTGACGCAAACTGTGCTGACGCGCCCTTGCTTTGAGTGTGAATTGCGTACCTCGTTTTTGCAGCGATAAATGTTGACGGCGCTGAGGACCAATGTTAAGCTCTTCGTTTCGGTGGACTGTAGGTTCTTCGTATGATATAAAACACCAGTTAAACATGTACGAGTTTATTTGCACACTCAATTATTAAAAGGCGAAAATCGCGTTACATTACAGGTATTGCTGCCGGGGCAGAGATCGGATGTGGAAGTACAACTTTTTACTTTTTAAATCTAGTTTAATGTTGCCAGCAACACTTACGACACCAAGGCGATGTCGCACTCTGAGCGAAAATGGGGGCTATACTGAAGCGATCGAAAAAAAATTTCAATGTTAAAGGTTAAGCTACAGGACAAACCCTTAATATAATCGTCTTTGTTTTAGGCTCAAATTGTAGCTGACTAAATTGTTCAGAGGATTTTTTCTCAAAATTTTGATGTCATTCTTCGTTTCTAAAATATCGAGCGCCAAAATCAAAAAATCGGAAAAAAATTAGATTTTTTTCCACTATTTTTTACGTTTTTTTTACGTTATAATTTCTATTATTCCGGCCATAATTTCTTACGTTTTTTATTTTTTTGAATAATTCTTTATGCACCTTGTAGCTCCCGTAAATACGCGTCTTTTGAGTCTTTTTGAATATCATATCTTCACAACCTTCTGTGATGTACGGGGATCGCACTTTTTCGTGAAATCGGTGCCTATACTGGAGCGAACGAAAAGACATTTTCAATGTCAAAAAATTGACTCACCCGTAGCACCTCAGACGGGGATCGAACCCGCACCCTTAGAATTCCGGTCCAATGCACTGACCTGCTACCGAGTCACTAGTGGGAGTGGCAAAACTTTCTAGTACTTTTTATGTTTTCGGTGTAAGCCAGCGTTATTACATCAATGTGAAGGATACCTTCGACATTCGACTGCAACATCTTTTCAGATGGCAGTCAATCAAAAGTCGTCAATCAACTCACCCGTATTTTTTGACACGTCGTCTAATAAATGCTGTACGAGTATATTTCAAATGTGCACCACAAAAGTTTAAACAATCCATTAAACATAGTTGATTGACAAATTATTTTGACGGTATCAACATTGCAATGTTGCAGATTAGTATCTAATGCACTGAATCTGTCGGCTCATAATAACCAAATTAACATTCATATTGAAACCGGCCATTTTGTAATTTATGCCCCGGGTTATGAATATCACATGAATCAAATTACCACCGATGATGATGATGATACACTTATGAAATAAAAACAAGGAAAAATAGTTTAATAGTGTTGGATAGAACATTTATTTTCGCAATAGTTAAGAAAGAAACGCCTCGAAGTAGCTAATCTCGAGACAATCGTGTCTAAATGGTGTTTCAATAGTTTTAAAATATTGTTTTTTGACACAGAAAGCAATTTGAAACACCGTTGAGGCACAAATTATTATTGTTACGATAACACTGGCGCAGAATCGAGGCCCAAACATAGTGCAAACGACATGGAAAGATATCCTATCTCCTACGATGTTTGTTACTCAATCACGCAAAAACGGCTGAACGGTTTTGTATGAAATTTGGCACACAGATAGTGCATATAAACTGGATTGAAACATTGAATCTTTTTATCCTGGTCAATGGTTTTTCGAATGTCCACGTGAACGCGGGCGGAAGCTAGTATGTTATCAATTACTCAACCAATACCAGTAATTCTAAACTTTAACATATTGAAAATCCTTTCTAAGTTTTATAACTTACAAATACGCCTTTAAGAGTATTAAAGTGGTAAGGTGTACCACAAACATGCCAGGATTCAAGACGTACGGGACCAACTTAAGTTAAATCCTCTCTTCCTGAGGATTTCCACACACAAAATCTAATTCAAGTGAACTCGGTCTTGAACAATCTCACAGGTACATTTTTGGTAGATACCTACTACTGTTCAATGCTGAAAAAATATTAGGGTACACATCTTCTACACTTCCTTACTAATCCTACTAATATTATAAATGTAAAAGACTGTGGGTTTGGATATTTGTTCCTAAATCACGCAAAAACGGCTGTTCAGCCGTTTTTGAGATAAATTAGATTTGGATGAAATTTGACATACAGATAGTTTATATTATCTTGGGTTAAAACATAGGATACTTTATATCTCGGTCAAAGGTTCCCTAGGGATTTCCGAATCTACACGCGGCTACTAGTATAAAATAAAAATTATAACCTGACTGACTGGATTGTTTCGACGGGAATTTATCACCTTTGTCAAAATCTTAAAAATCACCTGAATGTAGGAGGAAAATATTCTATACTTTATATCTTCCTACAGAAAAATAAATGAACGACTGAACAAAAAAGTCTTTGAATCCACTAAAGCTTATTAAATAACGAAGAATAAAAGGTATTTCTTTCCGCATTCCTTAAATAGTCGTGGTCAATGCCCCTTTCAGACTGAGCCTTACTGAAAATCAGCTTAACGTTTTCAAGAGCCTTTTCTTTTGTAAGCATTGGTAGGAATTTTCCCTTCAATTGGATAATGTTAAAGTGATTTAGAAAACCTTTTTGTGATTTGGGGAAAATTATGAAATCGGTTCCTTGATGAGAAATGGTTTATATTTTACTAGCAACTGCCCGCGACTTCGTCTGCATGGACAGTTTTCTTTCTATCCACTGGGATCCGCATTTCATTCTTTGTGAAAAGTACCCTATGTCCTTTCTGTAGCCCTGACAACGCGTATGCATTTCACGATGATTGATTAAGTAAGTATTTAAGATGATGTGCTTGTTTGTTTGTTACGGCTTCACGTCTTAATTACTGAACTGATCATCATAAAATTTTACATACACGTTGTCAGGGATACTGACAAAGACATATGGTACTTTTCATCCCAAAAAAGTATTGTTCCCGAGGGATAGCAAAGAAACTTTCCACGCTGACAAAGTCGCGGGCAGCCGCTTGTTTGTTATAAATTTAAGGCGTTCAATAAGAAAGACGCCAGAAAGCAAGTTGCTTTGAGTCTTGCAGAAATCGGCTTAGAACCACTGGCATGGGCTACTTACAGAATTCCTTTGGAGGTCTCATTTGGCCAGTAAGTTGGGATTGTTGGAATTTCTCTGAAAATGGTCAGGCTTAGGTTATTTTCACTGTGGAAGGCTCATTAGGAGATTTTAAACCACTGGTCTATTGTCTCGCACCATATATTTGGTTCTATTTCAAGTTAAACTAGCTATATTTCCTAATCAAAATCAATAACACAACAAAAACAACCTTTGCGATTTATTAGTCCAAATATTTGTGCGTTGTTTGTACAATTTCTTAGTATTTAGGTTTCGAGAATTAATCTTAAAATTCCGGCCCCTGAAATGTAAGATTAAAAAAATTCCAATAATCTACAAAGTAAACAGAACAAACCTAAGATCCAAACAAATTCTTTATCTCGAACAAGGGATATTTTCATAGTCATTCGACGGAAAATCTAACGAAATTGTAACAAAAATAGCTGGCACTAAAACGTCGAAGAAAATAAAAAAGTACACCTCATTCCAAATAAAAGTAAAGCTCACACACAGCTACATGGAGCGGGCGTTCTATCGGAAATTATGTCCGTGTATGTATGCCTTAGCAACATGGCGCTTCATGTTAGACGAAGGCGTGTACAGATTGATGTCTCTTCGTAGGTCATGCCACAGAGTAGGTAATAGGTATTTATAACAGTACCCTAATAAAACTAGTTTAGTTCTCTTCTAGAATGATAACTGGAGCACCCTGGTACATAAGAAACACGCGTGGAAAGTTACGTCTACCAAGGAACACCTGAAAGTTAAGTCTACCATGGAGGTAATAAAAAAACTCCCTACTTAAATACTCAAACAGACTGAATCGCCACCTTCTGGCAAAGGAGCTAATGAGCATAGAGCCAAACTTTACCTCCAAAAGGTTAAAAAGATGTGCTCCTTAAGACCTAATTGCATGAAGAACTAGCGTCAATTTTGGTCATTATCATTGGATACTGTGCCATACACGCATGTGATTCTACTCCTTAAAATCCAGCTCAATGTCGAAGCGACCCATCGCAGGATAAAAGACAACAAATTCATTTAAAATATTAAAAAAATAACTTGTTAAGTCTAGCAGTTTAGTTATTATTTTTGTAATAGGTACCTACTTGGAAACTTAAAATAACGCATAACATAACGTGGGGCGATCACGACGCGGATGATATGCGGACGCTGCGCGTTCACGCGTTCTTTTTATACCAAGGGTTTCTATGTTATCACAAAAATACAGTTTTTTTGGTTAAGATTTTACAAACAAACAATATTGTGTTCTAAAGTTTTGAACATTCAAGCATTGCATTCAAAAGGCAGAATTTCTTCTTAAAAAAATCTTTCTTCGAAATTCTTCTTGTCAGCTAAAAAAGTTTCAAATGGGTGGTAGGAAAATATAGATACAATTCAAAAGCACTAATTTCTAAGTTTTTTTGAATAAAGGATTTTTCATTTCATTAATTGAATTCATTTCATTTCGAATAAACCTAAAACACAGGCATGTCTGTAAAGTCACCCATTTTTTATACTAAATTATTTAGTCTGTGGCAGATATGGCACCAATATCTGCACGAACACCACTATAAAGTGATAGGGCAAGACCCAATGGGGAGGTATTATTATTACAGGCAATTTGCCTTCACCCCTTTCTCACTTCGTATATTGAAAGGCATTATTCTTTCCTGCTGACTTCAATGTCTTAAGTAGCTAAACACTTTAGTACTTTGTCGCACTAACTGTAACGCTTTTTCAGTAATGTTCCAATAATTTTTGGCACGATAAAGTAATAAGTAGAGAGATTTGCTACTTAGTCGACTGTAGGCAAGGTACCTAATGATTATTTACTTTTATGTTTTGTTCTGAAGCCTTTATTGACTTTTTTATTTTGAGTTTAATATGTTTAAACTTAGCTTTAAGTTACGATTATTGTAGTAATATTTTTATCTATAGGTATATATAAAATTCAAAGTCCTGACTGACTGACTGACTGAGATATCAACGCACAGCCCAAACCACTGGACCTAGAGACTTGAAATTTTGCATACAGATACCTTATACAGTGTAGGCATCCACTAAGGAAGGATTTTTGAAACTTCCATCCCTAAGGGGATCAAATAAGGGATGAAAGTTTGTATGAAAGTACCTCAGTTTTGGAGCTAGGATCTCCAAATATTGTGTTTAGGCTGATGATTGAAAATAATTAAATACAGGTCTCAGCGTTTTTCAAAATTCTACCCCCGAAAGGGTGAAAAGGGGGATGAAGTTGTGTTTAGAAGAAAATCCTTTATTTTCGAAGTAAAAATCGCTAAATTTATAATTTAGGCTTATGAATAAAATCTAACACAACTAAATGTAAAATTTCAAAATCAATTTGATTTATTTAATATTATTCTAAATGTAAAATTCAATTTGATTTATTTAATTATTTTGTTAATTCTAATTTATTAATTGTATTAATTTTGTATGACCCTATGTTGGTTGAATAAATAAACATTATCATATCATATCATAGGGATTAAACGGGGGTGAAATAAGGTAGATAAACCTAAAAATAGATATGGATGTCATTATTGGGGTTTTCTGGGATGACGATTGCGAAAATGACATTTATTTTGAAGTCCAACACGGTGGAAATGATTTAACCCTTAAAGAGGTGATAATGGGGTACAAATTTTGTATGGAAAAAGAATATAAAATAGACATTACAACTTTAAACTTCGTAGGAGCAAGTCTAAAAATAAATAGACAAATATATAATTTGTGATTTTAAAAATCACCCCCTTTTTATGTTTACTTACCCATGTTACCCCTGTACATGGGTAAGTTAACATAAAAATCGATATGGATGTGGTTCTTGAGGTTTTGTGGGATGGTAATTGCGAAAATTACATTTATTTTGAAATCCAACACGGTGGACATGATTCAGCCTCAGGGGACAAGGACGGAGACGAAGACGGGGACGGGGACGGAAACGAGAATGGGAACGGGAACGGGAACGGGAACGGGAACGGGAACGGGAACGGGAACGGGAACGGGAACGGGAACGGGAACGGGAACGGGAACGGGAACGGGAACGGGAACGGGAACGGGAACGGGAACGGGAACGGGAACGGGAACGGGAACGGGAACGGGAACGGGAACGGGAACGGGAACGGGAACGGGAACGGGAACGGGAACGGGAACGGGAACGGGAACGGGAACGGGAACGGGAACGGGAACGGGAACGGGAACGGGAACGGGAACGGGAACGGGAACGGGAACGGGAACGGGAACGGGAACGGGAACGGGAACGGGAACGGGAACGGGAACGGGAACGGGAACGGGAACGGGAACGGGAACGGGAACGGGAACGGGAACGGGAACGGGAACGGGAACGGGAACGGGAACGGGAACGGGAACGGGAACGGGAACGGGAACGGGAACGGGAACGGGAACGGGAACGTTTTTCTTTTATTTTTATTTATTGTAACAGCCTAGACTGAAACAACAAGTTCAAACTTTGAATTTAGCTTAAAATCTGTAAATTGATTAAGAAATTTGAAACTCATTAAGAAATGAGCTAATTCAATAATGTTATTTATTTGTTAATCTTTGTTAATATAAAGTCTGGAAACGATATACATATTTGTAAATATCGTTCCATCTGATTGATAAAGCTGACAAGTTTTTTGCGCCCATTTTTCTTGTCAGTTAAAAGACGTCATAATGGGTGGTAGGGTAAAAGAATTGACGATTTAAAAATGCTTATTATGTGAGCTTATTTAAATAAAATATATTTCACTTTCACTTTCAACGGGAACGGGAACGGGAACGGAACCGGAACCGGAACCGGAACCGGAACCGGAACGGGAACCGGAACCGGAACCGGAACCTGAACGGGAACGGGAACGCGATCGTGAACTGGAACGGGAAAGGGTAAAGAATCGGGAACGGGATACCTACTAATATCTCTGGACCCAATTCTGATTATTGTAATAAACTAGCTTCCGCCCGCGACTTCGTCCGCGTGGATATTAGAGAACATCCTTAGGGAAGCTCGAGCAGCCTCGTGCGAGGCCAGCCACACGCGGCAAACGTCTCGCCTCGCCAGGCAGCGCGCTTGGTGGGGACCCGCCTAATCGCGTAAAAACGGCTGGTCGGATCCTGGTTTAAGGTTCCCTAAGGATGTTCTCTAATATCCACGCGGACGAAGTCGCAGACGGAAGCTAGTGTAAGAATAAAACTTTTATGTTATGTCATAAATTGCTATAAAAAATCAGCGAGTGGAATGTCTTAAGACGGTTTTTTCAGGTTTCCATTCCCCTTAGTAATACTAGTGGCTCAGCTGTAGTATCAAGTGTATGTGACATTTTTGAACATTTTTCGAAATGGCTGAAATATAATATTTCCCCATAAGTCCACCACTTTGAAAAATTTCGAAAAACTGAATCGCTTTTAAAATTAAATTTAATTAAAGAACCTGCTCACAAAATTTCACGAGAATCGGTTGATAAATGTGACCTGTACAGGAGAACAGACGGCAGTCGGACAGCCAGACGAAAGCATTTATCCCCAAGCTGAAACGGTGACGCTTCGCGCTCGCTCGGTCAACTAACGGTACCTATTACCAAAAAAGTTAATACATCCACGCACACGTTAATTTTTTAGTAATAGTTTATTGTGTGGATTACGTCACAAAGTAAGTTACTAAAGCAGAATAAAATTGTGTTGTGGAAATCAGAAATAATAACGGAACCACAAACTTAACTATCTCAGAACCTTTGATGTTTGCAATATTTAATAAAATATGGTATTAACATCTTTATATTTCAAAGCTTTATTACTGAAACGATAATAAATTCAATAATTAAATCATCTATTGTGGATTACGTCACACAGTAATTTACTAAAACACAAAATTGTGTTGTGGAAATCAGAAACGGAACCACTATCTCAGAACCTTTTGATGTTCGCAACATTTTAAAATATGGTTATAACATCTTTATATTTCAAAAGCTTTATTACTGCAACGATAATAAATTCAATCATTAAATCATCATCAAAGCTCATTGACAAATTACACGTTTACAATTCGTTGAGCATTCCCGAATCAGTAAGAATTAAACTGATCATTATTTATATTAAATTGATGGAATGCTCAAAATCAACAGCCAATATTGTTAATTGAATAAAAAAAGGATTCATCGAATGATTAGCTTTTAGAGTAATTGGTAAGTTATGTAAGTACTGGTATTTTATTCAATTTGACTGATTGTGAAATGAACAAAATTAATTAAATATCATATTTTTTTTAAAGATTTTGCTATTATATAATTGCTAACCCATTTGCTCAATCTGACTAATATCACAATTACCTGAAATTGATATTAATTAGGAAAGGAAATCATGTTGATAGCTTTTGGGAACAATAGTAACTTTTTTAGAAAACTACAGTGGCGGTCAGATAAAGACACCAGTCGATTTTCATACAAACGAGGTAACTTTGAAGCCTCGGTTCTCCGCCAAGGATTGACCTAGCTGTGATCTGATGATGACCATCTAGGGACTGAATAAAGGAGAATCAGATCGCCATACACACCTAACTGATCTGATCAGCATTCTAAGAGATATAAGAATCAGAGTTTTCGGTTTCAAGATTTCCATACATTTTTAGCCTAATTTCGCGGATTTTTAAACATATACTTATTTCTCTTAGAATGCTGATCAGATCAGTTGGGTGTAGGTATATAGCGATCTGAATATCCTGAATCCAGTCCCTGGATGGCCATCATCAGATCACAGCTAGGTCAATCTTGGCGGAGAACCGAGGCTTCAAAGTTACCTCGTTTGTATGAAAATCGACTGGTGTCTTTAATTATGTGACCGCCATTGTATTATGTCATAATCATCCGATAAAAAGGAATTATCGAAATGATCACGGTAAAGGATTTTCACGCGAACGAAGTCACAGGCGGAAGCTAGCATAACATAGTTTATAGAAAATCTTGTTAAATAAACTACACAATTTAACTGTGTACTGTTGATATTTAACTACGCAAAAGAATGAAATTATTTTTCGCCCCAACAACGAAGATGTAGTTGGTTTTACCAGCTTTGCATTCATTTTGTGGTGCAGACGAAGTTAATGGATAGCTGCAGCTTAATTTAGTTCAAACAAAGCAGCTGAGATCGGGCCCGGTGATCTGCAAGATGCATTGCTTCTGTTAAGTTTTAATTTTCTCGATATTGTTACAAGTATTTTTTTTATATTAATTTGACTAAATTAATTTGACTATTTCTTTGGGTCATTACTGAGTTTAATAAGTGATCGTCCTAATAGAATGTGATTCGCGATTATCGCAAGTTTGCGCGAATTTTAGTCGTAAGAATCCGCCATCACACTGATGTCGAAAAGGTGTATTGGCATTCGCGTGATAATCGTGTCGCGTCATCGGTACGATATAGTCGCGTCGTTTATTCACGCGATGATCGTTCGCGTTGTGTTAGGAGCACTTACGTCCTTTATACAAAGTACGCTGGACAGGCGAACGCCAGTGCCGATTTGAAAATCGCCGTATTGGCGCTGAGAGCAGTAGATTTAACTAAAAAAATGCTGTCATTTCATGAGAATAGCCTGTCCAGCGTACTTGTATGGACGTCAGTGATTAGGAGACACATTTCTTGTCGTTTTAAATTTCCATGGTTATTGACGTTAATAGAATAAACTATGTCGGGATTTACACTATGTACCTGTTTATTTTTGAGACTCCGATATTCGGAAGAACTGATCTTCACGGAAGATCAGTTCTTCCGTGCTCATGGCGCATGCAACTGCGCCGAAATATCGGAGTCTCAAAAATAAACAGGTACATGGTGTAAATACAGACATAGTTTATTCTATTAAAATTTCTTGTCATCGCGCGAACACGCGATGGTCGCGTCGCTTATTCGCGCGATGATCGCGTACTCGCGCGATGATCGCGTACTCGTGTTCCGTATTAGGATGATCGCTAAACGATGTGCAGTACGCTACAGTCGCTAAGCACCAATGATCCAAATTTTTTATTTGCATATTTTTTTGCAAACACCCTTCTAAGATATCCACTCATAGGTACTTTAGGTATGTAGCGGCATCTGCCTACGACGCCGCACATACTAAAACATGGTACATTAAAATTAAAAAGTAAGTAACTCGAAAGTTCCAAGTTATTTGACATTATAGCGACGATTTGCTTTTGATATAATATTTCACATCATAATATACCTACACGTATTTTTTTTCAAAAACATGTCAAGTCAAGATTGTTAACATTAAGTCTCTCGTAATAACGAATACAGTATAGTTTGCTTAAAAAAGGCATTAACGGGAACATTTGAAAACACAATTTCACCGTGAGAAAGGTCTAGGGACGTTACTTTAGCAGTTATTACCCCATAAATAACCACCATGCTTTACAATGTCGTGAAGCACACGAAGATTATAGGGCAAGCCGTTTAACCAGATTTACTACTTTTTAGTAGTACTTAACAGATCATGAAAGCTAAGAAGTGAAATAACAAAGAAATCAGGATGTCTCAGCAGCAACTAAGCTTAGCGGGCCCATAATTTTTGTATAGGTTGACGAGTTTACCAGAATGTTAATCTGTCCTCATAAAGTAAATTATATTTATCAAGTTGCCGTCTTTCAAATGATTTTACATTTTTTCAAATATTTTATCTGCTAAGTAATTTAAAATTCAACGTATTATCAACTAAAAAATGGAATAGAATAGAAGGAATACAATAAAACCAAACCAATTTGTTTAAAAAAGCTTTAACCCCTCAGACCAAATAAAAAAGTAAGACGGAGTCTTCCCAACAAAGCGGTGAGGTCTGTGAAACTACGCCTTGGCTGTGTACATACACAGTTCACGCACACACGTGGAACGAAACTACGCCTTGGCTTTCTATATAAAACCCTGCCGCCCGGCCCCCGTCCGCCCCCTTGTACGCACACACACATGTACCATCAAAAACTGGCCTCACTTCATTGTTCACAACGCTACACCTTACTTTTTTATTTGATCTGAGTTTAACCCATCAACGCCCGGAAAATGAGACACAATAGATTTTCTATTGTTGTCCGGAAGCCGGTGTCCTCGCGGGCATTGATGAAATTAAGTGGAAAACGAAGTATTGTGATATATGCATCGAGCGTTTACGTTTCGTTCATCCAGTTTCAATTATCCATACACTAAAAAAAGTAAACAACGCTTCATACAAAGCCCAACCACAAAGGGCAACCGCGAGACAGGTGCGCAAACTGCACAAACTATTAAAAAAGAAAAACCTTTTAAAAATATCGACACCTCACAAAAGAGCGCTGGCATGTCACACATATCCTGTTATCCCGCTCTTTGCCATAAAACCCTTCAATGCATACAAAAAACTTCATTTTCAATGTCGACCCGAGCCGTCAATATGGGCAGAATTGGGATGGCTCTAAAACATATTTTACGGGTTATACCCGTTGGGTCGCACGCTGCTTTACGACCGAACTATCACTCAGCCTGGCTATGACCTAATTCATTCGCTTCCGAATCGAATTGACGTTTAAATCGAATTTAGAACGGCGATGGGTTATTTTTTTGTGAGATGCGGACATGTGGATATTTTTTTTCTATTCAGGCGTTTTCACACTGCTATTTAAGTTCGGCAGTTTATTGGAATAATGTATTTATAATAAAATATTATTTGTCAAAATTGATAATTTTGCTTGAATGTGCTACAATACAGAGTTTAAAAATCCAGGGGGGGACCGACGAGATCGAGTTCGAATCGAATAAATGTCAGGTACTTAATATTAAAAAATATATATAATTATCGAACCTGCTCACAAAATTTCACGAGAATCGGTTGAGAAATACGACCTGTAGAGGAGAACAGACAGCCGGAATGTCGGAAAGACATATGAAAGCATTTATCACTGCCATTAAAAAAAAAACTGTTTTTTAAAAACTGATTCGACAAAAACAATCTTTATAGTCGTGAAATAAAACATTTTTTTACGGATACTAGCGCGGTTTTATTGGAAGTACTTTGGTAATTAGTTTGGTATTTGTTTTGATTTTTGGTTTTCCCGACATTTCGGCACCTTTGCAGCTGCCGTGGTCACGGGGGACTGAAACGTCAGGAAAACCAAAAATCAAAACAAATACCAAACTAATTACCAAAGTACTTTCAATAAAACCGCGCTAGTATCCGTTAAAATTGTTTTATTTCATGTCTAGTGAGCGCGTAAGCTTGAGAAGTGAATCTTTATAGTTAATTAATTATCAAACCTGCTCACAAAATTTCACGAGAATCGGTTGAGAAATGCAACCTGCAGAGGAAAACAGACAGCCGGACATACGAAAGAATTTTTGCCCAAGCTGAAGCAAAGACTCGATCGAAGATTTCGCTTTCGCTTCGTGCTCTATCAGTCAATTATAAAGTTTTTTTTAACTAGGCTGTCTTTTTTACATCGGGCTTTTAACTTTACTTAGCCTTTAATAATGTTATAGAAAAACCACTATACTTACCCACACTCCATCATCATACCGCTAAAGCTGCATTCACCGTAAGCAAAATCTTCTGTAACGTATTTTATCTCATATCGATATTTATTTTATGGCGTTTTAAGGACCTATTACAAAGAAATAATCACGATAACGAACGATGTACGTCGTTCGATTTACTTTATTTTGAACCTTATACATGAGAAAATAATGTCACGGAGTCGGATGAACATCGTTCGATTGTCGCTTTACTTTTCTATAATAGGCCCTTTTTTACCCATGGGGGTGATTTTTGGAACACACCGCCTTTATACTATTTACGACGCAAGGGCTTAAAAGCTATCAGAGCGCAAGAATTTATGAGGACAAGACATTTTGTTAGATTTACGTGTTATAGTAGTTATGCTCCTTTTAGTGCACATTAAAACTAGATATCTGTGTTACTGAATGTGGACAAATACATTTTTAGAGACTCACTTTGACACGCTGAAATTTTAATCATTTGGTTCCCGCAGTGGGGTGGTTCCACTAATAATTACATGCAACTTTTACTACGGGGCCATCTCAAATCGAGAAAAAAAATTTAAAAATTTCTCAGTCCCTTCAAGAATCGGAGCTTTGAAAATGAATACAAATATTTACGAAAAAAAATGAAATAAACAAAATCAAATCAAATGCAAAATCCTATTATTTTTCTAAGGCACCTACTTATTTATTTTTCCGATTGTGACACTCGGCTGAATGCCTCGATGCCAGGCGAAAAATTTACTACGAATGCACAAGGAATGCATTTCTCGTCTGCTTTCGCATCTTTTAACACCATTACCATGACGATGACGATCGGTCAATAATCATAGAAGCTAGGTACATAATTTTTAAAATTAATACGGAAATACCCGTTTTTCTACAATTCCAAATCTAAAGGACTGGAAAGGAAGGACCTACAGGTCACAAAATTATTAACCAAATTTTTATTTTTTTTGCCATTTTGTAGTTAAATAAACAAAAAAACCTCCCCAAAAAACCCGACTTTTTTAAACTTTTCAAAATAAAAAAGTTACCAGCCTATTTCTCAATTCTTAGCAATATTTTCATCTCGATTCTCCCGAAATCCTCGGAGCCATAGCTAAAAATACGTCTCAGGCGATTTGCATCTGATAACCATTTTCAATGATAAAATAAGCTGTTCCATACAAAACCGCAATACCTACTCGACCGCAATGTATGGAAGAGTTGATTTTTTTGCGATATCAGGTTGGCCCCATAGCAAAAGTTACTTCTAATCATGAGTGGAACCACCCCACTGGGGGAACCAAATGATTAATATTTCACGCTGTATAGTTAGAAGGATCACTTCTATATAAGGTGGAACCAAATTATTAACATAACTGAAATAGGTGGTGGTGTTACTTTAACTGACTTTCTCCAAGGAACATAGGTTGTAAAAAAACTTTTTTTCGCCTTTCCATAGTAGTCTGATACCTGACCAATAAGTACATTCTGTATCCATACAAAATTAAAACTTATTGGTCAGAATGTTTTTTTTTTTACGTTTTTCGATCTGTTTTAGTATAATCACTTCATTTATTAACCGACTTCAATAAAAGGAGGAGATTCTCAGTTCGTCGGAATGTTTTTTTTTTAATAACTTTCAACACATATTCAAGTGTAAGGTGAAAGAATTAAGGCTCATGTTAATTTTAATGTTATCGGCATTTTGATATTTCGTTCGATAGAATGAAGAACGTTTTAAATAATTTCGGGTTTTGTTTTAACTAAATTATTCATTTTCAGTTCCAATTATGATTAAACCACTAAAGATAATTGCAGTCCATTCCATTATTGATATTAAATCTTGAGACATTCAAAAGTAATATTACTTATTTGAATCAAGCAAGAATGAAAAAAAAGGAATGAAGGTTGAGATTAATAGTAACATTTTCTAGAAAGTTCTTAGTTTTAAAAACGTTCAGAGAAAATCGCAGACAACGCATCCATTGTTATCTTCGACAGCTTTTGTGGAGAAAATAATTGCACAGCACTTCAAAATTAGTAGACTAAGAGGTATTTTAAATTAGACAATCTTTCTGAAATATACTCCTGGACTTCCTGAACAGTGGTAGACTATAATTCACGTTTATTGGAGAGATAAGGCAGCGAACAAAGAAAGGTTCGGGAGGTAAATCAAATTTTCCATTTTGTAACCACATTGTATCCAAAGTGAATAACTAATTGAGAAGTTAAGCTGATTTAGTAATGACTTGTTCTTAACTTGGTTGAGATTGGTGATTAAGTAATGTGTTTCGTTTTGGAAGGTGAGTTTGTTTTATTTTTGCGTTCTTTGGTTTTAAAGTTGTTTTGCGTATGTGTCATTTCGCGTAGGTATGTGTAATTTTACTTAAGTGTCATTTGGCGTATGTATCAATTCGCGTATATGTGTCATTTCGTGAAATCAAAGTTTGTCATAAATGCGTAAAATTGTTCATTTCGCTTGTCGCACAGGTAGCACAAAATAGAAAACACAGAGACTGACTATTTAAAACAGAGCTATCTGAGTAAAGTGAGTTGTTTGCAATTATGAACATGAAACTGGTACTTAATGAAGGAATAAAATTACAACTCAGGAAATCCGAATTTAAACCACTTACGGTAGCTTTATTTTGGATGAACGCAGAGTTCGTAGTTATTTAAAGAGAATGTGAAAGTTTCTTTGTTATTTTATAATTTCCACCATGGTCACTTCACGGTCGAGTTTTATGTTGATGTGATATCAGTATCACGAGTAATAACAAAGTTATCTTTGTGGATTGAAATAACCTGCCACTGCTCTTTTTACTATGTTTTATGTTCTTGAGCATGTCCTTAATGACTAGATTCATCCAACTAGGTTTCCCTTGGGACTCTAAGTAAGTAAGCTTAGTCCCGCGATCATCCTCCATTAACAATGCCACAACCTTTGTTATCTAGATTATTCAGTTATTTTAGGTTTCAGCCTTTGAATTTGTCATATTTTTTAATATCGAATGAATTCAGTGTAGTAAGTAGAATTACTTTACTTGTTTATTATCAAAAATATAACAATTTGTGTCATAAATTAACCGTCATTTCTCACTCTTTCTACAGAGGCTCCCTAAATATTTTTTTATTAGGTTAAGCATTATATTTCTTGTAGTTTGATAAAAAGGCTGATTTAATAAATAACTTTTTCATCTTTAAACAAATGATAACTTCTATAAAAGTTTTTTTTAACCTACAAATGGCCATTTCTCGTATTCATCAACTTCGGAAAAGTTCTCAAGCGGTCCGTCCCGTGTTTCTGAAAAACGTAATAAATCTAATTTGTCGTGACCCCACTAATGTGGATGAATGGACTGGGCATCCCACGTAGCTAAATTAAACTGTGAGTATAATGAACTGAGAGCATTTGTCTCAATTTGGCGACAAACTCCGCTTTATTAGTTACGTATTAAGTTGTTCAAGTTTGGGATTACTTTTAGCTCTTTGGCAGTCCTATATCGCATTTGATACTTTATTTTTACGATATTATATTAAAAAATCTACAGATCTCACACTACGCGCATTGAAAATGTTTAGAAATAAAGCACACGGCGCTGTTATCGATGCCACACAGGCTCCATACATAGTTAAAGGATTCATTCTTTATCATACTGACGATAAAGTGAACGGAGCGCAGACTGACCTCGCGCCTAAGGTACCTAATTCGCTATAGGCTACAGTCTTTGTCCGCCTGCTTTCCGTTTCTTGAATAGCGAACTCAAAAAAAGTTATTGGGACCTTCTTTACATTCATGCTAGCCTGGTACTTTTTAATGGTCTGACTGACTCCTGAGTTGAGCTGTGGGGAAAGTGCTGACCGGATCTGATGAACAGGTACTTTGATTAGCTCCTTTACATTCATGCTAGCCTGATACTTTTCGCTTTAGTCATAGTTCGGTTCGCTGTTTATAATGCCACATAGAGATAGGCTCCATACATAGTTAATAGGAATTCATTATTTATCGTACTGACGATAAAGTGAACAGAGCGCAGGCTGACCTCGCATGAAAGGGTACACTACAGCCTACACCAATTTTCGTCCGCCCGCTTCCTAAGGTGGCTCAAATTGTAGCTTAATTCATTCCCGAGATCCATTTTTCCGTTTCTTGAATAATGAGCTCAAAAAATATATTCAAAAATTCTCAGTCCAAGTCATCGATTTTTTTTTAATTTTGGCAAATTTTGGAAAATCTCTAAATAGCCCAGTAAATGAAAAGGTGTAGAGGGAAATGATTGGAACACAATTTTTAACTTCGTAACTTTGTTAGGACCAGTTAGGAGGAGAACATATCAAAAGCCGAGGGGAGGGGGGGGGGGGTTGAAGGTCCCATTTTTCGGTTTTTCTATCTATCTGTAATTTAGGAAAAATAATATTTTTTGATTGATGATGATTCGCCCCCATTTCATCCCCATAATGGCTGAAATACTAACAATAACGATATAAATCGAGTTAGATTTGCATCCATATGCCAAAATTATAAGTTTAGCTATTTTTACTTCGAATATGAAGGATTTTCTATACACAACTTCATCCCCCTTTTCACCCCTTCGGGAGTAAAATTTTCAAAAACGCTGGGACATATATATATTCATTTTTTATCGTCAGCCTAAGCACAAAATTTGAAGATCCTAGCTTCGAAACTGACGGACTTTCATACAAACTTTGGACCTCCGTTTCACCCTTTAGGGGGTGAGTTTTGAAAAGTCCTTTCTTAGTGCATCCCAAGATCTTATTAGGAATCTATGTGCCAAATTTGGAGTCTCTAGACCCAGAGGTTTGGGCTGTGCGTTGATATGTCAGTCACCGATCAGTTTCTTCTTTTATATATTAAAAAAAGATAAAATTACAGACTTTTAATAGTGAATATCTCGAAAACTATACAAGATATAAAAAAAAATACTGAATTTAACATGTAGCAAAGGAGATTGACCACTTTCTAAGTCCAAAAAGTAACGCTATAAAGATTTTTGTGCCCTCGTGATTGTAATTGAAATTAGTGGCTGGAAAGGTCTGTAGCTATAATCAGTAATTAATTTTTCTCTTCTTTTCCTGGTATTGTTTAAATATTACATTTTCTGTAGCATTTTGAGGTTAGCTCGACTTGGAAATTGTCACAGAATACTAGTCTACGAGTCCAATTTTCTCACATGAAACGTAAGAGAAACAAAAGAATATGCGATAGTTTTTCAGCACCAAAGAGCTTTGACGGGATCGAGTTCACGTCAAGATCGAATCAACGTCAAAAATACAGTATTGATATGTTTGATCAAAAACTATTATCTATACCTACTGTGTCAAAAATCTGTTTGACACAGTATAGATATTAGTATTTTGGTTCATTGAAAACGGTTTCCATGGTTTCTATAGTACCATTAAAACGTGGTTAAAACTCTACTTTTATTTACATTCTCTTTGAGTAGGTACCGTTTTGAAGTTTACCATAAAACGCATTAAAAAAGTTTTGTGGACGATAAAGAATGGCGGACGTGTTGATTGAGATAAGTCAAATCAATTACTTACTCAATAAAACTGTTTTTAATCTCAGGAAACGAAAAATAGTTTCTAATATATCGTTAGGAATGTAAAAATAATACAATTTTATTGGATTTCATCTTGTTGAGGCACAAGGCCTAAAAAGGTCATTTTCCTTTAACCAGCTTTCATTTTGTAAAAAAACTCATGTCGCTGGAATGTATAGTTTTCGAGATATATATGAAAAACCGAAAAATACAATTTCACCTTTTTATAAATCGGAAAACTATACTCAATCACGAAAACATAAACATTTTCAATGTTAAAACAACGAAAAAGTGGAGCTACCAGCCATGTACAGTACAAATGTTTACTAGGCCGCACCAACAGTAAGTGAATCATCGTTCTATATAACTTGAAGAAAAAACAGTTTATAGGTAGATAAATTAAACTCTGAGTATTGAACCGACCGCATTTGTCAATTTGGCGGCAAACTCCGCTTTATTAGTTACGTATTGAGTTGTTCAAGTTTGGGATTACCTTTAGCTCTTTGGCAGGCTGTTGCAGGCTTGTTTATTGAGTTTCATGGACTAGTTGGACTATTAGTTTTCGGTCTTATTTAATTAAGCACTGAGCTTTTACTCTAACATGAATCCTACATTGCAAAGATTTATATTAAGTTTCTAAGTGCTAAGAAATTATATTCAGAAATCTCGACAAACTAAACTTGTGCTTTTTGCCA
Organism: Agriphila tristella; assembly: GCA_928269145.1. Classification (NCBI taxonomy): domain Eukaryota; kingdom Metazoa; phylum Arthropoda; class Insecta; order Lepidoptera; family Crambidae; genus Agriphila; species Agriphila tristella. Next base: position 2,954,202 of record OV743440.1, on the reverse strand, counting down.
AGTTTTTTATTCACGATTAAAACTTTATTATTCTACATTATCTTAAAAAATAATCTGAATTTTATTGTTTACGTACTTTTTGCATAAGACATTTTTATTATAGCTGAGCAATAATAAAAGTTTAAAAAAATACTCTACTACTACAGTAAATAAAATACCAGGTTAACGAAATTGCGGGCAGCCGCTACCCCTAAATTCTTAATCCTTACCACTATGTCCTTACTAATACTACATGCGAAAGTATGTTTCTTTGTTTGTTTGGTGTTTGACTGTTTGTTACAAAGGCACCTTTACGTCCTTTTCTGTACCCCAGTGTCTTGACGTCACGTTGTTAGGAGTACAGAAAAGGACTTAAGGTACCTTTCATCCAGAAAAATTGTACCGTTCCCGAGGGATAGCAAAATAACTGTTTACGCAGACGAAGACACGGGTGGCAGCTAGTCTAGTATAAAATACAAAATTTCGAGATAATTACTGGTCTTAGTTTGAACCGCTTAAATTTGGGTTTAACTATCTAATCACTCCTAAGCAGCTTAAGATCTATACAAATTCCGGTCTCAAATACGAGATTCTCACATTCCCAACATTTACCCTCCATATAACGTATCTTGTTGGATAATTACTATGTACAGTGAACAACAAAAGAACGTTGTATAATATAATATGACATGAGATAGGTTCTTTAAACTAAAGATAAGGTTTTGATAATAAGAAACTATTCACTTCTCAAGCTTACGCGCTCACTAGACATGAAATAAAAGACTTTTTAACGGATACTAGCGCGGTTTTATTGAAAGTACTTTGGTAATTAGTTGGTATTTGGTTTGATTTTTGAGTTTTCCGACGTTTCGGAACCTTTGCAGCTGCCGTGACCACGTCGGAAAAATCAAAAATCAAACCAAATACCAACTAATTACCAAAGTACTTTCAATAAAACCGCGCTAGTATCCGTTAAAAAGTCTTTTATTTCAATAAGAAACTAATTTGAATTTGATTATTTTTATAATACATAATGAATTTTGAGCTTGCCTGCGAGAATTGCGTCTTCTTATAATTTAGAACAGAGTCATTAATTTAATATTAGATATAACTTGTATGCAACGTGTTAATAAATGAACAAGAACGGAAACTGAACTGAACAACTTTACAATGGGGCCAACTCTGAAAACGCGAAAAAAAATCATCTGTTCCATACAATAATTTATAACGAAAATATCAAAATGTTTAAAACAGCTGTTTTTTTCGTGATTTCCGAGTTGTTCCCATAGTAAAAGTTGTTCAGTTTGATGGTCTGAAGAAACGTTTTCCCATTTTTAGTTCACTCATTAACACCTTGTATATATTCACTATAAGCATTTCATAGATTCCAAATATGATGTAATGGCAGGTGTTATAATCCAATGGATTATGACACCAGCCAGACTGTGCTGCCACAGCGAGGAATCAACGCTATCTTTAAAGAATACTATAATTGGTTACTGATGTTTTATAAAAACAGTGTCCTATGTCATAATTATTGTGAGTGAACCTTTTGTGAATTCACTTTGAATGGTTCAGCCTACAGGTAGCAACCGGATAATTCAAGTTGGTAATCCATTGTTCCTTGACGCTTTTGTACGTGTGACGTCTGAAGGCGTTCTCGTCATAGTGACGTATCTCAGTAGGCATCGGTGGACTTGAAAGGTCCTCAAAAGACATGCTCAACCCTCAGAACGCAGAATTAGGATATAGTTTTGACACAAAGCCAAATCTTCGCATTTGGAGGTTGCGTTTTGCGATAACAAAGAGAAGTGTAGTGGTTTCGTTGATTCAATTAGGGAAGGTAATTTGAAACGAAAAGTTTAAGTTTATTTTCGTGTTAAGGGTGCTGATGTAGCTTAAATCTTCTTGCAAATTTTATAGAAGCGACGTGCACCAGAGTTTTCCATAAGTGAGTAACTAAGATGACCTTTAGTTAGTTACGAAGAGCACACGTGAACGCTTGGAAGTTTTGCAACTACACTAGTGTAAATGCTTTGAGGTTAAAACGGCCTTAAAAAGCAAGTTATCTGAGATTTTCAAGTTGCTCATTGCACTTTGAGCAAAGAAACTTCCTGACTAGAGTTTAGATACTTTTGAAAAGAAACTACACCTTATGCAGATAACAAAAACCAACACCTATGAAATAAGGGTTAACATACGAACGAAATTTTAATTACGTCATCATATTGTCAAGTATACGCTGACGAGTACAAAATAATAAAATAAATTACAGAAAAAGATAAGCATAAAGTATAAACTAACAAATTATAAGAAATAGACCAGTGTGTAAAATTGGGTGCGGTTTTTTTTTGGCTCAAATCTGATCAAATATTGTGCGAACGTTGCAGAATAGTTCAAAGTCAAAGTCAAAGTCAAATAAGCTTTATTCAAATAAACTTAATTATTAAGTACTTTTGAATCGTCTATATTTTCCTACCACCCGTTCCAGACTTTTTTAGCTGACAAGAAGAACGGGCGCAAGAAACTTATCAGCTGTAACAGCCATAAGTAACGATATTTACAAACTTGAATATATCGTTACCAGATAATTACAACAGGGTGACAGGATTATTGGCAACAACATAGACTTATTATATTATATTACTTCAACAAAGTACTTACAGTAGCAAGTTATGTGTTACATCATTTCCACGCATTTAGATCTTTAAGATAATCGTCTACTTTATAATAACCTTTACCCATGAGCGTTTTTTTAACATGGTTTTTAAATTCATGCAAAGGAAGATCAATCAATTGTTGTGGAACTTTATTAATGAAAGCTATGCCTTTCCCCATAAATGAACCTCTAGTTTTTGCAAGCCTAAATCTTGGAACGGCAAGTTTATCTTTATTTCTTGTATTAAACTGGTGAATATTGCTGTTTTTAGCAAATGAATCATAGTGTTTCCTTACATAAACTAAATTTTCATATATATATTGACCTGCCAAAGTTAAAATATTAATTTCTTTAAACAATTCTCTCAAGCTATCTCTTCGCCGAAGATTATATATGGCGCGAACAGCTCTTTTTTGGAGTACAAAAATATTTTCAATACTGGCAGCTGAGCCCCACAATAGCAGTCCATACGACATTACGCTATGAAAATAACTAAAGTATACTAACCTTGCCGTTTCAATATCAGTTAAAAGCCTTATTTTCTTAACAGCAAATGCCGCTGAACTAAGTCTACTTGACAAGGCTTCAATATGTGGATCCCATTGTAGTCGGGAATCTAGTGTGATACCTAGAAATTTTGTGCTCTCGATAAACTCGACTTCATCGTCATTCAAATTAATATTTAATTTTGTCTGCTCAACATTAGGTAATGAGAATTTAACACATTTAGTTTTTTTGGGGTTAAGTGCTAAATTATTACTATTAAACCAGTATGAAACTTTAGAGAGGGCACTATTTACTTCGTCCGAACAGTTATTACCTCTGTTTACTTTGAAAACTAAAGAAGTATCATCCGCAAATAGTACTGTTTCACATAAATTATTCGCGTAGTTGGGAAGGTCATTTATATAAATTAGAAACAGCAATGGGCCCAATATTGATCCCTGTGGCACACCCATATTGATGGGGGCTCCAGTAGACTCAGTTCTATTAATCACTACTTTCTGAGTTCTATTGTACAAATACGATTTCATAAGACTAACTGATTTATCAGAGACACCATAATGTTCTAGCTTCTTTAATAGTGTTTGATGATCAACGCAATCAAATGCCTTAGAAAGGTCACAGAAAATGCCAATTACATCTTGCTTTTCTTCCCAAGCATCCAGAATATGTTTGAGAAGTGCAATTCCAGCATCAGTAGTACTTTTACCCTTGGAAAAACCAAACTGATTTTTATGAAATATATTATTGTATGTGAAGTAATCTAATAATTGGGAATATATAATTTTTTCAAATATTTTACTAAGTGCTGGTAGTATAGATATTGGCCTAAAGTTATAGATATTGGCCTAAAGTTCATAGATATTGGCCTAAAGTTCGTCGTAGCATAATCGAGTTCAGGTTATAAAAATCCTTTTTGTCCTTTTAACCGCCTTTGTGGTCTAGTGGTTCGCCCACCCGTGTAAGACGTAGGGGTCCCGGGTTCAATTCCCAGGGGGGTACAATTTGTACTCGGTTTGGTTGGTGATAGGGCTTATATCAAGTCTGACTGGCTAGCTACCATCATCTTACCTAAGTCTGACGCCATAACAACAATTTTAAAAAATGTTGTGTTCCGGCAGTTAGAGGTAAAGATAGCCAGTTCCTCATTGATGAGGATTCCGGGGTATAGTGCGCTTCCACCTTAGGCCTTATCGTCACTTAACATCAGGTGAGGTAAAGGCCAATACTCTCCCGTTGTGCATAATTTGGAGTTATTAAATTAAGTAATAAAAATCAAAAGTATCTGTACTCGAAGTCCTTATTATAAATAACTATTATTATGCGACATTACAAGCCAACATTATTAATTCTAATTGAAAACCAAATTGTCCCTAAGATTGACAGACTCAACTTAAGCCGACATAATTCCCTTCCAAACAAAAGTTGGGAATATAAAATAAGCTTCACAAACTTTGTGGTAACAAGGAATCAGTAATTTTTCATATCGCACCCCAATTAGGTTGCAGTCCTGACAATGATGGACGCAGGTTAATAATCCTGTTTGCTTTTGCCAGTGTACTAGATGAGAAATAAAAACTTTTATGGCTTGCAAAGTGTTAGTACCTACATCATTATTTGAGGTGTTGTTTTAAGGTTATTTAGTTAACTTTTAACGTTGCCAAAAAGCCTGTATAAAGTCCGTTCGCTCAGATAGTGTCGCCCTTTTATCTCACCGCCTTTGCGCGTGCCGCTTCTTGTCAAAGGATGCCGCCGCATAAACAAAGAAAGGGTACCGCGTGCGGCGTACACAAGTGAATTTGGATTTGACAGTTTACATAGAAGTGCCGTAAACTGCCGTAGTAGTGAAAGGTTGTGTTTGTTACCGGTATTCCTGTCTCTGAACAAAGGTCTTGTGGGTGTATCGACACTATCTAAGCGAATGGACTTTACGTACTTACATCTGAAAATTAGTAAACAACTTTCTCAAACAACCTTCTATCGCTACATAATTAAAACAAAGTCTATCGCTGCGTCTGTCTGTCTGTCTTTCTGTTTGTCTGTTTGCGATAAACTCAAAAACTACTGAACTAATTTCTATGCGGTTTTTACCAAATGATAGAATGATTCCTGAAAAAGGTTTAAATGTATGATAAGTTGAGGTTTTATGTAAATTGATAGAAATATGATGATAATCGTTGAAGAGGTGGGCAAAAAATTAAACCGCCTGGGAGCTTGGATCGAAAACGCTGCATAAACCTTTTGAGTTATTACAAAATAATGTATGATGGAATTGTTCCTTTGTTATAGATGTATAAAAAGACCGCGATAGCATTTATTATCTATCTTTTTAGAATAACTTACTATGCCCATTATAGCAATGCGGTAATTTGGAAAGCTTTTTATAAAAGGATACAGTATTAATCCTTATCAACTCAAATACGTTAGTTACCTTAAGCATTTTATGTACATTATTTTAACCGTTAACACCGTAACATTTAAAATTTTTAATGAATGTCTTAGGAGTTATCGAAAAAATGACGAGCGAAATTAAAATAAATCAAGCGCAAAAGAGAAAAGAAGCTAAACCTTCTTTTCTCTTTTTCTGCTTACTTGTACTGCTGTCCTTGTGAGAATCTGTCCTTTGAGAATAAAGGGTTTCTTACACCGATGACGGGACGAGACGAAAACAGGAGGGAAAAAGACTTTTACAGCGATGGAGGTGACGACTGTTTTGTGGCTGCGTTCAAACGATAACACACGACCCGTCCTCAACCCGAACTCAACTCAAACTCACCTCAACAACGTCGTTGTCGTCGTTGTGTTCGGGTTGAGTTTGATTTGAGTTCGGGTTGAGTGCCGGGCGTGTGCAGTTGCATCGACAAAATATAACGGTGCTTATTAATGTGTCATAAAACTCAAAATTGTAACCGCTGTATTTCAAGGAGTGGGTTCCGGTTGAGTTGAGTTTGAGTTGAGTTCGGGTTGAGGTCGGGTCGTGTGTTATCGTCTGAACGCAGCCTTAGGTATTCGTTTTCTTTTTGTGTGTTGTTATAAGGTTACATTTAGCAAAAAAATAAGGAACCGAAGCAAAGCGAGGGCGAATCGCTAGTATTTTTACAAAAAAAGGTTTAGTACACAGGAAAACAAAGTTGAAAATGGGATCATTTAACTAATACGGACAGACTAACTTGTAACTTATTGGACACAAAAAATAAAGCAGTCCCATTCTGCACAAAACTGTTCCAAAACATGATCCATATTTAAATTTTCTTTATTTCTTATGAATATACTTTTGCAAGCGAACAAAGTTTATAGTGGCAAAGTTGGAGTGACATGAGCCATTATTTTAAGTCTGGCTTTCAATTCTTTTTGGACAACTTTTCTGAGTTTTGTCTCTAAGGATTCACATTTATTTTTGTCTGGCTGTAAAGTTTGAATGTCGCAACAATAAAATGGCGAGTTGGGAATATTTTTCTTCTTAAGACGGTTATAGTATTAAGACTGTACCGTAAACAGACCGAAAGTGGCACCGCGGTAATTTAATATTGATTACTTAAGTATATACATAATTTAAATAAAACATTAGGTGGAATATTACGTGGAATACGTGGAATAAAAAAGGCCCATAATCTAGTATTTTTAGAAGGTATCATGCATCCATCACCCTTGTAATCATTTCTAAAAGTAGATAGCAAAACTGTTAAAAGTGTCAGTTTCACTTTTTCAGACACATTAATTGCTATCTACCGAATAGAATTATACTTTTTACAAAAATTTGACTGTGGGTCTTAAAAGTTCCACGTAAGTTAGTTTGTGTCACTCAAGATGACAAGAAGCAAATAGGTAGGTAATTTGGTAAATACGAATGTGTAAAATTCTAATAGATCAGAAGGTCTATTATTATTTTTCTATAATTTATCTTAACATACTGTGTTTGAAAAGCACCGTGCTTTAAAGCATGGTTAGTTTTTCGATTAAACGACGTCTAATGTATTATAAAAAACTTTAGTTAAAATTAATTTGCGAATAATAAATAATAATAAGATCACGCGCTCTGGGGCCGTACCGGCTAACGAATCGATTATCGAAAAGTCTGCCGGGTTTCAAATTAAAACAGATAAATCGAGCCCCAATTGGGCCAAAATGGCTAACCCCAATTCATGATGTAACACGAACATCGATATCTTCCAAATTACGTCAACAGAAAGTATAAAACAAAATTCCTTATTTTGATTTTTCTGTTTTAAGTTGAAACTCGGCCACAGAATATATACTTTTCGGCAGACTTTTCGATAATCGATCGTTAGCCGGTACGGCCCCTGTTTGAAAAAGAGTGGGTATTGTCGGCAAGACATTATTATATTGTTTCAATGACATTTAAGTTGGGCAAAAATAACTTGCCTTTGAAACTTTTATTCTGTATTTTTTTAAGTAATAAAACGATTTCCTTTATTTCTTTTATTCCTGAGGTAAATCAACTTCACTGACGGTCGATCGACACACCGACGAGGTAACTCTTTTGAGAATATTTCCATTGCACGATCTTCTGTAGCTCTATGCTTTTATGAATTAGTACGTAACTTGTTGGTGCTGGGGTGAGGTTTAATTTAATTTGTAACTCGATTAACACCAAGAAAAAATTGTTGGAGAATTTTGTTTTGAATCTGATGGCACGCGATTAAACTTTAGGACATTTCTACAAAAAACTCTGGTTTTGAATTCATTTGGATAATCACATCGTTATTTATTTTGCAATAAAAACCTGCACATATAAAAATACAAACTGATCAAATCAAACAAGAAAGTCTCTTTTATTTTACTGTATTTTAGTAATAAAACAACTAATTCTAAACTAACAACAAATGACACAACGATTCTAATTAAATAAAAATAAAAATGCAACGCAATAAAGATGTATTATTGATTGAGTTTAAAAAAAATACTTTGTCTTTAGCTGTCACCTGACACAGATTTTGCTTACGCGTCTTTTTCTGTACATTATTATTTTCGTGTAAAAACTTAGTATAATTATTTTTCTACAGCCCATTGTGGTTTTATTACATTAGACCTTAAACAATAATCAGTCTTGAACATTAACGTTTACGTTCTATAGTCATGCAGTTCAGTGGCATATTATAAAGGGTCCCTATTCCCTCGCCTCATTTTCACGTGCTGTATTTTATTCTGTAAAATGTTTAAGCACCGGCGGCGGTCTCGGAGACCGCGTCTCACCTTAGTCACAGAGTAGATGTGAGCTAAATAAGAATAGTACTGTCATTACGGCCATATTTGTTTGCGTTTCACTTCCACTTTAGGGTGTAGGATCTGCAAGAAAAGGAACAAAGATCAAGATCGCCGTTTGACAGTACTATTCTTATTTGGCTAGCATAGTAAACAATAATCTTCTGTGAAGACCAGTGAAAAAGCTTCTTACATAAAGCTTTTCAAAGATGTTCAAAATTTAAAACTCGCATCCCAACGTGTCGTTTCGCACCCCATCGGGCGCTTGTTTTGCCTCTGTGGTCTAGTGGTTTGCCCACCCGTGTAAGACACAAGGGTCCTCGGGTTCGATTCCCAAGGTTGTGGGTACAATTAATACTCTGTTTGGTTTGTAGGGCTTATTTCAAGTCCGCCTTGATAAACTCTAACTTGATAAAATTTGGCAAGCTACCACCATCTTACCTAAGTCTGACGCCATAACAAAAGTTAAAAATTGTGCTTCGGCAGTTAAAAGTAAGATAGCCAGTTCCTCAGTGATGAGGAGTCCAAGTGTAGGCGTTTCCACCTTCGGCCGTATCATCAGGTGAGGTCAGGCCAAGTACTAGACCGTTATGCATTAAAAAAAGTATACTCAGCGCTTTTCGTGATATACTTATGCTTTTATTCAGGTTGTTTATTATTATTGTGCATTACTAAGTAGTTGGAATGGAATCATTTTTAATACTGTGTCAAGATTTATGTATATTTTGTATATACAGTATATTTTTAGCTTTTTCAAAACTTTAGTTTTAAGAAAATATTAATGTGAAATACACTCAATATCATTAAATTCACCCAACTGCTGTACATAAAATATTCTTGTAAGCCCGCACTTCTCACGTCACCGCGGCTGCAAACTTTCTTATTGATGATATACCCGCACAAAAACTCGTTTCCATGAAATTCATACAATCCATAATGATTGTACCTTTCTTTCCCATTAGCTGATTAGTTTCCGAACTTCTGCGGCGTGAATGAGTGCTATTAACTAACTTTGTAATAAAGGAAATTGATCTTTATTATAACGGGACAAAGTTTATGTGGTGTGTGGGAGTTTGTGGACCACGATGTGTTTCGGAAAGGACATTAGGCTAATTTGTGTGTTACGTAATCTACTTTGCTCGAGTAATATCGAATGTGTACGCAAAATTATGCAAAGTTATTACTCGCATCTTAAAATCTGTAAGCAATTTCAGTAATTCTAAGGGCTAAAAATAGAATCCACGTATTAAAAATCCACAGATCTCACACTATGCGCAACTATCAAAGGCATTGAAAATATAATTTAGAAATAAAGCACACGATAAATAAGAATTCACTCTTTATCAAACTGACGACAAACTAGTGAACGGAGTGCAGGCTGACCTCGCGCGTAAGGGACCCGCCGACAGTAACAGTTTTTGTCCACCCGCCTCCTAAGACAGCTCAAACTGTAGCTTAATTCAACCCCAAGATGGTATTTTATCCGTTTCTTGAATAGCGAGCTCAAAAATTGTTATTGGGAAATTCTCGATCCTAGACAGCGAAAAAAATTTAAAATGTAGAAAAAATTGAAAATCTCTAAAAGTTACCAACCGATTTAAAAATTCAAATTGCACTTTAAAGCCCTATGGCAGACGGACATTTTGATATACAGCACATCCGTGTACCTCTCATATTTACGAAACTACATGCAAATGTCACAATTTCATAAATCGGGGCACTATACTCGATGACGATAACATAATCATTTCCAATGTTAAAACTGTTGCTCCATTCCATAATTATATTGCAAAGTTCATAATTCTCAAAGCTGTTAAAGTTGGAGGACTATAAAATAATGAAAGTTACAAGTGCATTGTATAATCTTATTAAAAAAACGGTTCGCATCTGGCGGTCAAACCCCTATTATTTTTTTCACTCACACCCCTCAATTAAAACTTCATCTCATAACGGGAATGCAAACTTATCCGTTCACCAAAACCGACCAAATTGTAATCCAGACTTACTGTAACAACCATTGCTAAAGGTTAGCAGTCTGGCTCCACACATTAGCAAAATAATAGCACTCAAAACAGTTCGCTTAATAGGGTATTATTGTGGTCACCATATACCGCCCCCGAGCTTTTCGATTTGAGCAGAGCAGCCACTTTTGACACAACCAACGGTTCAAACTTCCAGTACGTAGAATGTTTCGGTGAAGCGTTTTTAGGCTGTGTGGTAAATTTAATTCGAAGTGAAAACCGCAGTGTGCAATACGTTTTTACGAGGGCAGTTCGCTAGTGTTTACGGTTATTAGAAATGTTTGGATAGCCCCATGTTTGTGTGAATGCACTTATCACCCGCTGACTTGGTTCGGTGGATTATGGTCGAGTATCTAATAATATATATTATTTAGTCTTTGGAATCTACTTATACGTAACTAGTGGCTCCGTGAGCTGTAGACCTCGCGTTAAAAAGTAGGTAGCTCGAATTGTATGTTGTTAAAAAATAATCTAAAAGATGTCGCCACCCCTTTTTCCCACACTGCTGAGCTTTTCGAAGCACAAAGTGGGTTCGTGCTGTTTGGTATATTATTTGGTATGTATATTTGCAGCTAGATGGCGCTTCTAATTTTTACCATTTTTCGAAATAGGTGATTTTTTGGTAAATTCTAAAAACTGGCTCGAATAAAAATTCTATATAATTAACGAACCTGCTCACAAAATTTCACGATAATCGGTTGAGAAATGCGACCTGTAGGGGAAAACAGACAGCTGGAAAGTCGGACTGAAATATGGTTTTTACGTATCTCTGCCATTTAAAAAAAAAATGGCATGACAAAAAAAATCTATATTATTTTCGAACCTGCTCACAAAATTTCACGAGAATCGGTTGAGAAATGCGACCTGTAGAGGAGAACATCGAGCGCCAGAAAGCCGGACTGAAATATTTTTTTTTACATATCTCTGCCATTTCAAAAAATTTAGAAAAACTGGTTCCACTTAAAAAATCTATATCATTTTCAAACATGCCCACAAAATTTCACGGTAATCGGTTGAGAAATGCGACCTGTAGAGGAGAAAAAAAAAGCCGGAAAGCCAGACTGAAATAAGTTTTTTTAACATATCTCCACCAATAAGAAAAAATTTAAAAAACTGGCGTGAAAAAAAAATTGTATGTTATTTTCAAAACTGCTCACAAAATTTCACGAGAATCGGTTGAGAAATGCGACCTGTAGAGGAGAACAGACAGCGCTGGAAAGTCGGACTGAAATCTGTTTTTTTTACATATCTCCGCCATTTTGAAAAATTAAAAAAAAAACTTGCAAAACAAAAAAAAATTACATCATTTTCAAACCTTCTTACAAAATTTGACGAGAATCAGTTGAGAAATACGGCCTGTAGAGAAGAACAGGCAGAGCTGGAAAGCGGACTGCAATCTGTTGTTTTAACATATCTACGCTATTTTAAAGAAATTCAAAAAACTGGCTAGACAAAAAATTCTATATAATTTTCAAACCTACTTACAAAATTTCACAAGAATCGGTTAAGAAATGCGACCTGTAGGTTGGAACAGACAGCCGGACATACGAAAGAATTTTTGCCCAAGCTGAAGCAGAGACGCTTCGCTCGCACTTCGTGCTCGCTCGGTCAATAAGCAAAAACATTCTGTTTATCCTTACTTGTCTAATTTGGTGAACAATCTTCACCCAACTCTTTATTGAAAAAACAAAATACAAATGGTTTGCCACCCCTAGATTGCGATAGATGTTAGTTACAATTTGATTTAATAGCACAACTTATTTTTTAAGTAAAGATTTAAACTTAATATATAAATAATTTAAACTATTTATATTTAGGTAATCTAATGATTTTAACAATATTTAAAAGAACAATTTACATTTAACTAGCTTTCTGCCCGCAGCTTCACCCGCGTTGACTACAGGTTATATCGTGAGGGTGGAGACTCATGCCCAACAGTGGTATAAAAGTAGCCTTTATCCTTCCCCAAGGTTCCATCTATCTCTGTGCACAATTTCATCAAAATCGGTTCTGTAGTATCGCATTTATAATATTATAGAAGGGAATAATTTATAACGGTTAGCAATTTTTGTAATTTCAATTCAGATAAAATCATTAGACAAAATAATAATAACTAATTAATATCATACAAGCAACACATTTAAAAGTCCAATTTGACATGTTTAAATATTAATGACCAATAATTCCATGCGCAACGTAGCCCAACCCAACACATTGGACAGCCGACGAAACAAATTAATTATTCACACTGCACCGAACACAGACATTTTAACCTGTAAATGGCTCGAAAAATATTTATTTTTACACTGCTTTGTAACAACACAATGCGAAACTAACGGCAGGCGACGTCAATTTAAAAAAAGGATTAACGTTTGAAAATTTTCCTGCCGTGATTTTTATGATTAAAAAAATATGAACGCAATATTCCCGGTAAAAATTGCAAAACTTGACATAAAAGAAAGCTAAAAACTAAATATAATTTTCATACATTTATGTTACTGTTAAATAATAAAAAGGAATGCCAAATCAAATACCTACAAATAATGATTTCGGTTTTGCACAGAAAAAATCGTCTGAAAGTACTTACCTAGGTAACAAACTTAATATTGTTATGTTGTTCACATAATATTTTTTGAATTATTAACGTTATTCCTTAAATACATTAGTATTTACCTCTTTGGTCATATTATTCAGTCTATGGACTAAGTTATAGAGTACATAATTTAACTTTAAAAGGCCCAGATGCAACAAAAATTATTTTTATAAAATTGTAAAAGTATCTGACAATTTTAATATTAATAGTTAATCATATTGGTTTTGTCTGACAATGTATCACGAAAATTAACAACTTTAATCTACGCCCGTGTGTGCCATAACACTATAATTAATTTTCATGTCAATTTATTGTGATAAATTAACGAAAGACGAGGCATTATTAATGAACTAAAAATAAAAATGCTCTCGGTTTTATTTCACTCAAATAAGCTCAGAAATATTAAATTTATTAATTCCTAAAATGGAAACTAGCATTGTGTTATCCTCCATACCACACAGTTACTCAGAAACAGGGTAAGTTATATCTCAAATAGGCTTTCAATTACACACTATCTCTCTGTTATCTTATCAAGGGTTATCCGGACGGAGATAGACTTGTTACAGATAGGATAGTACATTTGCATAAGTGAAATTGTATTTATATATATCTGTATATAATATAGGTATAATTACAATTGAACTTATGCAAATGTAATAATAGCCTTGCTATCTCCAATGTCATAATGCGTTTATCTTACTAAGTGCAATTGATTTAAGTGACTTGTGAATAGAGGAGTGGAATTGATCATCTACCTATAGCTATAACTATACAATACTATTTTTATATGAAATCGGTATGCAAACCTGGACCACATAGAAGGCCGTCAAATTATGTGTTTACATAAAACTTTTTTTAAATAATGCAATAACTAACCGAAATGTATGGGATTCAAAAACATCGAGCGGTAGATGCAACCGCGTACTCAGCTCTGAAACATCTAACACAAACAAAGTTTTAAAGAATGTATATTATTAAATACTTATATTATTTATTAAAGTGACTTTTCTCGTAAAAGCTTAGAGATAACCATTAGCCCTAATGGGTATGTAATTGGTTAAGTAAAGGGTTGATTGAATTAAGGTTTAAAAGTGTCACAGCTGAAGTATTTTATTCAGATGTTAGTCTTTTAGTACATAAACCAAACATTTTACTATCAAAAGCTAGAAACAGAATAGCGTTACTACGATTGTAAAACTTTGCTAATAGATCCTACTAATTCTATTCTACTTTTTAACCGACTTCAAAAAAAGGAGGAGGTTCTCAAGTCGACGGTTTTTTTTTTTTTTATGTATGTTTTAACATAGCTTCGTCAGTTGTTACCCGATTTGTACAATTCTTTTTTTAACTCAAAGAACATAGTTCGTGTGTGGTCCCATAATTTTTTTACAGAGATCTGGCCAGTAGTTTTTTCATAATCCTGAAAAATATTAATTATTTAGCTCGCCATCGCACGAGTTTTTATGGAATTTCGGACATAACTTCTTTGTTTATGAACCGATTTAGATGATTCTTTTTTTATTTGAAAGGGTTTATTTCAAGAGTGGTCAAAATTTCATTGTTATTGGACTTCGAACTTCGAAGATACATAAAGGAACTCTTCAAAATCAAATAGTATAAGTAAAGTTATTTAGGTTTTGGTAAGTTTATGGCAATCCAAAACAAACCAAATCATGCTTTGCGATGCAACGTTCTGGACTAGACTTGGACTACGATGACAGAACGGAACTCCTCAAAAACAAACAGCGTAAATTTGGAAATTGAGTTCTGGGCATTTTACCATTGAAAATATTATAATATAAAGTAAAAAAATATTTACACGCTGCGCTTACATACCTACCACTAAAAAGTTGAAAATAAAAAAGCTTTTTAAAAAAAAAGAAAAACCGCCTTCAAAAAACTGAAAACAAAAACAGCTTAAAAGTTAAATACCTCTAAAAAGCAAGAAATAATATTCGAATCATTCGTTACACATATCAATATTAATAAAACACGTCTAATGAAGTCGGGTGGGGCTTTAAGAAAAAAATGAAGTTGTCCTCCAGCCCCACCCGACTTCAATAGACGAGTTTTATTAATATTGATATGTGCAACGAATGATTCGAATATTATTTCTTGCTTTTTAGAGGTATTTAATTTTTAAGCTGTTTTTGTTTTCAGTTTTTTAAAGGCGGTTTTTCTTTTTTTTTTAAAAGCTTTTCTATTAATATTATAAATGTGAAAGTTTGTGGGTTTGGATGTTTAGATGTTTGTTCCCCAATCACGCAAAAACTACTGAACGGATTTGATTGAAATTTGGCACACAGATATTAGATAGCCTAGATTAAAATATAGAATACTTTTTATCCCAATATTTCCACAGAAACGGGAACCACGCGGGTAAAACCGCGGGCGGCCGCTAGTATTATAAATGTGAGTTTGAGGGTTTGGATGTTTGTTCCTCAATTACGCAAAATATACTGAACGGATTTGGTTGGAATTTGGCACACAGTTAGTAGATAGCCCAGATTAAAACATAGAATACTTTTTATCCCGATATTTCCACAAGAACGGGAACCACGCGTCGCTTGTTCTAGATAAAGATAAACTGTGTTGTTGCGGGGATATACAGACGGTCACTGGTTATCCTAACTAATATTCTAAATGCAAAGTAAGTTAGCTTATTTGTTTGTTTGTTACGCTTTCACGTCTTATCTACTCAACCGATCATCATGAAATTTTGCATACAAATTGTGAGGGTACAGGAAAGGACATAGATAGATAGAAAAATAACTGTTCACTAACAACAACAGTCATCCCAATAAAATAAAACAATTAATACAAAGATACTAGCGGCCGCCCGTGACTTCGTCTGCATGGAAAGTGTTTTTGCTATCTATATACCCTATGACCCTATATCCTTTTTTGTATCCCTGACAGCGTTTATGTAAAATTTTATGATTTTTGATGATGCGTAGGCGTAACAAACAAGCGAACTAACGGACTTTCGCATTTATATATTGGTAAGGAGTAAGGATTTCATTAATAGATCTGCGGGGCTACTCAAATGGGCACTTTTCTATTCGTTCGCTAACTTAAAAATAAGCCATAAACACCAAAATAACGTGTCGTATGCTTGTCAATTCTGTACAATACAACAATGTCTGTGATTTACATAAACTTGCAACGTCTGACTTGATCATTGATTGCTTATTTTTAAGATTTAAGTTAGCGAACGAATAGAAAAGTGGCCATTTGAGTAGCCCCCCAGGTGCCTTTAAATTTCATGTGGTAACACCTCAAATAATTAAGATTCAAATAATAAGAAATGTAACGATAAAAAATCAAGAACATTCTGTATTCAGTTTGACAAATTAAAATCTACCCAATCTAAGTTGCAAACTCAAATTCAACAGATTGGTTTTATATTCAATTAAAACTCTTGTGCGTAGAACTTCGGATGAATGGATTAAATATTAAATTTAATTTATGTAAAATATCATTTCGCACAATGGAATAGGATTAAAACAATTAACGATTCAATTATTCAAATAGTAAAACAATATCGGCACTGTTTTCTTAAGGTGTTCTGTTCATGGTAGTCTAAAAGTTAAACGTTCTAGTTTATGTTCAACTATATTTTGCGTTTTATTTGATTAATAACTACACTGGCCTGCAAAACTAAGTACTACAGAGGTCTATTTTCATACAAACGAGGTAACTTTGAAGCATTGGTTCTCCGCCCAGGATTAGATGTGGTGTGATCTGATGATGGCTATCCAGGGAGTGAATGGAGAAGATTCAGATCCCCATACACACCCAATAGATCTGATCAGCATTCTAAGAGCTGTTTGGATATGTTTAAAAAAACCACGAAAATAGCATTAAAATGTATGGAAATACTGTAACTGATAACTCTTATCCTTACAGTAGGTAGCGGCACGTATTTTGTGTTAAATAGTAGATTGTTATACATGACGCTAAAATGACCCATTGCATACGAGGTAGTTTTATTCCCGAGCTTTAGCGTGGGAATAAATAGAAACCGAGTTACAATGGGTTTTAGCGTCGTATGTTACACTCTACATTTCACTACGATTGCGAAAAAATAAAATCCAATATTAAATACCTATAGTTTATACTTCCGTAAACGAATCCACTCGTTTTTCTATCCTCCACTTCATAAACTTTTCATACAGTATTTAAATAAATGATTTGTGCTTGACGGCAAAAGATTAAAATTATTTCTATCCTATTACTTACTTACAGTCACACAATTCAATCAGTTTGGAATTAGAGAAAAATTCTAAAGATTTCGCGCCAGTGCCTCTTTTAATTTCTACTGTAGCAGCTAAGAAACACAATGCACGCATTTTAAACTAAAAGTCACAGAGTATAAATAAGTCTATGATTTCACCGAAGAGATCGCTGCTTTTAGTTCCATTTTCAAAAATCGAGCGAGTTTTTATTCGTAATTATGAACTTTTTCGTTTTAGTAGGTTCATTGGTAATAGACAAACATTAAAAAAGAAAAAACTTTATCCCCTAGGGGTATTTATGCTATTTTATCCTGACTCTTGTACCTTACAATGACGGACTTTTTGAGCAAGAGGAGTGAAAAGTGAGTTTGTTTGTTTGCTCGTTGCGCTTTCATGTCGTAAATACTCGTCCGAAATTTTGCAAATACACATTGGCAGGGGTACAGAAAAGGTCATATCTCTGTCATATCATATCTATGTCTACTGTCATATCTAAAATAAGTCCGACTCGCTCTTGACCGGTTTTTTTTTGTTGAGTTGCAGGATTGGCCCCCTAGTAAAAATTGTTCATATTCATGAGCACTGCAAGGAGGCAACCAGGAGACGTGAAATAAAAGTAACTGACTGCGATCAATAACAGTTTATTGGTGCGCTGCATGCGCTTATATATTATGAGGAGAGATGAGTGTGTGTGAGTACATATTAATTAGTACACACACTACACCTTCCCCCTAAAAAAGAAAAAAAAAATGTTTACTTATCAAGAGATTATACCTTTTTTTTTGGTAAAGTACATTTATCTAAAATTTCAGATTTTTATTACATTTTATTCAAGATGAATTTCGAACTTCTAACATTATTATTTTCTTTATCACGCTAATTACATAAATTCAACCAAAACTTCATTTTTTAAGTACAAATATAGATGTTAGTATTATATAAATTCATATTTAAATGATTAATACTGATATAATTTGGAAAAAAAACAGATTGAAATAATTACGTATGAATTTTGTACCAATTAAGTAATCAATTAAAGTTGCGTCAAATTCTAACAAAATCTACGTAGTAGGTAAGTAGTCTCTAATAAAAAAATGTTTTACACATTAAAATAAAAAGTTGTAAGTAAGTAAAAAAAATGTATGACTATACTATTAACTAAGATACTTAATATAAAATTTATTTGATGCAAATAATATCGAAAATCTATTTCGTGTTACATTAGAACATCTAAAATTTTGTTACCTAATCATTATGGTAATATATCAATACACAGGTCCTTAATCTTCGTTCTGTAATTTTATGAGAAAAGAAAGGATTATTATCAATTTCATTACCAATCACAATACCTAACGAAAATACATAATTCTTGATAAAATATTTTATGCACGTTATATTCCAGATTATCAAATTATCAATTTACTAGCATCACCATGTCAGTGACAACCTTAAATTATTTAACTTTTATTTATGTAGTTTACCAAAAATATTCGCATGAATTTCTAAACACAAAAATAGACGCACTATAACGAATAATAATATTCAAATACATTATAGATGTAATTTTTCTGATTTATACCAGTATAAGTAGATTGCACAGACTCATATTCCATAATAATAATAAAAGCCTTAAATTTTTCTACGAAAAAACAAAATATTTTCCTCTCTTCTTTTATTCGATAGCTGTAAAAGGTAACTAAATAAAATTTGAACTTTAAAAATCACTTTACTTTTATTTACTTATTTATTCTTCTTTCACAAATAAAACATCGAATTCAAGATAGTTTTCACTATCATACTTAAACAACATTTCTAAGTAATCATTTCTCATTCTAATTCATCCCTTTTATTTAAAAATCATCTTTCATATTTCTTTTCATCACATTTACAAACAAAATATTCCTCCCTTCAAACTTTTTAATCAAATTATAATCATTCATCATCTTTCTGATATAAATATCGTCAAACATTACTTATTTATCACATAACCTCCTATTTTGTAATATTCCTATCTCTCAATATTCTTTCCTAAATTATACTGTGTCAATGACAATATTCCCATATAATATTTACTTTACTTTGAATCCTACTCTTGCTCGTTATAATCTCCATGATTCATAGTAACACTATCGGTACACTATACACATTTCATATCACCTACTAGGTACTCATATATCATAATTCGCCCGGCGCCGGCGTACTTTCATTTTTATTTAACTCATCATTTTTGGTACATACTTTATCATATTTATTTATAGTCGACTTCATCATCATCATGAAAATGGACAATTGCCATTTTGGGCTGTGGCCACAGCTCAATTATTATTAATGGGAGCAGTTTTAAGACTCTAATTTCGGACTCCAACTTTCTCACAGAGGAAATCTCGTTTCGCACCATGATCGAATAGAAGGATCTGACACCCCACGTATGTACCATTATTAATAGGGTCATGAATTAAGACACATACTAATTTGGTCTCCAAACAGGATTCAAAGGGGAATCTCGTTCACACCTTGATGCAACTGAAGGACCTGAACCCTATAGTACCTCTCCTTTAATGTGAACCGTATAATCGAGCTTTTATCTTAACCATTTCATTCCAAAACCTATCAAATAAACTAACAATCCTAAATTGAATATAAAGTAAATAAGAGATTCATCGCTTTTGGGTGATCAGTCCAATTGCATGTGAAACCTTATAAACCGTATATTCCCTAACTTCTATAAATAAATCCTTACCATCATTTCAAATCCTATATAAAAAAACGCATCACATTACCTAAACCTATACCATGCTGTACCTAATTGCGAACTAAAAAGCTACAAAAAGATTTTTAATACAGCTACATTAACTTTCCTACAATATTCCTTCTACCTATAAAATCTATACCTTTGCTTTATTCTAGTCATAGACCATGCTTTCAAACTGTTCCTCGTAACTTTTTCCTTTCAAACCTCAACTATAATTTCCACAAATCTCAATCATTCCTCAACAAAAACTTTCACATTTGAAACTAAATAAGTTGTTTTAAATTTTCTTTCCCATCAAGTTAATACTCGTTATCTTCCCCTATTATAACAATGTTTTATATTACAGCTTAACCAGCAGACCCGTGTGATATTTTGTGACGAGATTAATGTTACTACATCAACTTGCATAAATGCAGCTGCGCTTCTCTTTGTAATAGCTGCCGATATCGAAATACAACACTCTACATTCCAATACTTTGTTTGTTAAGTTAATCAAAACAATATGATTACATCACTTCTAATAAGAAATAAATTTGTCACATGATAATTTACTACCGATATTATTGAATTGAATTGCGTATTTACTAAACTTATACTGAAACAATAATCAGGACAAAATGAAAAATAATTTCACTATATAACTCGACACTAATAAAAAAAAAAATTATAAGAATACTATATAGTTAAAATCAAATGTCTTTTCAATAGTACCAAAATAGCTATACCTAATCGATCTTTATTTTTCACTCTCTAAAACATATAATAAGATTACCTACTTAGATAACTTCACTACCATAACGAATAAACTAAATTTATATCGAGCGTTTATTTACTTACGTAACAAAATTATACATAAATAAAATATAAGTATTTGTTAAACGTAAAAATTAGAGCGCAAACAAATTTTGAGTACGCAAATGTAATGAAATCTATTTTTTTTTGTCAATGTCATATAACTAATAAATTCGTAACTAAAATGTTGTCTCTCGGTATTATTATTGTCAGCAAACCTTGTAAGTAAAATGGATTTTCGAACTATGTTGTCTAACTTTCTCTATTTAAAATAATAAGCTTCTAAACAGAAAATAGTTATTAATTACTTGAAACTACATAAATACATAAGTAGGTACATAGCATAGACAAATATGTGCTAAACAAGAAAACCAAAAAATATTAATAAGATAGCTTAGTAATTCACAATTTCATAATGATAATTTTCAATACTTTTTCTAAAGAAAAGTGGAATGTTTTTCAAATCTATTGAAATTATTTTTTAAATTTTGTTAAGTGAGTATAAAACTACGTCATCATGAGAAATTGTAATTGTATTACTTAACTTGACTGAAGGAAAATAGTAATAATAATATCAAATATTAAAATATGAAATATCAATGTAGGGATAAAAGAAGGTTTTTAACAAAAAATAAATATTTTTTTTTTTTTTTTTTTTTTTTTTTTTTAATTTATTTAATGACAACAAACAGTCATGTACATCAACATAAATATGTTTAAACTAATAATTATTAAACTTATAGACCTAGAGTGCCTATTATTACTTTAAGAAAATTATATAATAGGTATGTGACAAATCTTATAGGGAACGATTCGTGATAAACGAGATCAAGCGACTTTACAATGAAAAAACTTAATTCAATTATGGTTCAATATAACAAAAATGGGACAGAAACTTAAATCAAATTACTTGTCAAGTAAATAATGAAGTTACTTTAATCGGAATTTGTGAAACAGGCCACAAGCACAAACCAATTTTTGGTACCTACTCTAAAATTAAATTTAATAATAAGTACCTATAAATGTTTTAAAGTTTTACATAATATAATTAAAGACAATGTGATTTTGTCAATAGGTAACAATCTATCAGCAATCAGACATGAAATAATCTATAATATAGTTTTTATATTTGTTTAAATTATTACAAAAAATATCTATGTTTGAAACTTTTTTGTTATGTGTGGTCAAACAACGGTGAAAGTAAGAGTTTGATGTATAATTAGTAGTTGAACTAGGAATTGCGAAAAGATTATTAGGTCTGCGAACACTTTTTGATGGAATCTTAAACTTTATTTCAGTAAGTAGGTTAGGGGAATCGATATAATTATTTAGTATTTTATATAGAAATACGAGATCGAACTGTGTACGTCGGGAATTCAATGATAACAATTTGTATTTTTTAAGAGAGTCGTTATAAGATACATAAGAAGATCCGGTTCTATATTCTAATGCTTTAATAAACTTTTTCTGTATTCTTTCCAATCTATTTATGTCACAAGAGTAATAGGGGCACCAGACTACAGAACCGAAATCCAAAATTGATCGAACGAGGCTGAAGTAAAGAATCTTATATGTGGTATCATTTCTAAACGGTTTGCATACTCGGAGTAGAAAACCAAGTTGCCTATAAGATTTTTGTACAATGTTATCATAATGTTCCTTGAAGGTTAGCTTGCTATCCAGTAGTATCCCTAGATCTCGAATCTTGTCTACTCTCGTAAGATTATAATTATTTAGATGATAGTTAAATATTATAGGTTTAAGTTTTCGAGTATAGGTTATAATAAAGCATTTATCTAAGTTAATAAATAATTGATTACGAGAACAGTAATCAGATAGATTCAAAATGTCAAGCTGTAATGCGGCGCAATCATCCTCATTCCTAATAACTTTATAAATCTTTGCATCATCTGCGTACAAAAGCAATTTACTGTATTTTAAACAACTATTAATATCGTTAATATACAAGGAAAATAATAAAGGACCGAGATGTGACCCTTGAGGAACCCCCGAAGGCACATCCCGGAAGTCAGAAATGAAACCCCTGATTGCAACCGCCTGGGATCGATTACTTATATAGGATTTAACCCAACGGAACAGATCGCCATGTATTCCGGCCTCCCAAAGCTTCTTTAATAGGATTGAATGACTAATTTTATCAAAAGCCTTTGAAAAGTCAGAATACATGACATCTGTTTGTGATTTTCTATCCATATTTGACAGTATTTCACTCGTAAAAGATATTAGATTAGTTTCAACGGATCTGCCACGGAAAAAGCCATGTTGGGAGGGTGTTATGTAGTTACGAACAATGAATGACAATTGTTCAGTTACGATTTTTTCTAGTAATTTACCAAGTATACTTAGCTTAGATATTGGCCTATACTGTGTAATATCATTGATTTTATCATTTTTAGGTAAGGGTGTAATCAAAGATTTCTTCCATATATCCGGAAAAGTACCCGTTTCAAACGATTTATTATATATGTAGGCGATAGGATAGGCTAATTCATTGACACATTTTAGTAGAAACAGTGGGTGGATCCCGTCATAACCTGCCCCCTTTTTTATATCTAATCTGAGTATTTCTTTTTTAACGGTATCCACACTTATGTCAATTTGACTAATGTTCAGTGGAGTCAAGTCGGTATCGACAATGGTATCCAACTGAGAAGCAGTCAATTCCGGGTGAATAAAAACAGAATGGAAATAATCATTAAATAAGTTACAAATTTCTACCCCGTCGCGGCTGGTGATGTCATTATATGTCAAAGTGTCCGGTAAACTAGGTTTAACTTTCTTTGATTTTACGTAAGTCCAAAAATATTTTGGGTCTTTCTTTATATTATCTTCGGTGACCCTAACATAGACAGCATAACACTCACTTTCCAATTTGTGTGCTCGCGACCTAAGAGTAGAAAAGGAGCGATAAGCACTACTGCATCCAAATCGTTTCCAGTTACGGTGATGTTTACGTTTTTCATTTAACATTTTTATGAGAGGTCGTGATACCCAAGGATCGTAACGATTAGAAGATGAAATCTGCTTTAAAGGAACATATGTTTCAATTAGTTTATTTAAAATAGAATAGAAATAGTTAATTAGTCTTTCAAATGTTTTACATTTTTCGAATTCCTTAAGCCAATCTATTTGTCCTAGTTCTGATTTAATTGCGTCATAGTCGGCTAGGTAAAATGAACGTTTAAGACAACTTGGATTATAGTAAAATGATTTATAATTTACAATACACAGATCAACGTCGATGGCAGGATGGTGCGCATCTTCTAAAGTTAGTGGGCTCGTGCAATGGGTAACGTTGCAATGAGTGTTACAAAAAATGAGATCGAGGAATCTATTATTGCGATTAGGAATGGAGTTATATTGCTTTAGGTTTGCTGTATTCAAAAAGTCTGCGACAGAGAAGGCCAATTCACATTCATTAGTAAACAGTGACATACTGTCCACATCTGGATCAAATTGCCATTTAGCATTTGTTACATTGAAATCTCCTAAAATCAAGAATTTATCATCGTAATGACTATCCATGTAATTGTAAACCCTATCAAAAAAACCAATCAACCGGTTTTGGTGATCCGCTCCATGTGAAATATACGTACAAATGATATGCAGCGAAGCACCGGAGGCGAAAACCCGCTCCGGCTCGGAGGGGCGGCGGCGGCGGCGCGAGGGGGAAGGCGACGACAGACCGCCCGCCGCCGCGCCGCCGCCGGCCACCGCCGAGCCGAGCGGGATGCTCACCCACAGCTCGTCAGCCAGCGCGGGGGCAAGCGGGGCGTCGCGAGTCAGCTCCGGCCCGAATTCGCGCAGTACAGCCACGGCAACCCCGCCGCCACGGCTTAGTCCGCTAGCGATTACATCTCTGTCGTTACGAAAAACTACATATTGTTCAGGAAAATACTCAGCACTATAAAAACAATCATTCAGCCACGTCTCCGTTAAACAAATTGCATCATAAGAACATAATAAAGTTTTTGATAGAAAATCATTACTTTTTGTTCGAAGTCCCCTAACATTTTGATATGCTATGGATAAGTTGAGATTAGCCATAAGCAGAATATGAAATTATTATTATGTAAATTAAAAAGTGTTCGCAGTACATTATTAACAAATAAACAGGTACACTATAACTAAAAAAGCTATGTAAGTGTTGTTCAACCACTACAAGATTACAAGTAAAAATCCAATACAGTTTAAGGATATCAATGATCATAAGCGATCTGTAATTACCTGTATGCAAAAATAATAATTTTATGCATAATAACCAGTAACGTAATATATGTAAACAAAACCTATAACAAAGCACAAAGAGTCATTTAATTTTAGATAAATCATTTTCGTTATTAACAAATATTATTCTAGAGGTTTCGTTCTTACGCAAGAATATTTTACCTTCTTTAACCCAGATAAACCTGTAAGTAAGTTCCTTTCCGAGGTCACGGGCCTTCTTCAGGAGTACCTTATTTTGTGGAGTAAGATGTTCGTTGAGAAACAGCTGTTTAGTCGGCCCATTGAATCCTAGATCAGTGGTAGTTAGCTCACGGCGTGACTTAAATGATGTTAGAAAGTCATTCTTGCGGCTGCGTTGACAGAAATGAATTATTATGTTAGGTATTTGTGTAGTTTCCTTGTCCGTTGTGGGAAACTTTCTGACACGGTGTATTTGTTCGATATCTTCAGGAACCAATTTTTGACCAATCTTTAGACTAATTTTGTTCAAAATAGAGAATAAATCCTCTCCTTTCATGAATGGCACCCCCGAAAGTTCAAGATTTTTCAGACGCTCTCTTTGCTCTTTAAGTGAAAGTTGATTTTGTAATTTTTGTATTTTCTCTGACATATCGGTAAATTTTTTGTTCACTTCAGTTTGCTGCGACTTTTTCCAATGCTCAAGGTCACACAATCGTACGTTATGAGTTGTTACCGTTTCGTCAATGACAGCCACTTGCTTCTGGGATTCCTGGTGTTGAGACTCCAACTGGGACAGCGATGACTTCACATCATTGCAGGCGTTCTTGACGTCAACGACTTCATCTTTTAAATTTTTAATTATGTCATGAAATAATTTCAGTTCCGACGTCAAAGTGCCATTGATCTTACAACAAAAACTTTCTAATTTCGAGTCCATTTCGCTGCGTAAAAGACCAATTGAGTTATTAATTGTTTCGGTGAAGCGATCAAGGGTCCCGGTAAAATTATCATCCGTCTGCTTTCTCTTCTTACTATTGATAAAGGAAAAATCGTCTTCTTTACCAACTGATGTCAGGTTAGGAATTGATGAACTTTGTTTTGGTGACGATGGTGGAATTTTAGGCATATTTTAAAAGTAGGTCAGTCACTGCAAAAAACAATAATCCAGGTGCGAGAACTTTCGATCGAGCGAGAACGAACGCGGCACTCACAATACGCAAAACAGGGACGAGAGATCGCAATGTCGACACACACACTTGCAGATCACTGTTGGCGTGAAATCGGTGCAATCGAAATTAGTTCATTATACTATGCGTATTAGATCGAAAATTGAGCTATTTGCGGAGAGTAAAATCACAAACAATCAAGCGCACGTCTGCTTCCAAACTCGATTTGTCACTGACTGATATAAACCCTACTTAACGGAAAAAAAACTCCTGTTTATGCCGTTTTTAAACCCTTTCGATAAAAAATAAATTTAAACATTACTTAGTTTACGATGAATAAACAAAAAAAACTCAAACGATATTTAAATTCTTTTGGTTCAACAAAATCATACATGCAATATCACACGTGTCGCTATGTCAGCAATTTCGATGTCGTTCACATTGAATGCAATTACGAAATCCAAACAAAATGTTATCTACTTAAGCAAAAGATTTAATTTCTAAATGACATCCATTTATATCATTCTAATTGATTGATGTAATAAAACTTTCAAAATAATATAAAATACCATAGCTACAAAATGTATCTTTAATACTTCGAGACAAAAAAAAATTGAATCCATTATTTATCCTAAAATTATGTGAACTCGAATTATTAATCAAACACAATCTCCACAAATGCAAAATAAAGTTACCTTTATCAACCACGCTGAATATCTGGAAAACTTTGGTACTTATACTGTGAAATAAAAAAATAAACTTGAATACCAACACCACTAAAAATAACTAACTTCTCATTGTTTTCTGTGCAATCAATCGTATAAATCAGAAACTTAGAAGAAAATAAACATTATCTACGATATATATTTTTTTCTTCTCTACTTTTAATCAAATTATGATACTTGTACTCCGAATATTTCTACCTTATCATCAACAACAATACCTAATTGATTAAACATGTTCATTAATTATTAAAAAAGGAGTACTAAATACCAAATAAAATATTAAGACCAAATTAAAATAAATTCTTCTAAATGTACTAAACATTTCATCATGTAAAGGGCAAATACATTTTAGTCATAATTAACGTTAACTTTATTTTGTCCAAAACAAAAACAAAAAATTCTTCTCAACATTTTACAATTAAAGTTAGTATGTATTAGTTTACAAAAGGGACAAAAAAAATATCCAAAATAAACCATAAACTTGAAAAGGATCTTTGAGATAAAGGCTCATTTCAGAAGTTCCGACTTCCGCTGCCCACTGCTTGGCTGCTTTCAGTTGGTAAATTCAGCTCCTTCCTCCAATGACACCATCATCTGCCGGCTGGTCCACATCCGACACCATCGTCTCCCAGCACCCTGCTCTATCTCTCCAACCTCATCAGCATCACAGCAACAACACTTTTTCATAATTTTTATTCAGATTGTTCATAATGATTGCTTTGAGTTCATTAATTTACACGTGAAGAATTTATTTTCTTAATGATATAATATATGTTTTTATATTACTACTATATTTATTTATTGCTAATTAAGAGTTTTTAACTAGACTTTATTTTATTTTAGTCCTTTATTTATTTTGGTAGCACCACATCACAAATAGTAACCAATTTATAGTCCATTTTATTTATTTTAGTTTATAGTCCATTGTTTTTCACTTGATAACAAAACCGGCTGCACAGCGCCGCTAACTAGGCGGCACTGGCAGGGTCGCCATGCAAGGAGGCAACCAGGAGACGTGAAATAAAAGTAACTGACTGCGATCAATAACAGTTTATTGGTGCGCTGCATGCGCTTATATATTATGAGGAGAGATGAGTGTGTGTGAGTACATATTAATTAGTACACACACTACAGCACAATCACCACCAGCCACCACAAGAGGTTTTGGGTTTATTCATTAACACGTTGTATAGAGTACCTTTAATCCAGTTAAAAAGTACTGTTCCTGAGGGACGCATTTTTAGAAAAGGACATAAATAAGGTACTTTTCATCTAGTTTTAAAAAACAGTTTCAGTCAACGCAGAAAAAGTCGCGTTTTTCATAACTCCCACATCGCATTTGGACATAACAGAAGACAAACACAAGTTCTGTTTATTATTAATTCAGGTGTTGTTTTTGGATTATTTAGTTTGGATTTATTGTTTTACCATTAAAAATGGTTATCAGATGCAAATCGCCTGAGACGTATTTTTGACCATATTTTCGAAGATTTTGGGAGGATCGAGATGAAAATAGTACTCAAAGTTAAGGAATTTATCGAGACACGTGCGAACGTTTGAATTTTGAAAATCTACTGGTAACTTTTTTTGGAATTTTGCAAAATTCCAAAAATTCCGGGTTTTAAGGGGGTGTTTGTTTACTAAATTGTAAATATTTCGAAACAAAAACCGACTTAAGAAAAAATTAAAAATAAGGGTCCTAAGGTATTAGTTTAGCTACCAAATGGTAAAATAAATTTTAAAATCGGTTAATAATTGCGACCTGTAGGTGGTCCCTTTAGATTTGGAATTGTTGAAAAACGGGTGTTTCCGTACATAAAAAGTGAAGTAGCTTTTATGATTATTGGCCGATCGTCATGGTAATAGTGTTAAAATATGTAGGAGAAGACGAGAAGTGCATTCGTTGGAATTTTGAAAATAGTTTAATAATAATTCGGCTGCGTCGAGGCAGTCAGCGGGCGCTTTTGTGACACGAGGCGGAGCCGAGTGTCACAATCGTAAAAATAAATAGGTACTACCTAGGTATCTTTAAAAATATGTATAATAGGACTTTTCATTTGATTTGATTTTGGTTTTTCGTAAATTTTGGTGTTCATTTTGAATGCTCCGATTCTTGCGGGGACTGTAAAATCTGTGTTTTTTTTTTATTTCCCGACTTTTGACAACTTTCCAGGGGCTGGTCGTGGTCACGGCCAACGGTTAATTCTTAAATAACACCTGAAGTAATAACATACGCGCTGTTACCTATAAAAAGTGTTTTACTTCTAATGAACTGTATGCGCGGAAATCTTAGAAGAGTATACTCTTGTTCTCTCATACAAATAAGTAGAATAAGTAAAGGCGTCGACTCATTCACCACACACACACTAGAGACTCGTAGGGCGTTGTGCAGTAGTTAAACTCCCTACACAGTGTCAGGGGCCCTTTACAACGGTCTCTTGACTCTGGCCTCTTACTGTCGGGCTTTTAAACTTGACTGCTTGGTTGCTCCCGTTAAGGTTGGCGCATTCATATTTGTTGAGAATAGG
This sequence comes from Agriphila tristella, assembly GCA_928269145.1. NCBI lineage: Eukaryota > Metazoa > Arthropoda > Insecta > Lepidoptera > Crambidae > Agriphila > Agriphila tristella. Next base: position 2,924,813 of record OV743440.1, on the reverse strand, counting down.
GAATTCGATCCCGGCCCTTATTTCTGATCCCGGGATTTCGGGATTACACTCAGCCAATCCCGGGATCCCGGGATTATTTCCGGATTGAAGATTTAAAAAAAAAATTGGAAATCTTAGAAAAAATGGTTCTGAATTAACAAATTAAAATAGACAAAAATAAACGTACTTAAAATTTGGTCAAAAATCGACTTGCTTAATAATTTTTTTGACAAAAACCAACATATTTTACGTTACATTTTACGTTCAAACTTAGAGTCAAATTATGTCTAAATAAGCCTTACCAGACTGTCTGGTTAGTTTGACACTCAAGTTATTATTTATCAAGAATGAATAAGATCTCTTTCAATTTCAATAAATTGAAAAACATTTATCTAACAAACTATGCAAATAAAGAACGGTAATTTAACCTCTCTTATAACATCGACCAAATAGTTGGCTTTCATGTAAAAACCTAGTTATTATTTCTTAGCAAAACTGTTTGAAAATAATATTCATCAGTTACATAATAACTCATTTCTTTTAAATATGAAGAAAACAATCTTGAAGAATGTTCATGCATTCTTGTTCAGTAGCAATAAAACTGAAGTATATCACCACACCACAACAACCCAGTAAGAGTTGCTTGTCTATCTTTTTAGTTCAAAATAAAAGAGAAACCATCGCAAACCCGCTGGGTTAATTTGTGTTGCTCGCTTGGAATGCTGCTTAAATGAAAAACAGAAGGTTTTCTTGAATTTTATATTAATAATGAAAGACAAGCAATTCTATTGAGAACACTGGCACTGAGCATTTCGCTTCACGCACCATATTTTGCAACTTTTTTTTTAATTATACCAATCCCGAAAATCCCAGGATTAGGAAAAATCAATCCCGAAAATTTCGGGACTGTAAAACGGTCGGGATCGAATCCTCTAGTTGAGAATTAAATAAGATTTTTTAATTAGTTTTGTATAAATACAACTTTAAACAGAAAAGGAATTGACAGAAGAATTGTACAAGGGCAAACCAGTAAGTAAGTATAAGTATTGCCAGTAGGGCCGTGATAAGAAAGAACATTGTGAAAGCCAATGGCCAAGAAGGCATTCATTTATGTAATTGCTATTCGCTCCTAAAGGAGGATAAATAAGTAGCCTATACCTGTGATATACCTACCTACTAGGACTTTTAATGACACAATCTTAATAAGTATTTAATGGATTTTTTGAATTCAAGGAATTTAAGGTACTGAAGTGTATGTTTTGAAAAGGTCAATCTATTTATTGACTAAAAGTTGATCGAACACATGAAAGTCGTTCGATAAAAATATGATAATTGAAATACAGTAAAACCTGCTTAATATTCCTGCATAAACTTACGCTATTTTACGTCAATCCTTGCAACTTGAGCAAAAAAAACCTGCAAATTTTATCATGCTTAATATGATTTGCATCCCGTTAAATACGCTACCTGTACAGTAAAAAGCCTGAAAGTTTTTGATGAAAAATTAACAGTTATGTATGTTATGTACCTTAAAGAACAAAGAAACAATAAATAAAAATACTGATTGGGAGATATGAAGAGAAAAAGATACGAGGGTGGATTGATAAGTCCATGACTTTTTAATGAAGAAAGATTTTTTTCGGAATATTTTGTTTTTAGCTGTACATAATCTTATTGTAGCTCTGCGTATTCAGTCCAACGAAGTTCCTACCTCTTTAACCCATTATTTTTTTCTTTCATCGCCTGAAAACTGGTAACTGAAATGAGGGCCCATTTCAGACTTCACCTTTTGGCTTGATGAATATCTTTGCCCGCCAAGACATTTATCAAGACATTTATTCATGTTTGGTAGGAGAAAATACCTCACTGTGGTTGAATCGAGAGAAAAGGAAGGATTCGCATCTTCATTCGATGAGTTTTGATGTCATGAGTGCCGCCGAGAGGGTCGACAGGGTCATTAAGAAAAGTTAGAACTCGCTTGAGCTTTTTGTTTCCAAAAGTAATAATCTTTTGCCGAATTTGAAAAAAATGTAGTGTAAAGATGCCTTAAAGAGTTTCTTTTTAAGACACAAAAATAAATTATAAAAAAATGTATTTCTTCTTTTCAAAGTCATGGACTTATCAAACCACCCTCGTAGGTACCTATGTATGATAAATTCAATACCCATACAACGTGTTAATGAATAAACGCAAAAGCTCTTAGGTGGTGATTGTGCTCATGAATATGAACAACTTTTATTATGGTGCCAACCTTGAAATCGCGAGAAAAAAATAATCAGCTGTTTCATACATTCTGGTCATTCTGGTGATTATTTTGTTGAGTTGCAGAAATGACCCCATAGTAAAAACTGTTCATATTCATGAGCACAATCACCACCTAAGGGGTTTTGCGTTTATTCATTCATTGTATATGTAACCGGCAATGTGTATAATTCGGCATTGTATACAATGTATGAAATAGACAATAATATTCATTATATTTCATACATTGCCGGTGACATATACACAAAATTAGTAACATGCAAATAGGTTTTTCCCTATCTCGCATTATATGCCTGCCATTTTCCCGCCTAAGACGAATTTTTATCTGGGTCCCTTGGAAATCGTATTAAACGGGTTTTAATAATTAAAGTAACTTTTTTTAATATAGTTTTTAATGTAGTATTTCTAATGTAGTAATGTAGTAATCCTACGTAAAACATTTCATGCTACATCTTATTTCCGAGTACAATAAGTTTTTCAGAATTTCTAATAATATAAAACTTGCTTTACAAATCCCTCATTCCGCATAACTAACAAGATTTCTCTTATTACTTTACAGTAACTTTGCAATTCAAACAAATAGCTCGTTTACATTGATGCGTTTTGCAATTTAAATAAGCACTTCTCATCCGACAATGGATTGTTTCAAGTCTTACAATTGTATTTATCGACATCTAGAAGTTTCTCAGATTCGTCGAATAAATTAAATTGTTAAATTGGAAAATTCTTGCATGTGCGAGTGTATACAATTTTGTTTATTCACTTTTGCAAATGACTACAGTTTTTAATCTGTATATTGTTGTATAATATAGTTGATTTTATTTGCAAGAAAATTTAAGAGGGGTATCTGCCCTCAAACCATTGTATGTGACAAGATTATAATTATGTAGATACAAAACAAATGTAAAGCTAATGCAGTATTTACACGAGTCGGCTTTGCAGGCGACTTGCTGGTCGTTTATGGTAATTAGCGCTTTTAATCTACAGTAAATTGTCAAATTTAATCGCAAAACTAATTTACTATTTTCAATAATTCAATTTTAGAAGCGATTGTCGACAAAAAAAATCCTATTCGACTAAAGTCGCCCGGGACCGCCGGTAGACTCGTCTAAAACCCCCTGACTATTTTAAGGTTTATGTTTGTATAAAAAAGGACTTATTTGATTTTCCGAAGTTGTTTACTCTGTTATGTGCATAATATTATGACTACTTAAGGAAGAGACGTAATACAGAACAGGTATTGAAAAAGTTATTAGTCAATTTGCCATCAATCAAAGGTAGTCAAGCTAATTAATTAAAAGGGAAAGTATTTATTTTGACTTGGTTAAACGCGCAATCTAACCCAGCTCGAATTAAATTTTTCAAACCAATTTTTTTATTAAATTTAATGAGTATCTAAAACATTGTACATACCGAGAATCGCGGTTGTTGTACATTGTTCATAACACTCGGCTTGGGTGCAACTCTGCGTGGTTTTCAAAATGCACAACACAATTTGTGTCGGCATGATGCTAGACTAGCTAGTGTTTCCTTTGCTATCCATGATTGCGGAAAATAATACGCCTTTATGTATCAACTTCTTACACTGTATAGTTTGGAGTCTACATCTCTGATACCGTCTTCATGAGATAGAACAACTGTACCCATATACTTTAGTTGTTCTGTCTCACAAAGATGGTTCGGCTATTAATGTAGTTAAGGCGTGCACATACACATTACTTTAGTGTGTGTAATACGAGAGCGTGCAGACGCACACTAAAATAACGTGCATGTGTAAGCCTAACAACATTCATAGTCGAACCGTCTTCGTGAGATAGAACAACTATTATCCTAACTATTGAACCGATCATCATGAAATTTTGCATACACGTTGTCAGGGGTAAATAGAAAAGGACATAGGGTACCTTTCATCTCAAAAAAAGTATAGTTACCGAGGGATATCAAAAAACCTTTCCACGCAGACGAAGTCGCGGGCGCCCGCTAGTATTATATGTAAATGCAAAAGTAACTCTTTATTTACTTGTTTTTGTAGGTTTTCACTTCTAAGCTAAATCATTTTTGATTAGGCTACTATTGTGGAAAATTTTCACTTCATGAAACCATGAAAGGACATCCTGTAAAAAATATAATACAATATACGTTTGGTGACATTCACTATTTGGATTTGGTCGTTGTTTGGGATTAAAACTCCGATTCCTTTTTTTAGTAAATTTTGTTTGTTAGAAAATGTTTTTTTCAAAAGTGAAAATCAAACGTCATTCAGGAAAGTTCGGTGAAGTTACACTTTTGTATATTTTATTAAGAGTTGTTTGGCATACTGGATTCACTGTGAATAAAGCTGAACTCTAAAGAAACTCTAATAATAGTGGACTACTCAAAGGGAACATTGGAAATAAGACAACATTAAGTTCGAACGAAGTGTATAGCCCAATATAGTGTTACAAAGCTCTACTCAACGTAACTTATTTTGCTACTATTGGTTCTCGATTCTACTTTTTTTATATCACTAGGAATTTAAAAAAAGTAGAAGCGTAATACTTTTATCAATACACTACGGTGACGACCGTAGTGTATTGATAAAAGTATTGACGGTACGTGGAATATCGATAACATAAGGATGAAAAGCTGCCCTGCGATGTCCGAAGATGAAACGGGGAAGCAGGTATGAGGTTGTGTAACTCCTAAGCGCACACCCTGAAATGTAACCTATCGAAGACTGACAAGCAAGCAGAAAAACTGACAACCTTTCGTCGGTGCTCTAAACTTTGAAGCCTTCGGTGGACCAGGTCATCGTCACCAATCAGCCTCTTTGCTCGACGCTCGATAGAATCTAGGGCAGCCAACTGGTATTTGGCAGATCCATCCCAAAGGTGAGAACAGTACTCCATACACAATCGGACCTGAGCTTGATAAAGAGTTAAAAGCTGTCCCGGCGTGAAATACCGTCTCACCCAACGATATGTTAAAACAAGTTTAGATACGTTACCCGCGCTCCACAATGGCAAGACGAAAGTCAGGTAATTGCCCGACTTTCAATTAGTCAGGCACAGGCTCGTGACACGTTAACACACACCACTCCCGTCAGTCAGACACTAAAAAACCGTGACATCCTTATCAAAAATGCCTTCCTGCGTCTTTAAACGATGTGCAAATTATACAGCAACAGTCAGAGATTGGAAAAATGTTTCATTTCATACGTAAGTACTGTATTTAACCGTAAAATGTATTTTCGTATTTTATATTACTCTAATCGGCCATATTTTTACAAAGAGCGAGCATTGCGACTGTCACTCCCATGATCGAGCCAATGAGCATGCAGCGTATCAGACGAAACTTATGATGTCTGTTTATCTCTTTCTAACGACAAGTATTCCGTATGGTGGCGTTCATTTTTGTCCCTCTCTCGACATAATATGTCAATGTGTGTATCTGCAGTACCTGTCGCTGTTTTAAATTGCATGATGTTGGCGCATGACGCATCTAAACTTGTTTAACATATCGTTGGTCTCACCCTGTAGACGTAGAGGATACCCAGCTTTTTATATCTTGTATAATAATGAAAGGATTTCCTGCCCCCCCCCCCCCCTACTCTAATGACCAACATTTTATAATGTTACTCATTAGAGAAGACAAGAGTATGACAATCTTACGGCACGTAATTTAAGCCTTAAAAGTAAGCGTAGCGTTCAAACGCATAGAAATATTGGCCATTTAAGTACGGGCGCTAGTTAGTAGTTCCCGTTATTTAACTGAAGTACTGTCTAGTCAACCATTTAGCATTAAGTTTGAGTCTAATTACAAAATCGTGTAAAATAATAGGCCTATACCTACCTCACTGGGGGTAGTTTCTAAAGTTTGCTACGAAAAATAGAGGTACTGATAAAAATTTAATATCCTACTAATATTATAAATGTTATAGTAATGTTATTGATGTTTGTTACTCAGTAACACTAAAACGGCTGAATGGATTTAAATGAAATTTGGCACACAGATACTTTACAGCCTGGATTAAAATAAAAAAATACTTAATACATTTTTGCCTTTTAAGATTGTCGTTGTTGTCCTAAAAAGGTAATGTCTATTTACACAACAGAACAAATAGTAAGGCATCCCTTGTCCTTTTGTACGGCGTTAAGTTACTTCCTCCTACTTCAATCTCAAAAGGTAATTAAATAGGGCTTTTACAAAAAAAAAAACTAAGTTTGGCGAGTAAATACAAACTGGTTTAATTAATTATATTCCTAATAATGCCGACAAAAGCTGGGAGGTTCCGGTTGAGTAATGCTATGAAAGGTTTTGTGACAAAGGCTTCGCTTCGAACTTAAAAATGTACCCTTTACCCTGTATCTGACAGAGGTTTTGACATCTGAAACGCACAGATAATAAAGCAGTTGTGTAAAGTAACTTATACAAAGAGCTCTCCCAATGTGTTTTTTACTATTCAAAGCCTTTTTTGTTTTAAAAGAGATGGGAGTTGAATGATGAACTTTCTGTGAAAGCAGCATAAAGAGCATCGTTTTTGAAAGGCCAGTTTGTTGTTGAGAATTTAAATACTGGGATAACGTTCTCTTTTGGACAATATCACGTGAAACATTTTTACTTTTAAACTGAAGGTGGGTACACACGTTCGCGAACCTGCACTTTACAGTGCAATACCGAAAATGTAGCGTGCACGCTACAGGTTAAAATAAAAATAGAATGTATGAACTAAGAGTAGAATGAACTGTTTTACAGAGTGCAAGAGGAAAAAATAGTTTGTACTGACATTACGATTCACATAATGTTAAACAAGAACAAGAAAAAACGTCAACGAAAATAGCAGTCAAGTAAGTAGGTACCTGTATTAATTTTGACCATAGAAATAGAATGTCAAAGAACAACAATGTCAATAAACAGGTGATCGGAAAACGAATGCATACATTTTATATGTACGTAAAAAATGACTTAGATTCATAAAATATGACTATTTATGGCAAAGGAAATTAATAAACTATGTTCCATACTGTTTTCTTCGTCGATAAACGAATAAATGTAGCGAAATTTGGTTTTAGAGAAATGTGTGGCAATATCTTATTTACCTGTGAAAAGTGTGATACTACGATACTTGGATTATTTCTTTTTGTCACATCACAATTACTTAGAGCACAAGACACCATGGCTCCACTATACCTTTATTTTAAATTCTAATTAAGATTAACAAATATTTTAAACAAACTGTGATTGCTCATTTACTAGGCGGGATGCTAGGGGCTCTTACTGTAAAAAATGTTGGCACATGTCACTTGATCCTTTGTCTCTTTTTTACATAGACCGGGTCCGTATGATGTTAACTTCTCTTTTCCACGCTTTGCTGGTCTTCTCGAGCGTAGCGAAAATTTTTCTATGTCTATGCTTTTGACAGTCATTGTAGGGGATATCGAAGCGATGTTGTGATAGAGATGGCGCTATACGCGATGTATAGCTCTGTCTCTATAACAACATTACTTTGAGCTTGCTATAAGAGCTCAGAGTACGGCCTCCAGCTGTTCATTATTCTTATTTTTTGTGAGATAATTATCATGTTTATAATAATACACCTTTATTAGTCTTTAATTATACGACGTGTAAAAGAATTAATAGTTAAACCAGAATAATGGCAGATAGGGACCACCAACCAACTCTTAAATCGCGAAAAAATCAGCTGTTTCATACAAAAATTAATTGCGAAAATGTATGGAACAGCTGATTCTTTTATCGCGATTTCAAAGTTGGTCCCATAATAAAATTTGTTCAGTTTGATGGTCCCTATCTACGATAATCTGGTTTAGCCATTAATTCTGCTACACATTGTATAATTTTCCATTTTCTTTCCTAAGTTTGACTATCACTGACCCCTCATAAAGCCTCATCATTGTTATTCAGCGATATATTGTGCTTAGAGAGCTGCAAAATGCAGTTAATGTGAGTACGCCCTCCCAGTGCACCCAAACAGTTCTACCGCACATTTCACAGCATTGTGCACTGCTCGTCATTTGCAGTCCAGCCATGCAGTGAATTTGGTTTTATTTTTTAGTTTTTAAAAGTGTTTTCTAGAGGTCAAGTATCTTATCACTTGTTTTTACTTTAGAATTGTTATCTCTACATGTGTCTGTTTGTATATTTATATTATTAGGTATAGTTCAGTAAAATTACGGGAGCTAGTATGACGAAATAGAAATAATTTGCAATAGCGGTCTTTCTTCTTTTGATCGTTAGATTAAATGGCTAGCTGTCATTTTGTAAATGAATCCAACTAATTTTCACTAATTTTTTTTTTACTTTACTGACCAAAATATTAATTTATTTAATTGTTTTAGCAAAATTGCTAATTACATACTTTCTTTACTTTTTGCTTGATTTGGAACTATAATTTGATTGTGAATGTAAATCCAACAAAAAAAAGTTACAACAACGCTGTTTTTTTTTGTATTCGTAAATTTAGTTGGATTCGTTCATATTAGTGTTTTATAATCACATCAAAGTCAGATTGCATAATTACAGCTTATTACCATTTAATGTTTTGCGAACCCGTAATTTTACTGAACTAGTATAGTAACAAAATCATCTAATGATCATTAATTCTCGAAATGACCTACGTTTTGGACTTCATCACAACTTTGTGAAGATTCATAGTAAGTATTTGAATTTCCAATAGTGTCATTACTGTTCCGTTGTCATTAGTTTGTTTATCTTGCGACCACCCCCGACTTGGTCTGCGGGTAATTATTTTATATCTCTCGGGAACAGTTCTTTTTTCGGGTTTGTTTATTTGTTTGTTACGCCTTCATAAATTAACTACTGAACCGATCATCATGGAATTTTGCATATACGTTATCAGGGGCAGAGAAAATGACGTATAATACCTTTTTTCTCTGCATCTGACAACGTATATGCAAAATTTCATGATGATCGGTTCAGTAGTTAAGAAGTGAAGGCATAACAAACAAACAAACTTACTTTCGCATTTATAATATTACTAGCGGCCGCCCGCAACTTCGCCTGCGTGGAAAGTTTTTGTTATCCCTCGGGAATACTTTTTTTTGATGAAAGGTACCATAGGTTCTTATCTGTACCCCTGGTAACGTGTATGTCAAATTTCATGATGATCGGTTCAGTAGTTAAGACGTGAAGGTGTAACAAACAAACAAATAAACGGACTTTTACAATCATAATATTAGTAACTATAATATTAGCAAGCATGAGGATATATTTAATCAGGATTTTATACCTCTACATGAAAACAATTTTATATTGTCACAGCTTACCGAATTCAAAACTACCATTGACCTGATTTTTTTTTCTAAACTACAGACTCCTTTTTAAAACAGAATTAAAAAAATGTATTTATTTGGAATGCACCGACCGAATGCAAGACGATTTTCGTCAAAAAGTCCTAGAGGACGACGAACATAGTAGCGAACCAGCGAACTAAAATCTATGGAAGTTTAATTGCAAACAAATATTGCCTTAAAATGGCATTACGGGGCTAAAAAATAGCATCTCACACAGCATTTAGTCGGTCTAGCCACGAGCCCGGTGACAGACGTTAGCGTTCTTTAGGCACCCATTACACACACAATCTGATCACGCCAGACCGCGCCAGACTGACAAAGATTGACAGAGATTGATTGTGTAACGTTGTTCGCGATCTGTTTCAATCTGGCGCGGTCTGGCGCGATCTGGCGTGATCAGATTGTGCTGGATTGTCAATCTACGTCAATCTGGCTTGGTCTGGCTTAGGGTTGGCACCTTTTTTTCGAGGTATAAGTATTATTTTCAAAACATTTAAACATTATAGTACTTACTTTTGGGATATTTATAAAAATGTAGTACACATTTATTTTTAACTAGCTTCCGCCCGCGACTACATCCGCGTGGGTGGACATTCGAAAAATCATTAAAAAACAATCTAGCACAATCTGCTGCGATGCGATATTTTTAACCGACTTCAAAAAAGGAGGAGGTTCTCTGTTCGTATGTATATTTGTTTTTTATGAAGGCTGCATTGATTTGGATGAAATTTTGCAAACAGTTTATAGTCTGGATTAAAACTTATGATATTTTTGATCTCGGTCAAAGGTACCCTAGGCATTTTTATTTCTTTAAACATTTAAATTAATTTGTAGTACTTTTGGGAAATTTATAAATCTATAGCCCATATTTATTTTTAACTAGCTTCCGCCCGCGACTACATCCGGATGGACATTTGAAAAATACCCAAAAAAAAAAACATACAGACGAACATAAAAACAACCTCCTCTTTTTTTGAAGTCGGTTAAAACATCGGATCGCAGTAGATTGTGCTAGATTGTCAGTCTACCATGGTAGATTGACAATCTACTATGGGAGATTGTCAGTCTACCATGGTAGATTGACAATCTACCATGGTAGACTGACACTCTAGCACAATCTAATGCGATCCGATGTTTTTAACCGACTTCAAAAAAAGAGGAGGTTCTCTGTTCGTCTGTATATTTGTTTTTTATGAAAGCTGAACTGATTTGGATGAAATTTGGCAAACAGTTTATAGTCTGGATTAAAACTTATATTTTTCATCTCGATCAAAGGTACCCTAGGCATTTTAATTATTTTAAACATTGAAACTAATTTGTAGTACTTTTGGGAAATTTATAAAAATATAGCCCATATTTATTTTTAACTAGCTTCCGCCCGCGACTACATCCGGATGGACATTTGAAAAAAAAACAAAAAAAAACATACAGACGAACAGAAAAACAACCTCCTCTTTTTTTGAAGTCGGTTAAAAACATCGGATCGCATTAGATTGTGCTAGATTGTCAGTCTACCATGGTAGATTGTCAATCTACCATGGTAGACTGACAATCTCCCATAGTAGATAGATAGATAGATAGATGAACACTTTATTGCACACACACATTATAAAAATCAATCACAAACTAAAACTTAAATCTATGGTGGGCAAAGGCGGTCTTATCGCTGGAAGCGATCTCTTCCAGACAACCTTTGATTTAGGATAGCTGAGAAGAGATTTGGAGGGCAGTGCTAGATATAAATGAAAATTAGATACCTACTTAATCTAAGTTATCAAGTCAATAAACTTACATACTATCATACAGAGCAAATTACAAAAAAAAAATAAACTACATAAACCTAAATAGTTAATATATAAATATGTGTTGCAAACTAGGATTTTGCTAAAAGGTAAGCTCGCAATTTAGTTTTGAATACGGCAAGGGATTGTGAGTGTCGAAGCTCAGGTGGGAGGTTATTCCATAGGCTAGTCGCCGTAACCGTAAACGACTCTTTGTAATAACCAGAGCCAGGCAGAGGATTTCTAAGGATATTGTCGGTTTTGCTCCGAAGTTCCCGGTTATGATCCACGCCGAGAGGCTGGAAACGCTCTTTAAGATAGGGAGGGGATCTAGGATCATAAAGGATTTTAAAGAGTAGTGTAAGAACATGCTCCTCCCGACGCAACCTAATGGGAAGCCACCCAAGTTCCTTTCTGCAGGCCGACACATGATCGAACTTTCGCAATCCGAAAATGAATCTTATGCACAGATTCTGTAGACGCTGCAGTTTGTCCAAAAGGTCTTCATTGAGGTCAACGGTAGAAACATCTGCGTAGTCAAGAATTGACAAGAGGAGCGATTGTGAAAGTTCGATCTTGGTCTTCACAGGTAGTAAGTTTTTCCACTTACGCAAAGAGCCAGCTGCAGCGTACACCTTCCTGCTCACCTCAGCAATGTGAGGTGACCATGAAAGAGTACTGTCAAAGAGGACACCTAGGTTTTTGACAACATTGCTGAAGGGCAGGGGAGCAGAGTCGAAGAGAAGAGGAGGGACATTGACATGTTGCAGTTTGGCGATCTGCTTTGAACCTCCAATAATAATGGCTTGTGATTTGTGGGGATTGACCGTAAGGCCATAGGACAGGCTCCACTCATGGATGGTGGCAAGGTCAGCATTAAGGCTAGATATAAGATGGTTTAAATCAATGATGGAAGATTGAGAGTAGATTTGGAGGTCGTCAGCATAGAGGTGATACTGGCAAGAAAGAAGAGGTGTAAGGAAATTAATAAAAATAGAAAAAAGGAGAGGGGAGAGGACGCCACCCTGGGGTACACCCGCCATAACGTCACAGGGAACAGACATTTTGTCATCAACCCGAACACATTGCAGACGATCAACGAGATAGCAACGAAACCACTCGACCACAACATCCGAAACGAGGACAGTTTTAAGCATTGCCAAGAGTATATCAAAATCAACAGTGTTAAAAGCGTTGCTGAAATCTAATAGAACTAAAGTTGTAATCTGTTGTTTAGACATACCCTCTCGAATGTCATCTGTTACCTTGGTCAGAGCAGTGACTGTGCCATGCCCAGGGCGGAAACCAGATTGAAAAGGACTGAGAAGATTTACGGAGTTGATAAATGCGTTGATCTGATGAAGCACAAGACGCTCGAGGACTTTCGAAAGAAATGGGAGAATAGAGATAGGCCTGAAATGAGAATGAAGAGAAGGATTAGAGGTTTTAGGGATAGGAATTACTACGGCTTGGCGCCAGCAACTAGGAAAAGTGCCGGTGTCAAGTGAGAAGTTAAATATATAGCAGAGAACGGGGACAATGACAGAACCACACTGTAGAATCATTTTCCGACTTATTCTGTCCGCGCCCTCCGCATTAGATTTGATGTCTTGTAACATCTTTTCAATCTCAGGCTCAGATACGCGTCGAAAAGAAAATGCAGAGTGGTGAACGTTTGGCATGGAGGCAAGAGACCGCAACGTGATCTGTTTAACTTGAGAAGAGAGAGGAGAGTGAGATAAAAAGTGGCGATTTAGGGAGTCAGGATCCAGGTTAAATGGAGTAGTCGGTTTTGTCTTACCTATTCCCAACGAATTTAAGAAAGACCACACTTTAGCCGGATTTCCATTCGAGACCGAGGCATGTATGTGTAGGCGCTGCGCATCCCTACACAACCTGTTACACCGATTCCTTAACTCCCTATAACGGCACTTGTTCTGTGAGGATGGATCACGCTTGTATTTCGCTTTGGCCGCATTGCGTCGTGTCATCAGGGCCTTAATATCCGCGGTGAGCCAAGGAGCAGGAAGATGCTTTAGACGAATGGGTCGCAATGGGGCATGCTGGTCAAAGAGTTGGATAAGGATTGAGTTGAAAATGTCCAGCTTTAGATCAATGGTTGGAGCATCAAAAACCGCATCCCAGTCGATATTGTTAAGATCTGACAAAAAACTCTTTCCATCTATATTTTTGAAGTCTCGCTGCAAAATGACTCGTGGCTTAGGTTTAGGGCACCGGATTTTATAGGAAAGGAAAATTAGGTCATGGTAGGAAAAGGCGTCGGCAGAGAGTTGCCCGTGATTACTAACGTGATCAGTGGAGGAAACAATGACAAGATCTAACAGGGACGGCTGGCAGTTAGGGAAGTGATGAGTAGAAGAAGACGGTAGAATATTTAGATTAAGGGAATCAACGATTGAGTTAAGCCGAGAAGAACGTGAGTCATGCTTAATTAAACAAGTGTTAAAGTCACCCAAAATAATTGTGTGATCGACAGTGGGAACTAGATTCTCTAAAATGGATTCAAACTTAGAGAAATAGTCGATGTGAAGATTAGGACTATAAAACACCCCCAGAAGGACTTTGACATGGCCGAGGAGGACTTCAACGAAGAGATGTTCAGAGGACTCAGAATATAGAGTAGGGGATTTATCTAGAACTTTATAAGAGAAGTGACTTCTTAGGTAAATGGCTACACCACCGCCACCCCTGCCAGTCCTGTCATTACGAATAAGGTGGAAACTGGGAAGAGAGTAAGAAGAAGAAGGTAGACAGGGTTTTAAGAACGTTTCCGAAACCAAGATAGCATGGATATTCGGGTTGTTTGACATAGTGGCCACTAAATCAGTATAATGCGCAGGGATACTTTGTGCGTTTAAGTGGACCACATTAAAATTTTTAGAAAACGTTGAGAACTCGGAAGCAAGCTGTGAATCTAAAGGTTGAGATGCGCTATGGAAACTACAGTCAGAGATACTACTAGACGCTGAATGAAAATCTGAGCTATTACTCGAAAAGGACTCGTCATTATCAAAAATAGTATGCAACATTGATAAATATAATAAATATGTTAAAAAATTAAAATAATAAGATTGCAAAATATGCTATAAAATAAATATTAAAATTATCAAAATCTGTAATTATTAAATTACTACCCGCCAGCAGCAGACCAAATACAATATACCAAAAACATAAAGAAAATCAGAAAACAAAAACGAAATACAATCACTATAAGCAAAAGATTCAAATAATTATCAATAAAGAAGAATTTAAGTTAATATCCAAAGATCTTTCAAATAATTAATCAAAAAATTTAATTTTACGTAAATTGGAACGGAACGCAAACTTTTGCACACGTAAAACGTCACTGTCATGTCAAACTGACGTTGACAGATGTAAATGAATGTCAAATGTCAACAAATTGTCAAAACTCAAATGAATTAGTTTAGTGTGTGAAGTTTTTGAAATGTTTTTGACTCCAGTTTCCAAAATAAATTACATTACCCACATTTGATTACAATGAAGTGTATGACGCATACAAAACTACAGTTATAACGATGATTCTGATAACAACGAACATAAAATACTATACAGAGATGCGGGAAACTTATGAAGGATTTTAGTGACAAATTTTATGCATTGTTATCCAAGGAACTTGCAGAGATGCTGCGGAAATCAGACAGGGACTCCACTTTATGCCTTTTCCCATCGGCAGTCTTAATGTTGATAATCCCGTCCATTGTCCAACAGTTAGAGATGCCAAATTTATCCCTTGCTGCCATGAAAACATCATGACGCGATTTTGTTAAAAATTCAGAAAGCGTGATCTTGGACCCCTTCAGCGCAACCTTGTTCTTCCATAAGGACGCACGCACAGACACATCCGCAAATTTTACAACGATCGGTCTGGGTTTGCTATTGCCCGGTTTGCCCAGTCGATAACTTGCGTTAATGCTGGTTGTAGTTAAGCCTTGGACTTTGCAAGTTGTGGCCAAGCTGGAGACCACAGTGGTGCATGTGTCTTCACCTTTCCGTTCAGGGATGCCATGCACTAGCAACATTTTGCGTCGAAAACGCATTTCAATCCTGTCAACCCGGCTACGGAGAGAGTCAACTTCAGTTCGAAGCAGTGAGAGGCCGTTGCAAACAAAACTTTTGAAGTTCATAAATTCAGTGTTGAGTGCTGCAATGGAATTTGGATTCTTACGTGACGCTGATGCTTGGTTTAACTCTGCTTGGAATTCCGCCATCTTAGTTTCAAACATTTTTGTCATTTCAACCAAATTAGCCTCCAGCTTCGAGTGGTCCATATTTTGAAGATATCTTGTGTTGTGTTAATAGGAAAAAGAATACTGCAGGCGAGTAGCACTTGGTATGGCTAATATTTTAGCATGTAATTTCAGCTTATTTACTTAGTTATTGATTTTTAAATGTAAATAAAATACGGAGCTAGTTAAAATTGTAGTTTACTTGGCAACTACCCTCTGAATTGTGATAGATTGTCAATCTACCATGGTAGACTGACAATCTAGCACAATCTACTGCGATCCGATGTTTTTAACCGACTTCAAAAAAAGAGGAGGTTCTCTCTTCGTCTGTATATTTGTTTTTTATGAAAGCTGGGCATTTTAATTATTTTAAACATTGAAACTAATTTGTAGTAAATTTAGGAAATTTATAAAAAATAAAACCCATATTTATTTTAACTTTCTTTCCGGCCGTGACTACATGCGCGTGGGCATTTGAAGAATCCCTTAAAAAATATACAGATGAAAAGAGAACCTCCTCCTTTTTTAAGTCGGTTAAAAATATTGGATTGCAGTAAAAGATGATAAAATTTGGCACACAGTTAGTTTGGTACCCTAGGAAGTACCTACCCTATGTATGTACCCTATTTTTAATTTTTAAAGGAAGCTAGTTAAAAATAAATGAGGACTATATTTTTTCATAAATTTCCCATAAACCTACCTACTATATTTTTTAAAATGTTTTGCAAAATACTATTTTACCTCGATATTTATACTATACCAGGCTATAAACTATATATGATGTGTGTAAAATTTCATCAAAATCAGTTCAGCCTGAACTGATTTTGATGAAATTTTACACACCTGTGCATGTAAAATTAAATATCGATATTCATCTAACCCTAACTAATCAAGGCATAAAATGGGTGCTAGACAACAGATTTTACTAGGTACTTACTTACTTTTCGAAATAGATAGGTACTTATTATACGCAGACCGTCACAGAAATTAAAATTCATCATTTCAATTACGTCCGGGAATCGAACCCAGGATCTCTTGCGCGGTAGACTGGCATGTTGAATACTGCACCACTCAGGTCATCGATCGATATCACGCGAAAATTAATGCAAAAAGTTGGCAACCCTGCCAAAGCCCACCGTGGATCGTGGTAGATTGTCAATCTACCAAGATCTACTGCGATCCAGATCTCGCTGGATTGACCGTGTAACGTCGCAAACCAACCGCATCATATTCCATCAATCTGCGGTTTTGATCAGATCACACCAGATTGACGTGTGTAATGGCCGCCACGCTTCGCTCGCGCTTCACGCTCGCTCGGTCAATTAATTGCTGCATCATGGTTTTTAACTTAGAGTAAGGCACCCATTACACACACAATCTGATCACGCCAGACCGCGCCAGACTGACAAAGATTGACAGAGATTGATTGTGTAACGTTGTTCGCGATCTGTTTCAATCTGGCGCGGTCTGGCGCGATCTGGCGTGATCAGATTGTGCTGGATTGTCAATCTACGTCAATCTGGCTTGGTCTGGCTTAGGGTTGGCACCTTTTTTTCGAGGTATAAGTATTATTTTCAAAACATTTAAACATTATAGTACTTACTTTTGGGATATTTATAAAAATGTAGTACACATTTATTTTTAACTAGCTTCCGCCCGCGACTACATCCGCGTGGGTGGACATTCGAAAAATCATTAAAAAACAATCTAGCACAATCTGCTGCAATGCGATATTTTTATATTTATATTTGGATGAAATTTTGCAAACAGTTTATAGTCTGGATTAAAACTTATGATATTTTTGATCTCGGTCAAAGGTACCCTAGGCATTTTTATTTCTTTAAACATTTAAATTAATTTGTAGTACTTTTGGGAAATTTATAAAAATATAAAAACATACAGACGAACATAAAAACAACCTCCTCTTTTTTTGAAGTCGGTTAAAACATCGGATCGCAGTAGATCTTGGTAGATTGTCAATCTACCATGGTAGACTGACAATCTAGCACAATCTACTGCAATCTGATGTTTTTAACCGACTTCAAAAAAAGAGGAGGTTCTCTGTTCGTCTGTATATTTGTTTTTTATGAAAGCTGAACTGATTTGGATGAAATTTGGCAAACAGTTTATAGTCTGGATTAAAACTTATATTTTTCATCTCGATCAAAGGTACCCTAGGCATTTTAATTATTTTAAACATTGAAACTAATTTGTAGTACTTTTGGGAAATTTATAAAAATATAGCCCATATTTATTTTTAACTAGCTTCCGCCCGCGACTAAATCCGGATGGACATTTGAAAAATACGCAAAAAAAAACATACAGACGAACATAAAAACAACCTCCTCTTTTTTTGAAGTCGGTTAAAACATCGGATCGCAGTAGATCTTGGTAGATTGTCAATCTACCATGGTAGACTGACAATCTAGCACAATCTACTGCAATCCGATGTTTTTAACCGACTTCAAAAAAAGAGGAGGTTCTCTGTTCGTCTGTATATTTGTTTTTTATGAAAGCTGAACTGATTTGGATGAAATTTGGCAAACAGTTCATAGTCTGGATTAAAACTTATATTTTTCATCTCGATCAAAGGTACCCTAGGCATTTTAATTATTTTAAACATTGAAACTAATTTGTAGTACTTTTGGGAAATTTATAAAAATATAGCCCATATTTATTTTTAACTAGCTTCCGCCCGCGACTACATCCGGATGGACATTTGAAAAAAAACAAAAAAAAACATACAGACGAACAGAAAAACAACCTCCTCTTTTTTTGAAGTCGGTTAAAACATCGGATCGCAGTAGATCTTGGTAGATTGTCAATCTACCATGGTAGACTGACAATCTAGCACAATCTGCTGCGATGCGATATTTTTAACCGACTTCAAAAAAGGAGGAGGTTCTCTGTTCGTCTGTATATTTGTTTGTTATGAAAGCTGAACTGATTTGGATGAAATTTGGCAAACAGTTTATAGTCTGGATTAAAACTTATATTTTTCATCTCGATCAAAGGTACCCTAGGCATTTTAATTATTTTAAACATTGAAACTAATTTGTAGTACTTTTGGGAAATTTATAAAAATATAGCCCATATTTATTTTTAACTAGCTTCCGCCCGCGACTACATCCGGATGGACATTTGAAAAAAAACAAAAAAAAACATACAGACTAACAGAAAAACAACCTCCTCTTTTTTGAAGTCGGTTAAAAACATCGGATCGCATTAGATTGTGCTAGATTGTCAGTCTACCATGGTAGATTGACAATCTACCACAATATGCTTGCATCGGATCGCGGTAGATCTTGGTAGATTGTCAATCTACCACAATCTACCGCGATCCGCCTAACCCTACCATCGGATCGCGGTAGATCTTGGTAGATTGTCAATCTACCACAATCTACCGCGATCCGATGCAAGCATATTGTAGTAGATTGTCAATCTACCATGGTAGACTGACAATCTAGCACAATCTACTGCGATCCGATGTTTTTAACCGACTTCAAAAAAAGAGGAGGTTCTCTCTTCGTCTGTATATTTGTTTTTTATGAAAGCTGAACTGATTTGGATGAAATTTGGCAAACAGTTTATAGTCTGGATTAAAACTTATATTTTTTATCTCGATCAAAGGTTCCCTAGGCATTTTAATTATTTTAAACATTGAAACTAATTTGTAGTACATTTGGGAAATTTATAAAAAATAAAACCCATATTTATTTTAACTTTCTTTCCGGCCGTGACTACATGCGCGTGGGCATTTGAAGAATCCCTTAAAAAATATACAGATGAAAAGAGAACCTCCTCCTTTTTTAAGTCGGTTAAAAATATTGGATTGCAGTAAAAGATGATAAAATTTGGCACACAGTTAGTTTGGTACCCTAGGAAGTACCTACCCTATGTATGTACCCTATTTTTAATTTTTAAAGGAAGCTAGTTAAAAATAAATGAGGACTATATTTTTTCATAAATTTCCCATAAACCTACCTACTATATTTTTTGCAATGTTTTGCAAAATACTATTTTACCTCGATATTTATACTATACCAGGCTATAAACTATATATGATGTGTGTAAAATTTCATCAAAATCAGTTCAGCCTTCTGAAGCTGAACTGATTTGGATGAAATTTGGCACTCAGTTCATAGCTTGGTAATATCGTATTAAAATTTATAAAAAATCGTATTAAAATTTATAATACGATATTACCAAGCTATGAACTGAGTGCCAAATTTCATCCAAATCAGTTCAGCTTCAGAAGGCTGAACTGATTTTGATGAAATTTTACACACCTGTGCGTGTAAAATTAAATATCGATATTCATCTAACCCTAACTAATCAAGGCATAAAATGGGTGCTAGATAACAGATTTTACTAGGTACTTACTTACTTTTCGAAATAGATAGGTACTTATTATACGCAGACCGTCACAGAAATTAAAATTCATCATTTCAATTACGTCCGGGAATCGAACCCAGGATCTCTTGCGCGGTAGACTGGCATGTTGAATACTGCACCACTCAGGTCATCGATCGATATCACGCGAAAATTAATGCAAAAAGTTGGCAACCCTGCCAAAGCCCACCGTGGATCGTGGTAGATTGTCAATCTACCAAGATCTACTGCGATCCAGATCTCGCTGGATTGACCGTGTAACGTCGCAAACCAACCGCATCAAATTCCATCAATCTGCGGTTTTGATCAGATCACACCAGATTGACGTGTGTAATGGCTGCCTTACAATGATTTCGGTTTGTATTATAAGGTAAAAAAGAGAGTTTATTAGAAACGATGTCTTTCGTAGTCAAATGGTGTAAAAGACGCAAAGAAGGCAAAAGGATGCAGAGATAACGTATCATAATCATAAGTATTAAATGTTTAAATGTTTTTTACTTTTAAATATAGCAAATAGCTGTTAGTATACAAAATTGGGATGTTGACAACTTTTTTTATTTTATATTACATAAATTACCTCTCATAAAAAGAAACATTGGTAAAATAATTATTTCGGTAGCTTGAAAACTGCCCGAGATATCACAGTGTGAAATGCACACAAATGGACTAGGCCAAAAACGCTCCATACTAACAGCTACTGAGTTATGACGTCACGCCTCAGTAGTTTGTATGCAACGTAGGAAATTTATTCGGCAGCTATATTAAATATTGTGTTTATCAAAATGGTTTCTTAGACAAATTTGCTATACATTTTACGAACTAATTAAAGGTATAATTTATTTTAATAAATTTTATACTTTTTAAATGGACTTGTCCACCCAACTTTGAAGGGTCATAAAACAAATAATACGCATTATATAAAACCAAGAAGTATACAAGCTACTCTAAAAGATTAATATGTTTACGATTTTTATTAGTATTTCGTTATTTTATTCATTAGTCAACATCCCAATTACAGATTATGGTCGCTAATACGCAACCAGTGTTCAGTCGCTTTGTGCTGTTTAACTAAATGCCAAAATTTTTAGCCCCACCCCTTTGGTTGTCATTTTTGTGTGGTGCTATTTTTTGAGCGGAATGCTTGTTCCATAGATTTTAGTTCGCTGGTTAACCTACGATATGAAACAAAATAGCACTAGAGTGAAGTAAAGTAATATGACATTCTCTAAGATATAACGGTATTTGAAAATAGTCTGTATTTGAAATGCACCGACCGAATGCAAAGCGATACTCGTCAGGGCCGGATATCGGATTCTGGTCACAGCCTTACCCGGGTATAAATTCTGGCCAACCCTACATAGATAACCCGGGCGCACATAAATTGGGGATAAATAATCTTAGTTATTAGCGAGGCGATGGGCGGCGTGTTATTTATGTCGCCTTATTAAAACACCTTTAAAAGATGGGTTAATGAAAAGTCTGAATAGTTAATTGTATTTATGGATACATAGGATTTATTTTAAAGAATTAAAGCAAGAAAAAAGGAAAAATATTATTTTCACCTCTCCAGCACGAAAAGGGTGCTTTTGGCGCGTAAAAACTCGCAGCAAAATCGATTTTTGCTGCGAGCGTGAGACAAAGTGCTTTTTTAATTTCTAACACCACTTTTAAAATAATAAAGGAAAAACAAATAAAGTGACAAGGATGACACTTGTAAAATTTATATGTGAGAAAAGGATAGATAGAGTGCTTTATGGTGTCATACACGGATTAAAAAGTAAAAAAATAAAATACACGGATATACCAAGGAGTTTTAAATAAGGATTGTTAAAAAAGAAGGTTGATAATTCGAAATAAAGAGTATGAAGGTAATGAGGTCACATGTATGAAACAAATATGAAATAAGAAAAATTAATGAAAATTACTAACAAATTATATGTTTTATGATTATAAATAAATAAATAAGACGGAATATTAATGAATAAGAGAAAAACACAACGTAATGTAATCAAAACGACGGGAATTACTGACTCTATGAATAAAATTTTTCAGCATAGGTTTGATTGAATTATTTTTGTGATAAATTACAAAAATGAATGTGTCCAACGATCAAGATAGTTTCCTAACTCCAAAAGAGTTAAGTGAACAAGTTTCTAATGCTGAATTAAGCTTTTTTACCAGGAAAGTCAAGTGAAAATTTTCTCGCTGGTCGAGGTGAAAAGTTGTATGTTTTACACGAGACCAAAATGTTGTTCTGCCTCGTGTCTTTAAATCACTCATTGTGCTCAGTAGTCTATATTAGAATCACTCGCTACGCTCGTGGTTCAATTCTAGACTACTTCGCTAATTCGTGATTTAAAGTCGCCACTCACAGCACAATTTGATTTTGGTCACTTGTATAACAAATAACTATTAGCTCAAATTTAGATAAAGAATATGTAAAGGTGTAGTGGCTCTGTAAAGCTGTAGACCTCACGTTTTTGACATTATTGGAAATGGCTGAAATATGATTTTCTCTATATCTACGCCATTTTGAAAAAAAAAATCGAAAAACTGAATGGAAAAAATATAAATAATTATAGAACCTGCTCACAAAATTTCACGAGAATCGGTTGAAAAATGCGACATGAGAGGAGAACAGGAGGATAGCCGGGCAGCAGGACAGCCGAACATACGAAAGCATTTTTGCCCAGAAACGGAGACGCTTCTGACACGATTTGCGCTCGCTCGGTCAATAAAAAATATCTTAATTACATAAAAAAGGCCATAAGAGAGAAAAAACCCTTATTATAGAAAAAAGTAAGTAAATATTTAGTTACTTATACTGTACGCTTCCTTTACACCATGTAACTTATTGAAAGCTTTGGTACAGTCAGCAACGAAAGTCGTTTAACTTTTTATTACTTTGTCATATTACATTTCACAGTTCAAAACATTGTCAAAAAAGTCGTTGACAAAGTACTAACATGTTAAGAAACATTAGTTGCTGACTGTACGTGTTACCTCATACGACTGAATGCTAGGATTTTCTCCCGAAACTCAATAAAAATGAAAGGCACCAAGCAAACATGTGTAATCCAAGTTTATGAACTTATTCACTGACCACTGGCAACTCTAATATTTTTTCTCGAATTGTTTACTTAGTGAGTAATAAAGTGTAGTCTTTATTTACATACTTTTTAGGTAAATATGAAGTTAGACTCCTTTAAAAATCGAATAAAATACTCATTTCACTGTCTAAATATAACTTTTATTCAATCTTTAATTAATTGGTTTAAAAAAAGAAACATTAGTTTTTTGCATCATTCAGGTGAAATTCAAACAAAAATACGCATCAGTTGTATTAAATTTTTACTTTCTGCGAAAGTTTAAAAGTGTATATCAATATACTTAGTAACTTTTGAAGTTCTGAATACACTTGTTTCAAAACAGAGACAAAAACTTCATTCGTTCAACTCTTCACTCGCAAAAATAAAAAATAAAGTCGTTTCAAAAATCGAACGCTTTGCTCGTCAGGGTTGTCAATACATTCCGGCGTCAAAGCGCGCTCCAAGCGGATATTGGCTGGTTCACGGCCTGTGACAACTTCCGATCACTGTTGGCACATACAAGACGCATATGATACCTTACAGATACCGTTGTTAAACGATATTCAACCAAATTGCTAGGCAAAGGATTAAAGCTTATAGAGAGTTCTAACGAGTCTAATGCAGCGAACTAAAATCTATGGAAGTGTAATAGCAAACAAAAATTGCTTGAAAAAAATCGACTTCAAAAAACCTACCTCTAAAAAGCAAGAAATAATATTCGTAATAATAAAAACACGTCTGGAGTTTTTGGCGCTATTTTGTCTAGTTCGGTTTGGTGTCTATTTTAATTATTTGCAAATTGATTCATAGTGGATATTGTGTCTTAAAATCGGTGTAGTTTCGTGGTACAAGTGTCTACGCAACTGAACAATATGTGGGATAATTGAAATAGGCGCGATCTTGGTTGTGTGAAGCTAAGACTTTTATAGTAGTGGTGGCTACCTCGGCAGAACTTACCGAGTAAACTGTCTTGATATACTTGGTGCCAAATGCTCCAAGCAGCATTGGAATGCGATGCACCCTCATTCTAATGTAAACCTAAACTGAAACACAGCGACCACTGAACTATTCAACACTTGACACTGGCAAAAATTACTTCTAAGAGGAGAGTAGATTGCCAAAACAAAATAAGAAGAAGAAGTAAAACACGTCTATTGAAGTCGGGTGAGGCTGGAGTACAGATTCCTTTTTTATTCTAAAAGCCACACCCGACTTCAATAGACGTGTTTTTATTATTACGAATATTATTTCTTGCTTTTTAGAGGTAGGTTTTTTGAAGTCGGTTTTTTGTTTTTTTTAATCAATTTTTGTTTTTTTAGTTTTAGTGTAGGTAGTGTAGGTACCTGTGTAGGTACCTGTGTAGGTACCTTGTAGGTATATTATTTAGATAGTAAAATCGGCTCAGCCAAACGTGAGATAATTGCGAAGAAACATACATACATACGGGTCATACTGATAACCTCCTTTTTTAAGTCGGTTAAAGAACTACACAGATATCCCTCTTCCAACAAAAAATAATCATCTTATTCAGTTAATAAACAAAGAAGTAATACGACCATTATCATCGAGGTAATTCACATAAAATCATACTATTTTCGTACTTATTTCAAGATTACTTCAAAAGTACTGAACCGATTTCCAAATAAAAAAAAAATGGGACCAGCTTGGAAATTTACCTAATGTAAAACCGTTTGAATCATTTCAATCGGTCCAGCCGTTTTCGAGTAATCGGTAAACATACACAAAAAAACAAATATACAGACGAACAGAGAACCTCCTCCTTTTTGGAAGTCGGTTAAAAATGGCACCACGGGGCCGAAAAAGTACAACCCGCTCAGATTTAGTCAGGCCAGCCACGCACCCGGTGACTGACTTTAGTGTTCTTTTCAATAAATTGCGGTTTGTATTGTAGAGAAAAGATAAAAAAGAGAGTTTATTAGAAATGACGTCCTTTTTAGTCAAATGGCGTAAAAGATGCAAAGAAGGCAGTAAAAAGATGCAGAAAAACTTATTTTATTTTTTCGTTTAAGTATAGCTAATATCTATGAGTATTCAAATTATGGTCGCTAATAAGCAACCAGTGATCAGACGCTATGTGCTGCATAGTTAAATGCCAGCATTTTTAGCTCTATCCACTTAGTAGTACTTTTCGTGTGGTGCCATTTTTTAAGCAGAATGCTTATTCCATAGATTTTAGTTCGCTGGTCTAATAGGGTTATCGACGTGTAGTTATGTTAGTAAAGTAGTTACGTCATCTGCCTTATTAAATTTTTTAATAAAGCTTTTAAGAATCTTCATTTAATTGTTACTTCAGCAAAAAAGGCATTTTTACCATAGCGACTAATTATTCCAAAACATTTTGTTCTACGTAAATCAATAAGTTCAGGTAATATATGGAACAAAGTCTAAGAGTTGCACATCTCACTTTGGCCTTTTGAACAAACTTACATCAAATAATTATACTTTATATAAAATAAATTATTAAAAATGCTTTCAGAAAAAAATATGTTGTATTTCTGGTAAGAGAAAAACGAAAGTATAGACATCATAGATTAAAAACGACTGATTGTCAACTATTCTAATAATAAAAAAATTACACTTCTACTAGAATTATTTGACCTTTAGATAACCAAATTCTATGCCTCTATGGCTTCAGAAAAAATTGCATTCTGCAAATCTTTTGGATTCAGTAATGTCCAATCTTAGAGCTGAATGCTCTACCCTTGGTTGAATGCTCTAAGTGTTCAATATATCATTAATTTAACGTCTGCAAAATTTATGCTATAGATCATAAATTTTACTAGAAGGTGACAAGTCTTCTGGATTCAAGAGACTGTCCACCCTTTGGGACGAAGCCGGTGCATAGTTGCGACAAACATAATCAGTGCTGACTGCTGAAATACTAACGAAGAGTTTAGACAACAAATGACATGGAGTTTGTTAGTCTTTCATGTTTTGAAAATGATATCCTATAAAAATATAAATTTATTGACTTAAATTTTTATTTCATACTTTGTTCGTTACGATTTATAACTGAGAATCAGAAGATATTTTTTTAGTTTCACAATGCTGAATTTATAGATGTCATTTTTGTTAGACTACCTTATTGAAAATCTGGAACTCTGGAACGGGTGGTAGGAAAATATTGACGATTCAAAAGTACTTAATAATTAAGTTTATTGATAAAGCTTATTTGACTTTGACTTTGAATAATTTTACAACAATAACAAACTGGTGATTAATTGGTATTTCATAACGTAGTTGTTAAACAGCAATTAACAAAACATATTTGTAACAAAAATAATAAGAGAGCAATGCCACGGGTTAAAACATAAATTGAACATAACAGAACATGAACAGAACAGATTGGAAAAGCTACCATTTCATTAGCAGCTAATTTCGATATTGCTAGTGGTAAAGCGCACATTTCAGCCGGTGTGTAATGGAAAATTAGATTGGCACTCTGCAGACAATGCAACGATATTAATGAAGCTCGGTAGAAAACCTTCACTTTTAATTTAGAGATTGGCTATTACTAATGTGACACACGACTACGAAGGAAGAAAAGCAGTCAGCCGGCTCGAGGGTAACCAGTCTTCTCCAAGCTGGTCTAATTTGGAGATATAACAGGCGTATGACCATCGTTCATCGCTGTGAGAGAATTGATAGGCCGAACCTGCCGATCCTATATGTAAAAAACCGGCCAAGTGCGAGTCGGACTCGCGCATGAAGGGTTCCGTACCAAAAACGGCAAAAAAAAGTTTGTTGTATGGGAGCCCCCCTTAAATATTAATTTTGTTCTTTTTTTAGTATTTGTTGTTATAGCAGCAACAAAAATACATGATCTGTAAAAATTTTAACTGTCTACCTGTTGTCGTTATTAATATAAAGCAAGAAACGGCAAAAAAATCACGTTTGTTGTATGGGAGCCCCCTTTAAATATTTATTTCATTCTATTTTTACTATTTGTTGTTATAGCGGCAACAAAAATACATCATCTGTAAAAATTTCAACTGTCTAGCTATCACTGTTCATGAGATACAGCCTGGTGACAGACAGACAGACAGACGGACAGACAGACGGACATCGGAGCCTTAGTAATAGGGTCCCGTTTTTACCAGTTGGGTACGGAACCCTAAAAAAGCAGTTTTTGATGTTGAAAGGAGGCTAGCTAAGGAGGCTACAAAAACAAACTCTACTGTAGTTATTACAGAACTCTATATTTTGTTGCATTTGGTTAATTACTATCGTGAACCATTCGTAATATTATTGTAGGTATCAAGCTCTTCAAAGATTTGATGATCTCAGCCTGGCACCCTCAGACTCAGAGTTAGCCCTAAAACTAATGTCAAAAAATATATTTTGACAATTTTGTGTTGAATTTAGATAGTGTACCCATCCCGTTCAAGGAATAAATGAATAAAAGTTCTTCAAAAAGCATTAAACGTGTTAGTAATTAATTGTATGATGTTGGTAAGTCCATCAGCCATTTTTAATGTCCTCACTGCTGGGGCACAGACCTTCCTTATGGGTGGTAAGGGGGATGGGCCATAACCCACCACGCAGGCCCAATGCGGATTGGCGGGTGTTAACTACTGCAAATGCAGCCGGGACCAACGGCTTAACGTGCCTTCCGAAGCACGGAGGAGCTCCAGATAATACATTTTTGGTCACCCATCCCATGACCGACCCTTGCGAACGATGCTTAACTTCCGCAATCGCTGGGCCAGGCGCTAAACCACTGCGCCACCGAGCTCCTCATTAAGGCAAGTGTGTATTATGCAATAAATGACAAAGTGATAATTTCGTTAAGAAATAAATAAAAAACCGGCCAAGTGCAAGTCGGACTCACGCACGAAGGGTTCCGTACCAAAAACGGCAAAAAAACACGTTTGTTGTAAGGAAGCCCCCTTAAATATTTATTTTATTTTGATTTTAGTATTTTTTTATTATATCGGCAACAGAAATACATCATCTGTGAAAATTTCAGCTCTCTAGCTATCACGGTTCATGAGATACAGCCTGGTGACAGACAGACAGACGGACAGTGAAATCTTAGTAATAGGGTCCCGTTTTTACCCTTTGGGTACGGAACCCTAAAAAGGTGTATGCACTGAATTACAATGTGATAGTTTGTTGAAAAATAAATAAAAAGGTGTATACTATGACTAACTAAATAAATAATAATTGATTTATTGATTGATTGATTAACAAAGTAATAGCTTTGTTAAAAACTAATAAAAAGTGTATAAACAATGAATGACAAAGTGATAGTTTTGTTAAAAATGAATAAAAAAACGGGCCAAGTGTGAGTCGGACTTGCGCACGAAGGGTTCCGTACCAAAAAACGGCAAAAAAACACGTTTGTTGTATGGGAGCCCCCCTTAAAAAAATATTTTATTCTGTTTTTAGTATCTATTGTTATAGCGGCAACAGAAAACATCATCTGTGAAAATTTCAACTATCTACCAATTGTCGTTATTAATATCGAGCAAAAAACGGCAAGAAAATCACGTTTATTGTATGGGAGCCCCCTTTAAATATTAATTTTATTCTGTTTTTAGTATTTGTTGTTGTATTGACAACAGAAATACATCATTCTGTAAAAATTTCAACTGTCTAGCTATCACGGTTCATGAGATACAGCCTGGTGACAGACAGACAGACAGACAGACGGACAGTGGAGTCTTAGTAATAGCACAGTACATATATAAGTTTTTCAAACAGTATGAGAGCTCAATGGAAACGTTTGAAATTGACGGCTGACGTCACTCTAAGAGCTCTAAGCAAAGTTCGCAGTACTTTGGTCAGGGTTGTGACATCGCGTCGCAGTTGTTTCCATAGCGTTCGCGCGTAGCATTCCACGAGACGGCCGGAAAATGCCAACCCTAGCGATCCAACGGAGTGCAATGACAAAGGGGCCTAAGTGACGTTAGCTCCTCTACTGTTTGAAAAACTTACATATGTACTGTGGTAATAGGGTCCCGTTTTTACCCTTTGGTTACGGAACCCTAAAAAGGTGAATACAATTAATTACAAAGTGAACGTTTTGTTAAAAATAAGTAATAAATATGAATGCAATGAATTATTAAGTGATAGTTTTGGTCTACAACCTTCGTGTCCGTGTGTCCTCATTGCAGCTGATTGCACAGTTTTTGTTTAGCGTGCATGGCAAAAGATCAATCAACCGAGTTGTATTAATTGCAGTGGGAATACTCATATCGACTAAGTGGTTCTTTTATAACACGACTCTTTTGATAGAAAATAGTAGTAAAATCGCACTGCTAGCCGTAAGGATTTATATGTATTCTAAATATTTTATTGAATACTAGCGACCCGCCCTCGCTTCGCTTCGGTGTAGTGTGGAATTTGACACCATGTATTATACATAATAAACCTTCCTCTTGAATCACTCTATCTATTAAAAAAACCGCATCAAAATCCGTTGCGTAGTTTTAAAGATTTAAGCATACATAGGGATATAGGGACAGAGAAAGCGACTTTGTTTCATACTATGTAGTGATATAGTACATTACTGCAGCGGCAGGCAACTCAGGCATTGAAGGACGAACGTGAAAATGTGGGCCGAGGCGAAGCCGAGGCACACACACGTGAGTCCATCAATGCCCAGTTGCTGCCAAGGCTTGTATAGTACTTTTCTCAAATGATGCGCGGAAATTCAAACCAAGTAGTAGGTAACTTTTCTAACATTTTATTTTTATTTAAAATTACAGTAATTAGAAGCAAAGATTAAATCTTAGATTGAAAGTAAAATCGCACTGTCTTGAGTTTCTACGTCTTTTATATAAATACTCTATTATGTCGTTGCATATTCATGCACCGAAAATGCCAAAAATTAAACCTGCAACAAAAATAAAGAATCTGTAAAGTTGCGATGGTAGCTGTTTGACTAAAACAAAGTGGTAAATAACTCGTAGTACCTAGGTACTTATCAATACGAAAACTTACTTTAGGATCCAAATACACACTGTCTGATGCTAGACAAGAAAATTTGCACGTTTGATGCAGACTTCCTACATTTATACCCTTGTGATTGTCTTTTGTGCATTGCAGTTAGGTTTACATCTGGTTTACTTAATGTTTTTTGATTTTGGAGTCAACATGTTTTCTATTACAGTTCTTGCCGCTTCTTGAATTTCAGGTGGCGTCAAAATATCACTTTCGTCGCTTGAACTCATTTATATAATAGATTAATTACTTAATTTAAATCGAATATAAAATATTTGACAAAACAACAAACAATTTCAACAAAATATTGTTCCCGCGCCAAGATCCATAGATAATACAACGTTATTTTTATGCCGCCTGTCCGAATCGTATGTTACACGTAAGTTTTGTAACCAGGAATACGGATTCGGAACTTTCCATTTACAAAGCCAGTTCTAATTTTAAATATTGATGATGATCACAGACCTCATTGGCTGTCGTGTTTCATTGAAAATTTCGTTCCATTTCTGAATTACACGTGTATAATGAGTTTCAGTACTAACCTTTACGGTCAGACGCAGGCAATTTTAGTATGAAAATCCATTATTACACGTTAGTAATGGATTTTCATACAAAAGTTGCCGGCGCGGTTTAGGTCTGTCCGGAAACTCCGATTTAGCACGAAGAAGGTTGTCAAAATAATGTTCGAATTTCCAAGCATGTTTGAGAAAAAATCTTTCTGTCGGTACTTTCGTTATAGTAGCAATTGGCAATAAACTCGTTTTTTTTAAGTTTATCACGGTCACTATATCTGTGAACATACCGTCAATGCAACGCTTTGCTATGGCGTGAAAAAAGCATCACTAGAAATCAGAAACAAAAACTGACTTTTCAATATTAAGTATGAATTTTCATTTCATTCATACATTATTTGCATTCCAGCGAGGACCATATACTATGACCGTTCCTAGTACCATATTATATTGAGTTTGTCTGTCACATTTTCCCTAATAAGCTGAAAAAGTATGGAACAATTTGGAATATCATGTTTTAGTTCGGTTATGATGATGTTATGATAATTTTGATAAAAAATTATTATAAATCAAGTATCCGAAACGCGAAAGAAATCGCGCACAAACACTTTCGGCATATTAAAATCAGAATCACCAATACATCGAAACTCGTTCGATCGTCAAACGATTCGAATAATTCCGTTTTTATGGCAAAAACCACTCGGCTGAAATCGATATGTTTTATTTTAGACGTTTTTATATGTATCACTTCGAATAACAGCTTATCGTTAGGTATACGCTGAATGCAGTGTTCTATTTCGGTGTCATTTCGAGTCGATAGAATTTTGCTTCCAACGAAAATAGAATTAAGCGCGAAAAAGCGACAAAATCGCTGCAAAAGTACTTTTTTGAAAAATACATCAATCATGTTGTCCTTAGTGTTCGGGCAACACCATTCCTAAGAATCTGCGTCTACCGGAACGTACGCAACAGCATCGAGCGTTCATTGGCCGCCGTCTACCAATCACGCGCGCGTTGACCCTACTGATGAAGAAGAGCGCCAATCATTTTCATTCCCTCTTAATTACTGTACAATTTTGAATTCGCATACACTTTCTCTTTCGTCATACACAAAAATTTCGCTTTTTCCAAATTTTATATTGTAATTCGCAACTTTCGCATTATACTAATTTATTACGCAACAACTGAGCTTTTATTGAAGAAATCTACGCATCACCCCCCACATTGGACCTTCGAGCCGCATATTGGACCAGCGAGGCGCATATTGGATTCCTTCAAAACCGCATCAGGAGGACCTGCGAGTCTCATTAGCAAGAAATCTGATCGTCGTTGGTAAACCTACGCAAAAGTTACGTACTGATTCTTCTTACAAGTCACTCTGAGTAAAGCGAGGCAGCAGTTTAAGCAGTTAGGAAGCCAAGGAGCAAAGAAATTGAGCCGCAAATTGTGGGAGCAGCCAGCCAGCCTTAGAAACGCGCATAAGAGCCACGGCCGGCCAATCCTATCTTTTCCTTTTTCTTCTCCATTTCCATTGTGTAATACTGTGTTTTTTACCTGATTTCAGTGTGAAAATCGGTGGTTTATTCAGTGCGAGCCAACGAATCGTTTCGTGTCACAGCAGTAACGGACACAGTTTAAACGTGAGTACTCCACTTACTACTTTCCATCGAAATGACTCAAGATGCGCCTCCGCCTACGGTTAGTCGTGATAAATCTCCTTATAAAGCCACTAACGATAGCATAATTAAAGATTTAGTGAAAAAACGAGGGATTATAAAAGGGAGATTAACTAAATTTGCAAATTATGTATCGAATTTCAAAGCAGAATCTATTACTAGCCAAACTCGTATTGATCTGAAGTTGCGCATTCAAGGAGCTTCTAATTTATTTTCCGATTTTAATGATATCCAGAGCAAGCTTGAGGAGTTATCCGTTGACTTAGATGAGCAATTAACACAAAGAGAGTTGTTCGAAGATAGTTATTACAGCATACTTTCGCAAGCGGAATATCTTTTAAATCCGAGTCAGATTGCTGACAGTACTAAGTGTAATCACAGCAACCAATCAATACGGTTACCGACGATTTGTATGCCGTCTTTTAGCGGTTTATGTGAAGAATGGTTGGAGTTTAGAGATACATTTCTTTCCTTAGTGCACAATTCTAATGAACTTTCTAATATTCAAAAGTTTCACTACCTTAAGTCGTCACTCAAGGCAAGCGCGGAGCTAGTAATTAATTCAGTCGAATTCTGTAGCGACAATTATAGCGTTGCGTGGGAATTACTTCTCAATCGCTACAATAATAGCAGGCTATTAGTGCAGAATCATGTCAAGTCACTGTTTACTATGCAAAGTGTAAGTAAAGAATCGCCAGCGTTACTAAGGAAATTGATCGATACTGTACTAAAGAATTTGCGCGCGTTGAAAATTCTTGGGGAACCGACAGAATATTGGGACACTTTAGTTATTTACATTATCGTTTCAAAACTGGACCCAATTACCGAACGCGAATGGGAACAGTACAAAAGTACCTTATATTCCGCTAACGGTGACACTAAAACGCAACTTAAAGTCGAAAATCTAATCAATTTCCTTAAAGGCCGGTCTGATATGTTAGAAACGTTACAATTATCGCACAATAAAACGATTTTAGAAAATAAAAAACACTACCCGCAGCAAAATAATTCTAAAGTTTACTGTAACGTTTCCGCAAGCAAGCCGCCCGAACGCTATTCACGCGATGTCACTAAAAAGAATTGCTTGTTATGTAAAAATAATCATCCACTGTATTCTTGTAACACATTCCTTAATTACGACTTAGACACGAAACTTAAATTCATTAAAGACATGAACCTTTGCATTAACTGTTTACGCGCCGGTCATACGTTAGATAACTGCAGATTCGGCCCGTGCCGATTGTGCAATCAAAAACATAATTCGCTTGTTCATCCGAATAACGCAATAACGTGTGACGACAGTTCTACTTTAAGCGGTTATCCGCAAGGCACTGGCAGCAGCTCGCCGCTCACGGCCGCGGAACCGGTCAAGCGAGCCTCTCCCCCTGCGCGCTCCGCGCCGCCGTCTGCGTCCTTATCAGCAAACGTACACTGCGATAACTCGCAAACAAAGGCACCGAGTCTAGTTTTGCTTTCAACCGCGTTAGTAGAAATATCCGATCGTCATAATAATTATCATGAGGCGCGAGTGCTTTTGGACTGCGGGAGCCAAAGGTGCTTTATTACACAGTCATTATGCGATTTACTTGACGCGCCAGTAGTACAGTCCACACACAAAATAAGCGGTGTTGGGAACTCGGTCATTTACTCAACGGAAATGTGTGACATCGAGATAAAATCGCGCACCAACCCTTATGTTACGCACTTACAATGTTTCGTTTTACCAATTATTACGTCATCGCTGCCCGCGACGACACTACAAAGCGCTAATTTTGATATCCCCGATAACATTCGGTTAGCCGATCCGCAATTCTATAAGTCGCAAAATATAGATATTTTAATAGGCGCTGACAAATTTTGGGATTTAATCAACACTAACAATAAAATACGATTGTCTAACGGTCCGTTCTTATTAGAATCTAAGTTAGGTTGGATTATTTCGGGGCCAATATCACCTACTTTACGTAAGGGCCGGTACATTCACTGCAACTTAACTCAGTCAGTTGACTTCCAGTTACGTCAATTCTGGGAGCTCGAGGAAGTAAATACGACTCGAGATATGCGTACTGATGAGGAACGTGCTTGTGAAAATCATTTCGTCGCCACTACTACGCGCATAAGTGACGGAAGGTTTTGTGTACAAATACCCTTTAAGAAAAGTCCTACAATATTAGGTGAAAGTTACGCGCAAGCTGAACGTCGGTTTTTATCGCTTGAAAATCGCTTACAGCGAAATGAAAATTATAAAAAACTTTATAGTGATTTTATCCATGAATACATACGCTAAGGTCACATGAATAGAGTCGACCAGTATTCAATTAACCACTATTTTTTACCACACCATGGTGTTTTCAGAGAGCACAGTACTACGACCAAGCTGCGTGTGGTATTCGACGCTAGCGCACGCACTAGCAATGGTATTTCATTGAACGAGTTACAAATGGTCGGGCCACCAATACAAGGTGATCTTATGGCTATTTTGTTAAGATTTAGATATCATAAATATACGGCTTGCGCCGACATAGAAAAAATGTACCACCAGTGCCTAGTTCACAATGATCAACGTGACTTTCAACTAATATTGTGGCGTGACGACCTTTCGCAGCCCTTAGATGTTTATAGATTAAAAACCGTGACCTACGGAAACGCTTCGGCTCCGTTTTTGAGTTGTAGGTGTCTTAAGCAGTTAGCTGTTGATAGTACAGATAGTGACGTCACAAAAGTCATCAACGAGGACTTTTTTGTTGATGATATGATCACCGGTGATAATGATAAGGAAAGGCTGTTAAACATTTGTCAGTCTGTCGAAGAAACTTTAAGTTCTGGTTGCTTTCCACTACGCAAATGGAAGTTTAACTTTAACTTAAATGATACGCAACATAGTGATTCTAGTTTGTCAAAGGAGTTGTCACTAGGCGAAAATGTTCATTCGAAAACTTTAGGTTTAGGCTGGTATCATACAACTGATCAATTCCATTTTAGTACGCAATTGAATGATTTAAATCAAATAATTACAAAACGTTTTATAATGTCTAGAATATCGCAAATTTTTGATCCGTTAGGATTGTTAAGTCCATTTATAATATCAACATGCTCTAAAGATATCCTTGAATACGCAACAAGTCAGGATATTAAATTCACATTCAACCCTCCGTATGCGCCTCATTTCGGTGGATTGTGGGAAGCTGGGGTAAAGGCATGTAAGCATCACCTGTTACGAGTCGTTGGAAACGCACACTTAACATTCGAAGAATTTAGCACAGTATTATCACAGGTTGAGTCCATCCTAAATTCCCGTCCCATTAGTCCCATGTCCGCTGATCCAAACGATCTAAATCCCTTGTGTCCTGGCCATTTCCTAATTGGTCGGCCGTTAACTACACCAGCAACTATGCAGCTAGATGATGTTCCAGTTCATCGACTGACTCGCTACCAGCGGTTGGAACAAATCCGGCAGCATTTCTGGACGCGCTGGAGCAAGGAATTTATCTCAGAGATGCAAATCAGAACGAAATGGAGGAGTAAGAAGACGGATCTTCAGCCAAACACTATGGTCGTCATCAAGGAAGACAATGTTCCACCTCTAAAATGGAACATAGGACGCATTATTTCTACCTTGCCAGGAAAAGATGGGATATTAAGAGTCGCAGATATTCAAACCACTACAGGAGTGATTCGTCGCGCTTTTCCCAGAATCTGTCCTCTTATCGACATTGAAGACACGATGTTGGACGCTGGTGCTTCCAAGGCCGGGGGCATGTTCGGGCAACACCATTCCTAAGAATCTGCGTCTACCGGAACGTACGCAACAGCATCGAGCGTTCATTGGCCGCCGTCTACCAATCACGCGCGCGTTGACCCTACTGATGAAGAAGAGCGCCAATCATTTTCATTCCCTCTTAATTACTGTACAATTTTGAATTCGCATACACTTTCTCTTTCGTCATACACAAAAATTTCGCTTTTTCCAAATTTTATATTGTAATTCGCAACTTTCGCATTATACTAATTTATTACGCAACAACTGAGCTTTTATTGAAGAAATCTACGCATCACCCCCCACACTTAGCTTTTAATACAGATGGACTTAATACATTTACGGCCATAAAAACAATACGAATGTGGTTGTATATAGCACAGGAATAACTTATACATAAGGATTAACTATTATTACATAATATTAATTAATATTGTCTTGTTAATTTACTATCCATAGATATCAATTGTTTTTAGTGTCCCCACAACTAGGGCATAAGTCTTCCTATTGGGTGGATAAAGAGAACGGATCAAAACCCTCCACGCGGGCCCAATGCGGATTGGTGGGTGCTAACGACTACAAACATAGCCGAGACCAACGGCCTCCTGAAACACGGCAGAGCTCGACATAATAAACGGTCACCCATCCCATAACCGACCCTTGCGAAAGTTGCTTAACAAAAATTCATAACTAACCAACAAACTACGCTGGTTGTTATAGCTAAAGAGAGTGGATTGTATATATATATGTAGGTTAGTTATGAAAAAAAATTAACCGTCTCACCAGTGGTTTGTCGATTAATAAAGTGGGCTACACCACTGCACTATCGACACCATCAAGATCCATCAAATATTTTACCAATACAAAAATTGTTAAAAAAAAAACTGTTGAAAGTCGAGCAATTCCCGCATAAAACCACTTCAATAGCAATAAACCGAATGTTAATAATAAAAACTGACGCGCTGGTCAAGTGGCTATACCCATCCCTTTTTATGACGCAAGTGAAAATTACGCTCTCTTTACGATGCCACATCGCGATCGTAATAGAATCGTAACAAAGTAATGGCGTCAAATCGATAAATAATCGAATAGATAGAGAAAAAATAATTTGTTCACATTACCTATACGTTTCTTAGATTTCTAATATAAACCACAATTATTATATTACAAGGCGTATATTTTTAGATGTTGGTTTGATTTATTGTTTTTTAGAATTCCGTACCCAAAGGGTAAAAACGGGACCCTATTACTAAGACTCCGCTGTCCGTCTGTCTGTCTGTCTGTGTGACTGTCTGTCTGTCTGTCTGTCTATCACCAGGCTGTATCTCATGAACCGTGATACCTAGACAGGTGAAATTTTCACAGATGATGTATTTCTGTTGCCGCTATAACAACAAATACTAAAAACAGAATAAAAAAAATATTTAAGGGGGGCTCCTAAACAACAATCGTAATTTTTTTGCTGTTTTTTGACCGGAACCCTTCATGCGCGAGTCCGATTCGCACTTGGCCGGTTTTTTTAATTTCCCGACGTTTCGGCGCCTTTCTAGTTTCGACCCCACGCCTCTGTCTCCAAGTGGGATCC
This sequence comes from Agriphila tristella, assembly GCA_928269145.1. Lineage (NCBI taxonomy): Eukaryota > Metazoa > Arthropoda > Insecta > Lepidoptera > Crambidae > Agriphila > Agriphila tristella. The sequence continues at coordinate 2,887,233 of OV743440.1, read as the reverse complement.
ATTGGTTTTAAAAAAAAGATATGGTCCAACTGACTCCCTGCAAATAATAACCTGGGGACGGTTAACAGCGTGCAAGTTTTAGATTTATAAAATTAGCTGCTCAGATAACTCAGGCCTGCGTGAAAAATATCGTCAGATTCAAAAGGATAATTTCGCGTACCAATATTACATACTATTTTTTTAATACATTAGAGTTATAAAAAGAAATGCAATTAGGTATATAAATAAAACCATGTTTTCAACTTTGAAAGTGTTAGAAAGACGGGGGAGCCAGCAGCTAGCCACTGAGGTCTTTAAAAAAAGAAAAAAGGAAACTAATTAACCTTCTTTCTCTCAAAAAAACATTTCAAATATCGCCTACGCATAATGAGAAACAGCAAGACAAAACAGGGGAATTAAAATTTCCTTTCATATACACAAATGAGCTCTTCTAGTTAGCATCGCAGAAGCACCTGTTTAGCCCCGAAGCTAGGGTTGTCACATGGCTGAAACATCAGGGAAAGCCCTGGAATCTGTGTTTAAATAAAATCATTTCAAGTCATGATTCATCTCTATATGCTCGAAACAGTGAAACGCAAAAAATGACAGTCAACTTATTAACCCTTAACTTCGCATGTGCACTTGAGGGCACAACAAAATTTCATATGAATTTGAGCATGTAACCTTTAGGGCACATGTATATCCATAGACAATACAAAAAATATATTACATAATCTGAGTGCGTTTTTTTATAACTTCTAAAGCTTACTTCCTGTAAACGTCACTACTTCAATAAACGGTAATTTTTTGACAGTAATCGCCAAAATGTCGAATCGTTATTAATCGCCAATCGCCGAATCGCCAAAATTAGATTTATTAGTTTGCTTAAATACAGTACAACTTGTTGGTGTGTGTTTGGCGACGTTAAGGGTTAAAAGCAATTTCGTGACTTTTTAACTGAAAGACTGCAGAGTGGTGGTAAACCCAGATTACTGAAAAGAAAAGTGTTATAGAGCTGTCTAAGAGATAAAAAATATTTTAATAAGGTACTCATTATTATTTATCCATAGCTCTCTATCTCTTTCCGCCAACGAAAAATCGCTAAAGCAAGAATATCGCTATACGCGACCACCGGCTAGCCAATTCTCGAGAAAAACATACGAGCTTAAAATTTTGATCACCCATCCTACTACTGACCCTTGCCATATTTGCTTAACTGCTGCAACTGCTGCGCGAATGGGCTAACTCACTGCCCCATTATTCTACACTTAAGCCTGATTTACACATATCAGTGAAGTCACAGTTCCGTCATAGTTCCGCCACCGTGATAATTTTTCTTACACGCATTCACTGTCACTGAAAGCACTATCTCGTCACTGACACTGACAGGTGTGGAAGCGTTCATAGGAAATGTATGAAAGAATAATTACGATGATGGTACTGTGACAGAACTGAGACTTCACTGCTTGTGAAGTGACTGTGAATCAGGCTTTATTGATCGAGCTCATATATTACGTTCTTAGAAAATCTGATATTAATTTACAAACGATATGCGTGACAACCCTGCAACACCATAATCTTCCTTACCATCAAAGCCGGCAAAATAAACTGCCGAAACATTCCGCACTAACCCCCGTTTTGAAATGGGGCGAAAGGAAAGTCAACAAATTGTAATTTGTATGGTAATGAGGGTGAACGGCGTCGCGTGATGTCTTCATATTTACTGTGGCTACTTAACCTGTGCAGTTGGGAGTGGCGCTAGTGTCGCATTTGAAATCACTTTTCTGTATAATTAATACTATTTAAAAAACAAAATACTTAGAAAACAATGCTAAACACTATGCAGAAAACAATGTAAAAACTTCGTTATTAGCATTATTTCTAGCTATTTTACTAAAAGTGGCTCTACCATGAGTTGATGCAAACTGTTTTCGCTCGTTAACTTTCAGACATACTGCTCAAAGTCAATGCAAGTGAAAGAGAGAAAACGATAGTATACGGTAATGAAAACAGTTTGCATTAACTAATGGTAGAGCTACCAGAGCTATGAAATGTAGTTCCAATTTTGTCCGCAAAAGCGAATAAGTTGGTGGCAATGTTGAGCGTGTTTCAACAGACAGCGGACATGTAACGGAATCTCTTAATTTTTTTTTAAAGTAAGGGCTGTTCCTCACGATAATATTAGGCTTCCTTAGGGAGTGAAAGAAACACTTTTTACCATTGAAAATGGTTATCAGATGCAAATCGCCTGAGACGTATTTTTGACCATATCTCCGAGGATTTTGAGAGGATCGAGATGGAAATAGTACCAAAAGTTGAGGAATTTATCTAGACACGTGTGAACGTGTGAATTTTGAAAATCTACTGGTAACTTTTTTTGAAATTTTGCAAAATTCCAAAAAAACTGGGTTTTTTGGGGGGTGTTTGTTTACTAAATTGTAAATATTTCGGAAAAATAATTGACTTAAGAAAAAATGAAAAAAAGGTCCTAGGGTATTAGTTTAGCTACCAAATGGCGAAATAATTTTGAAAATCGTTAAATAATTGTGACCTGTAGGTGGTCCCTTTAGATTTGGAATTCTAGAAAAACGGGTGTTTCCGTACATAAAAAGTTATGTAGCTTCTATGATTATTGACCAATCGTCATGGTAATAGTGTTAAAAGATGCAGAAGCAGACGAGAAGTGCATTCGTTGGAATTTTGAAAATCGGTTAATAATATTTCGACTGCGTCGAGGCAGTCAGCGTGACACGAGGCGGAGCCGAGTGTCACAATCGTAAAACTAAATTAGGTACTACCTAGGTAACTTTAAAAATATAAGGATTTTGCATTTGATTTGATTTTGGTTTTTCGTAAATTTTTGTATTCATTTTCAATGCTCCGATTCTTGCGGGGACTGCAAAATCTGTGAATTTTTAATTAACAACGGAACAGTGCTTGGCCTTCGGCATCATCTGATGTTAAGTGACGATAAGGCCGAAGGTGGAAGCGCACACACCCGGAATTCTCGTCACTGAGGAACTGGCTATCTTACCTCTAACTGCCGGAACACAACAATTTTTAAATTTTTGTTATGGCGTCAGATTCAGGCAAGGTAGTAGTAGCTAGCCAGGCGGACTTGAAATAAGCCCTACCACCTACCAAACTGAGTACAAATGTACCCCCCTCCTGGGAATCGAACCCGTGACCCCTGCGTCTTACACGAGTGGGCAAACCACTAGACTACAGAGGCGGTTAAGTATTCAATTATGATGATGATTATAGTAACTCGGTTTTTAGGTAAAATTAACATCTATTCTCATTTACAAGGAACTCAAATATCCTAATTAAAAATCAGTGACATCCACTGTTACACACAGGTTGACTCTTTTGTGGTCACAGTCTTAGATTTTGTCTTTAGCGAAATAAAATCAAAATTTTCTTGTTTTCTTAATAATTTTTAAATCTGGCTTCATCATCATTATTACATCAACAATTTTTATTTTCCTCATTATGTGTCACAGGCTTTCCTCATAGGTAGGAGAATGTGCCAAAAACCACCACACGGGCCCAATGCGAATTAGGATGTGAAGCCTAGGTTACATCAGATTAACATTTTAAATTAATTTTCAGAACCACTGCGACTGTTTTTCACGTGTTCACAATTCTCGTTCAAACAGTAAAATACTTCGCGTCGATATAAAAAGGTTTACTAGAAATCCGCGGACGGTTTGCCTCCAAAATATTTGCTGACATTGACATTTTTGCATGCCACTGAATTTCGAATACAGTTATTCAATCTACGAGCAGAATATTTGGGAATTTTTTGCTGCGTGCACTGTATTTCTTGTTTCTATTATGGTAGCGATAATAATAAGGTAACTTTGATCCCAAAATATTAATCATTTGCTTGAAAGATTTTTTTAAGGTGACTCTTTGAAAGTTGTTTTTTGTCAATTTCAAAGTTATTGGTATATTTTTTGTATACTAGTTAGTAGTTACTGGAACATTTGCCTTGTTGTATAAAACAGGTATTTTTTTAGAATGAAATTCGCTTAGGTTTCTACTTATATTCTTATAGTTAGGTAGGGTATTCAAATGATTATGGTTATTTTTAAAATCAGTCTGTTTTCCCGTCGTCGCCACAAACAAGTCTGTAATGTTGTCACCCATAAAATTAAATAAAAGTTAAATTAAATAGTTGGTTAATGCTCTTCCTACTGTCAACTTTATAGTCCACTCAGTAACAGACAGTGAAAGAGTGCAATTAATGGCATGGCATGGCACTGATTCACATCTGCAGACCAGCGCATCTCATAAAGGTTTTCACGGATTAAGTTTACATTTGTTGGATATTTATTTTTCTTTCGGTCGAGAACAGCATTTTTTTATGGATGAAAGGTAAATGTCCTTTTCTGTACCCTTGACAACGTGTAGGCAAAATTTCATGACGATCGCTTGAGTAATTAAGACGTGAAAACCTAACAAACAAACACAGTTTCACTTCTATGGTATTTATTGTTATAAGTATTTACACTTTCACCATTATAATATGTATTACCTAATAAAAGGATTTAGTAATAGTATAGGTAAATAAAGCTCAATTAATGTTGCAGTAAATCTAAGATAAACCTTTGGATTACTTAATAACGACCATAAAATGGCTGCCGCGCCTTACTGTTAAATATTTTGTGAGACAGTTACCGATCTCCATCTTCAAGATCTGGTACGTGACATGATTCGGAATGTCAAGAATCGATTTTGGTCCCACAGCGAATATTTTTAGTATCGAATAATTCGTTTTGGATGGCAGTCTGTGTGTATCCTGCAAATATTTCAAATAATATATGCTTCAAATAGTTTGTATCCTGCAAATATTATAAATGCGAAAGTTTGTTTGTGTGTGTTTGTTACTTGATCACGCCTAAACGGCTGAACGGATTTGGATGAAATTTAGCACATGCATAGTTTATAGCCTGGATTAACATATGTATATGCTGCTTTTTATCCCTGTCAAAGAGTCTACGTGGACGAAGTCGCGAGCGGCCAGTAGTATAAAATAAAATGGTGTTCTCAACGACAATTTTTTATAACTGTATTTAAAAACAAAAATTAACTAACATATAATTTTTGTTCTTAAATAAAGTTTAATTTCCTATTTTTAAAAGATTTCATAAATTAAAATTTAAAAAAATTCATGAACCAATCATAAAACATTATTGGCGTCAAATATTATTCTACTCCTAATCGTTATTATTATTTTAATAAGCTAACTAAATTGTAAATATGAAAGTGAGTTTGTTTTTTGTTACGTCTCTATCAACTAGACCTATCACCATGAATACTTCCATATTCGTTGTCAGGGTTACAGAAAAGAACATAGTGTATCTTTTATTCAGAAAAAAATATTGTTCCCGAGGGAAAAAAAAATCCACACAAAGTCGCGGGTGGCTGCAAGTGTTTCATAAATTAATGTCACATTTAGGGTTTTCATAGGATTTTCAATGTTTCACATTTGTTAGAACCTCCGATCTCTGCATTAATAAAGTTTGTCTATTGTTTAGTAAAATGTTTAAAAATTACGTTGGGAAATTATGAGATATATTAAAATGCATTATGCAAAGCAGACATGATATTCATGAAAGAAAAGCATAATATGAAATATAATTTAAGAGCAGCGATGTTGAAATGAAAAATGGTTTGGCAAAACGGAAAACAAAGATGTGTTAATTTCAGACTGACGAGAGTGGTTTAAGTAGTTTTAATGAAACTCAAAACTTGTATCAAAAATTAAATAATGGATGCAACAGAAAACCTTAATGAAATAATTAATGGACGCATGAAAAATTCAACACAGTTTTAAGGCTCCGTTTTGCGGAAACATTTGTCTGTCTTTTTCTTTATAGAAAATAACCTCACTTCTGCACTTTTTCGATGTTTTTCGTTTTTTTTCATCATTATCTTTAACACAATTATCTTTCTTGAAAAAAAGTTATTGGAGCAACTACAAAGTACGTTACAGTGTATTATGATGTAAAATTCAATACGTTTCCGCTATTATTTACGTAAAAAATATGACCCGCGACAAGCGCTTTTGATGATATTCTGTTTTTTTACAATCATCTGTGAAGTTTATTCGCAATTTAATACTTGTAGCTACTAGATAATCTCTTTAGCTTGTCGTATGTTTTTTTTTATGGTTACAACTTTACGTTTTCTATATAAAAAATATGGCCCGCGCAAACCATGTTTTTCTATCATGGGCCCTTAAGTAAAGGTAGTGGAAAGCTTTTATTTCAGGGGAAAACAAGATTATTTGAAGGATTTCCTTGCATTTGCATAATATCAAACCTAAAACAAAATACTTAATAATAATTTCAACAGAACAAGCAATAAAAAAAATCAAGAAATTCGCACGTTGAAACAGCAATCTAGAGGTTGGTGGCGTGAAATTAATAAATCCATTATTACACAATGTTCGCGGGCGGGTTTTTCTGTCTACGACAACCAGTGGATTTATTGCGAGTGGGGGGTGCGACCGGCGGGCCGAGGTATGTAGCTGAGAAATGGACCTCAGGTTATTAGGAACTAATTACCCAACATATTGAATTTAGCGTATGTGTAATGTATATGTGTGTGGTATTGTGTAATTATCGGTAGCGAGATAAATGGTTAGTCAGCCTTATTTTCGTTTCAGTCGATTGTTTTTTTGCAACAATGTCCTATCGCACAACTTTTGTTCTACCTACGTCTTTCCCGAAAACAGACAAAAAAATATCGACTTTTCTTTCATACAAAACTCGATCAGCTGTTCGGGACATTTGTATGGAAAGACGATTTTTTGAATGTCGGATTTTGGAAAAGCCATAGAACACATGTTGTTGTTTATGATGTTAGCAATCTACTCCTGCGAAGTTTTTGCTGTTTTACAAATCACCTTCTTGTATAGTTTTGCAAGTCTTTTAAATTAAATTATTTTAGCTAACTTACGCTGCTATGTATCCACTTAACTTTTCAATAGACATAGGTATGTTACATTTTTATTTATTTGTGTCCTTTATTATGTATTTAAATATTATGGCCTTCTTTTTCTCCATAATATTTTTACCTACATTTTTTATTTTATTTATATACTTAAACTAAAAAAACGCATGAGTGTGATGGTTGTTCGGGCTTATACGCTTCAACCTAATTTCACTATATATGGCAACACTACAAAATCAAGAAAAAGGAATTATGCATTTTTTTATTTGGTGTACCGGCAACCACTCTTCCATTCTGCATTATCTGTATTAAAATTATATTTAAACTGAGAAAACCTGCAATTTATTAGTCACCTTATATCAAAATACTTATACAATGGTTTTTACTGCTACTTCACCCCACAAGAAATCATGAAAAAGTGTCAAAAATGTCAGACAAAAAGGCAACCATAGATAACAAGTACATTCATTCATGCAGCCGCGGAAAGGGATAATGTAGCCGAGTTGACGTCACACCACAAGAAATCATAAAAAAGTGTCAAAAATACCAGACAAAAAGACGACCATAGATAACAAGTACATACATTCATGCAGCCGCGGAAAGGGATAATGTAGCCGAGTTGACGGGCGCGCAATATGGGATGGGAGCGGCCGCGTATAAGTAATGGCTGCCGGTGACATTGCTGGCTTTGTTTGAATTAATGCACGAAGGTTGACGATCTATGACTTTCGCCGAATCATAGCCTTGTCTAATATGTTCTGGTGAGGGGTGGAATAACTCTATTATTTGAGCGTAGAATTTTTGCTGTGTTAATTTGTAAGCACATTTTGCTATTGTATAGCTTTTTACTTACGGCTTAGAATCCTGATCAAAAGATTAAGTTAAATGTTCTACAAAAATAAATAAATAACGCGAAAGTTTAAAAATGTAGTAGTAGTAATTTTCAAGCAGAGTAAGAAGTTATCCTTACTTATTACGTATAATACTTATCGTTACAATCCATACAAATATTATAAATGCGAAAGTCCGTTTTTAGGGTTCCGTACCCAAAGGGTAAAAACGGGACCCTATTACTAAGCCTCCGCTGTCCGTCTGTCTGTCTGTCTGTCTGTCTGTCTGTCTGTCACCAGGCTGTATCTCATGAACGGTGATAGCTAGACAGTTGAAATTTACACAGATGATGTATTTCTGTTGCCGCTATAACAACAAATACTAAAAACCAAATAAAATAAATATTTAAGGGGGGCTCCCATACAACAAACATATTTTTTTTGCTGTTTTTTGTACGGAACCCTTCGTGCGCGAGTCGGACTCGCACTTGGCTGGTTTTTTTATTTGTTACGCCTTAACGTCTTAACTACTGAACCGATGATGATAAAATTTTGCATGTACGTTGTCAGGATTACAGAGAAGGACATAGGTTACCTTACATTCCGAAAAAAGGATTGTTCGCGAGGGACAGCAAAAAACTTTCCACGCAGACAAAGTCGCATGTTTCATTTTAATTTATAGCTTGAAACATGGCTCGAAGGACTAAACTAGTCAAAATAATTAGTGAAACCAACTAACTACCTATATATTGAAAATAAACGAATCTTGTATAGTTTAACGCTAACCAACTTTCCTAGCAAATTTAGAATTCAAATTGGTACAAACTAGCCAATCTCGGTAACTTCATAAGATGTTACGATCTAATTGCCGCATCGCTCAAATTTCCAATCTATTCGGAGCTGTTTCACCGAATGAGACCAAAATTGGATTGGTCCTGTATATATCCTTTCGATTATTTGATGGTAACTTAATTTGGTCCTTATTTGTGGCAAGGAAAATGTACTTTTATTTTATATAAAACAACTGGGTTAGGCGTCGTTATTTCTTACGTAGTTATTACATTTGACATTTAAGTAACTTAATTATGGTTAGTATTAGATTAAGAAAATCATGATTAGTTCTTTTTGAATAGATACCTACTAAAAAGTAAGAAAAATCTCCTTTAGTTTATTTTGGCTATGAATAGTTAACAAACTTTTGATCGTTTTAGTAGCTGGCAAATACAAGTATATAAGTACCATATAAAGTTACTTGAAAATAGCTGCTGAAAGGTCATTGGGCATTTTGTTCGGACATTAAAATTTAACCTACAGCGTACACACAGGAAATATGGCTAGGTATGTAGATAAATGTATCTGCTACGCTGTGGTATGGGTCGCATTCTTGCAGGACATGTTTCATTTTTTATCATTATATCACAGCATTTCAATAATAAATAAAATAAATAAATAAAGACAACAAAAATGTTCATTATGTTTGTACTACACATTTTTACAACGCTGAAAGTAAAAACTTCTGTTTTATTAACAAAAGTTTAATAACATTAAACAATACTTACACATTATAATATGAAATTACTTTTTCTGCCGGTCGGGACATAAAAAATAAAATAATACATAATAATATTTTGAAAAGTGCGATTATATTATTTAATTTAAAACTGGTTTGGTGTCTGTATGCGAACTTTTATCAAGCAGATCAAATATGCCCAATGACCTTTGAATGAAAATAACAAAAGCAATACTCATATTTGAGTTTCTATTTATATCCACAATTTGATTCGTCACAAATTCACAAACCGATCAAAGAAAACTGTTACGTGTAAAAATCTAAATTGTCTGTAAGGTTTTTCTGCCTGAAGCGAAAAATCCATTTTCTAAAAATTTTCACAGATTTATAGAATTAACTTTGTCTAGTCCGGGTAAAATAACGACACTCTAATCCAATCAAGCGAAGCTAATCCTCTAAACAGAGCAATGTGCTCAAAATGCCCAATCATAAGCTGAACCATTGGCCCACTGAACTATTGTGGGCCAATAAACATCGTTCATGGGTAAATCGGTACTTTAAGCCCACATATAACTCCTTAATCGCTGGGCTACGTGACTCGGTGGCCGGTTACAAATCGCATCACGTTTTGTTTCGGTTACGTAACTAGGGAATGGGGGTGTAGTTGGGTTACGATTGATATATTCTGTTTTGGAGATTAGTAACATTTTGAACTAATTACATATCAATATCATGTGTTATCATCTCCTTCAGCTCTTACTAAGACTAGAAGGTAATGAAACTAGCTGAAATATCTCCGTGTAGTTTACCAGAAAGATAAGGAAAAATGGCCGTTAGAAAACTTAGGTGTTTGCCATTACCAGCAGAAATGAAAAAAAAAGAAAAAATAAGCATTCAGTGGAAGAAGTGCGGTAGGTTCGATTGTATTTACTTTGTGATTTATGTGCTCGAAGGGCTAACTATATTCTGAGGTTTACTATGAGATCCTTCCTTATTATTATCATGCGTAAGGTACTAACTTTGTCTGCTATGCGATAGCTTGTACAAGGTTTCATACTAATGAAATAATAGGTCTTTACCTATGAAATTGCCGTATTGCAGTACAGACTTTTTCAAACAAAAAAAAGTTTTGATTGGCTATGAATTCTAAATTCAAATTAATTTTGTTTTAAAAATATGACATTCTATTTACAAAATCAATCTTTTGTTTATTGATTAGCGTTGTATTTTCATTACATTTCAACATTTTTCCTCATAATGGATACTTCGAAATTTCGTGTAATTATGGAATATGAGTTCCGTCGTGGCACCAACGCGGCACAAACGACACGTAACATCAACGACGTTTACGGAGAGAACTGTACAAACGAACGTACAACCCGTTATTGGTTTGCTCGGTTCCGTTCTGGGAATTTTGACTTGAAAAATGAACCTCGTGGTCGTCCGGAAACTTTGGTCAACAATGATGAATTAAAGGCGATTGTGGAAGCAGATGAATCGCAATCTACAGCTGAGCTGGCAGCAGCTTTTGATGTTAGCATCAAAACAATATTGGTCCATTTGCGACAGATTGGCAAGATAAAAAAGCTTGATAGATGGGTGCCCCACTGCTACTTCACGACAACGCGCGACCCCATACTGCACAACAGACCGTCTCTAAGCTGCATGAGTTGGGTTTGGAAGCTCTCCCTCATCCGCCATACTCACCAGATCTTGCGCCTACCGACTATTACTTTTTCCAAAATTTGGACAACTTTTTAGCGGGAAAAAAATTCAATTCCCGAGAGGCAGTACAAAACGCCTTTGAAGAGTTTGTTGTCTCCCGTCCAGCTGATTTTTTCAAGAAGGGCATCCATAAACTGCCACAGCGTTGGCAAAGATGCATTGATTGCAGGGGTGATTACTTTGAATAAAAGAAATAAATAAGTTCGAAAAAAAAATACTTTAACTTTTTTCAAACAAAACGGCAATTTCATAGGTAAAGACCTAATATCTTAATTTGATGTGTTTACAAACAAAAGAAAAATAGAAAAGTCCGGTCACTAGTAAAAAAAACATTTTATAATTCCAATAGCTCTTAATGGTATGAGAGCACTTAACGAAACAAATAAAATATAAAACTACGTAATACATTGTTTGTCAAAGTGCCAGTGTTTCTAAAAAAAATACTTGTTATAGCTTAAAAGGTCTCCTTTTTGATTTCAATTCAATTCGAATTTAAAACCGAACATTCAATTTTGTCCAATCAGTGGCGCGTATCCCGACATTTTTGTGCCTGATAACAAATTCCATTTTACCAATGAACAATCGCAACGAAAAAAAATTTATCCACAAAAGTAATGATTTATCATCACTCCCGGAAGTGGAGCGATTATCTGTTATCTAAAAATATATTGCTTTGTTTTGGAACATTATCCCATTTTTCGTACAATCAGAAAACGTTTATTATACTCCGATTTGAGTAAAAAGTCTATTTTGAATGAAACTTTTGGGTTATTAACGTTTGAAAGAGTTTGTTAAAGATAATAATTAGCATTTGAAATTGAAAAGGGGCTGTATGACCTGCCCACTATTTGTCTAATTTCAAAATCTATCGCAATCGCTTTCATTTGACAGAACATTGGTACTTCTTTTTAAGACAAATAAAAACTTACCAAAGAAATGCAGCAATGTGTCACATCCATCTGTCGAATGAAAGCGATTGCGTGCGATAGATAGCCCCCTGACCAGATATTGTATGTTGTATGTGTTTCCTCAAGTCTCAAGAACATTTATTGAGTCGAGTCTGTCTTTGAGTTCACGCACACACTGAGAACATACTGCAGTAATGTTATCAATGTAATCGTTAAGGCAACTTTGTCAGAAGCATTGTAAACCTATGCGTGTGTCTCATATTCATAGCATCAATTAATTGAAGTTGAAATTAAACTAACACGTTCTGCATTCTGCTATTTATTAGTGGTTTACGATTGTATTGTAACATTCGTAAATGTCATTACTATTACATCGGAATTGGCCAGTAATGTAAATATTTGATGCATTCGTTAACGTCCATGGAGTCAATAACTTACCATGAAACCGCAGTGAACGGCTATGGTTACGTTACGATTGGAAAACGTAATTAACCAAGGCAGGTTTACCATTATACAATGTAACATTAATAAAATGTAAAATATTTTAATGACAAAAGGCCGAAATGCTACAGAAATGGTTTCCACATTAAAACGAAAATTGAATGTCTGGAAAGCTAAATTTTATTTATTTTTAATTATCGTTAAACCCTCTCGACATTCGATTATGGGTCCCAGTAATGGAGCATTAATGGTTTTCGTAGCGTGCAAAAATCTGTATGTTTTTAGCTATTTTTTTTATTTAGCGGGGGTCGTAACGATCGTAATAAAAAACGAATTAGTGACCCTTGGCGTCAGGCTTTCGGCGAAGGTAATAATTCTATTACACGAAGGTTGTAATGACAGGGAAAATACCAATCACGAAACATTTTCCGGTGAAAGTTTTGAATTCTTTCTGTTAAGAGATTAAACGGATAAGGTGATCTACGTCCATTCATTTACAATGCTTTTACATCTCTACTTTTAGGATTTAGATTTGGGACCGTGATATTTGCAGAGGGCCTGTTACAAAATAATCACGATAGTCGTATGCTGCTTGTTGTTCGATTATACCTACATGAGCTAATAATGTCACTGAGTGGGACGAACATACGCTTTTCACGATGCTTTTTACCATTGAAAATGGTTATCAGATGCAAATCGCCTGAGACGTATTTTTGACTGTTGGAGCGCGAGCGGCGCTCTCGTTATTCTTCGGCGGCGGTCGGAGGTCGGGCCCAAAACCTGGGACCAAACGACGGACGGCCCCCCCACTTGGCATCCAACTAGCGCGCGAGCGGGCGACTAACGGCTGTTCTCATACATTTTGATTCATGTACCAATATATTACTTTATACTACAGTCCTCTGCTTTCATTCCATAAAGGAACCATCATAAAATGGTCCTTTTAAATTAATCTCGCCGGAAAACCGCGATCGAGACGTCGTTTAATTGTCTGCAAGTAGCGCGGATCGCAAGTGGACTACGACCGTGCCAACGTGGGAACGTCACCACTTCGAACGATCACCGTCGAGGAAGCCCAAGTCACCTTACCTTCTGGGAGTATATGTACAGATAAACAGTGAGTTCGTTCCAATTAGTCCTTTTCTATCCCCATATTTCATATTTTTGCCGATTTAGAAAATCATTGTCATACCTACCTGTCTTAATTTTTCCTAGTAGCCACTATTTCTTTGTGTAATAGCACTAAAATAATTAAATTCATCCATTAAACTGCACATCATTCCTGCTTATTGCACAAAGCGAAACATACTTCCGCATTCGAGTACCGGCCACGTGCGCACGCACCTTGCTACTGAGCCGATCCACATTCCATGTCTTTTGTGCATCGATTGACAAAAGATCTATTAATAGAATAACTGCTTATCGCAATCAGCTGTTGACCCATATTTTTTGTGCGCATTCCTTTGTCGCAGCTATTAAGTAAATCTATTCGCATTCATTGCACTTCGATTGCATTGTCATCTTCATTTCAAAATGGCTGATATTAAAATTTTAAACAAGAAACGCAGTTCTATGAAATCTAAGCTTACAATTTTTGACAAATACCTAAAATCAATTAAAGACATTTCACCCCTATCTCAGCTGCAACGTTTAGACTTACAAGATCGCTTTAGTAAATTTGAGTGCTTATATTCCGAATATGATGCTTTACAGACCGAAATCGAAATCTTGTTGGAAGACCCTCAGCCAGCGGTCGTTGAGCGTGAGGAGTTCGAGTCGCAGTACTACGCGCTGTCAGCACTTGCGCGCAGCCTGATGAAGGTCACCGAGGTCGCAGGTTCAGTGTCGGGCTCAGACAACTTTTACTCAGGTGCACAAAACAATAAACATAATTTTATTCGTTTGCCCAAAATTGTTTTGCCTCATTTTGACGGAAGTTATCAGTGTTGGTTGGAATTTCGAGATACTTTTGTTTCATTAATTCATTCTAGTAGTTGCATTGATGATATAAATAAATTCCACTACTTAAGAGCTTCACTCAGGGGAACAGCAGCATTAATTATTAAAAACATTGATTTTCGGGGGGATAATTACAAAATTGCTTGGGATTTACTATGCGAACGCTTCAATAATAATCGTCTTTTGATTAATAACCACATCCAATCTATTTTTGATGTTCAACCAATATTAAAAGAATCTAGTATTTCTCTTCGTAACCTTGTTGATACTATCAATAAAAACATAAGGGCGCTTACAACTTTAAATCAGCCTACTCAATATTGGGACACTCTTCTTATCTTTATTATGGCAAAGAAATTAGATTCTGTTACTAGTCGCCACTGGGAAGAGTATCGCAATACTTTAACTGATGATCCCACTTTGTCACAATTTTGTACATTTATTAATAGGAAAGCGGACTTATTGGAATCGATTGAATCGAATCAAAATGTATCGAATAATACTATAGTTGCTCTTAATAATACGCACTATCCTAACACTAATAATCAAAAACAGAATCAAAATAAAACTAATAAATCAATAAATAAATCTTATACTATAAATTGTCCGCTTTGCTCCCAGTCTCACTCTTTATTTTCATGTGAATCTTTTCGTAACTTGTCCATTGAGAATCGAATCCAAAAAGCAAAGGATCTTAAAGTTTGTTTGAACTGTTTGCGTTTAGGCCACGGTGTTAAACATTGCAAATTAACACACTGCAAGTATTGTAAACATAAGCACAATACTCTGTTGCATTTAGAGTCGAATGAGGCTAAACCTCTAATAAATCCTTTGCCTTTGCCTTCTCCGTCAACCTCCAACGATGTCGCACTGTCGGCTAACTCTGTGCAGCTTGCTACTTCTTCGAATGTTTTACTGTCCACAGCGATGGTGCGAGTGGTGAGCGCGACCGGTGAGAAGTACACGGCACGGCTGCTGCTGGACAGCGGTAGTACGGCCAACTTTATGACTTCGAGTTTGTGTGATAAACTGGGTTTGTCACGACGCGGTACGAGTACCAAGGTCACAGGTATCAACAATCACGTATCCACTAGTACACAGTCTTGCCATCTCACAATAGAGTCTTTATGCTGTGCGTACGTAACGGATATTCAGTGTCTTATTTTGCCTGAGATAACTAACGTTCTGCCGTCTTCTTTTATTAATATTAATCATGTCCCCATTCCATCAGGTCTTAAGCTCGCTGACCCGAATTTCAATATTCCGTCGGTCATTGACATCCTGGTAGGAGCCGAAGTATTCTGGAACGTCTTAGGTTCCAATTCTATAGAACTCGGTAAAAATCTTCCTCGTTTATGTGAAACCAAGCTTGGCTGGCTTGTTTCCGGTAGCATTTCACATAATACTCGTAATTTTACCTCTTCACAGTTCTGTAACTTCACAAATTCCTCTCACGACCTTACAACATTTTGGGAACTCGATAATGTTCCATCTCATCATTCTTTGTCTTTACAAGAAAGAGCTTGTGAAGAAAATTTTCGAAAAAATACCTTTCGTAACGACGACGGTCGTTTTGTAGTCACGATGCCTCTTAAAAATGACCCAAGTGTCCTAGGGCATTCTTACAGTACTGCAAAAAATCGCTTTTTATCCCTAGAACGTCGTTTCCAACGGGAACCTCTTTTTAAATCAAGATATTTAGAGTTCATGCGTGAATACGAACATCTAGGCCACATGTCAAAGGACACTATTCCTCTTACTAACTCCGACAATTCCCAAGTCAATTATTTTATTCCCCACCATGGCGTTGTTCGGGAATCAAGTTCAACCACCAAACTTAGGGTAGTGTTCGACGCTTCGGCCCCTACCAGTTCCGGTATTTCGCTGAACGACATTCAAATGACCGGACCTGTTGTTCAAGACGACCTTTTTTCCATTTTGCTTCGTTTTCGTCAACACAGGTACGTCGTGTCAGCTGACATCGAAAAGATGTACAGGACAATCGAAATTAATTCGGTTCAAAGACCTCTTCAAAAAATTATTTTTCGATTCGATCCAAAAGACCCTCTTTCTACTTATACTCTAAATAGCCTTACGTACGGTATGACCTCGGCTCCATATTTAGCTACCAAATGTCTGAGTAGTTTAGCAGCTGAAGCTTCCGACGAAAACGTGAAGTCAGCCATATCACGTGACTTTTACGTCGACGATTACTTGGGTGGAGGGAGCTCTATTTCAGCTACAGCAGAGGTCGCAAAATCTGTACAATCTATACTTTCAACCGCCAAATTCAATTTGCGCAAATGGCGATCGAATAACCCTGAAATCTTAGCTCAAATCAGTAATTCAAACTGTAATGAAAGTAACACTTTAATTTTTTCAGAGCAGGGTCAAGTCAATACACCTTCAAAAACGTTAGGCCTTAATTGGGTCAGCGATACAGACTCCCTAACGTATACAATTAATTTAAAACAAAATAAAAAGGTTACTAAACGTGTAATCTTATCAGTGATCAGTCAAATATTCGATCCTCTTGGTCTCGTCGGTCCATGCGTCGTAGAGGCAAAAATAATCATGCAACGCTTATGGATCGAAAAGTATGACTGGGATCAAACTGTATCAGTCGAAATTAATAGTCTTTGGTCTATCTTCGAAAAAACTTTAATTTGTCTAAATTCTTTAAATATTCCTCGCTGGGTACTTTGTAATAATTCAATTTCTCATGAAATTCATGTTTTCACAGACGCATCCGAGAGGGCGTATGGAGCGTGTCTGTACATACGCTCTTTCGACGACTCGGGCGCAGCGCACGTACAGCTGTTGACCTCTAGGAACCGTGTGGCTCCGATCAAGCCAACAACGACAGCACGGCTTGAGCTTTGTGGGGCTCTTTTAGGTTCAAGACTGTGTACTAAGGTTCTAGAGTCGCTTAGTTTGCCTATTGATTCCTGTAGATTCTGGTGTGACTCAACCATCGTTTTGGGTTGGCTGTCTAATACAACCACTCAGTTACAACCTTTTGTACGCAACAGAGTACATGAGATACAAGAGAGTACCTGTGGTCATACCTGGAACTACGTACCGTCGAAGGACAACCCAGCGGATCTCGTTTCACGTGGTCTTAGAGCCGACATTATCGGCAACACTCCATTGTGGTGGACCGGCCCTTCATTTTTGTTACGTGATAAAAATGAATGGCCCAAAATGCCAAACAGCGTGGAACGGGATACGACTGAAGTAGTGACGCTTCATAGTAGTGGCGATAGTGCTAGTAGCTGTAGCAAAAGTAGTACGCTTATTAACATAGTGCAAAATTTAGTAGATAGGTATTCAAGTTTTTCCAAATTACTAAGAGTAGTCGCTTTTATTAGAAGATTTTTATTTAATCTTAAAAATAAATCAAACAAAATGTGTGGCAATCTCACAACTAAAGAATTACTAGATTCTCATAATTATATTTTACATTGCGCTCAACTTCAAATGTTTCCAGAGGAATATTCAATTTTAAAAAATAATAAGAAATTGCCTCGCAAGAATAGGTTAATTTCTCTTTCACCCTTTTTTGACCAGGACAACCTCATCCGCGTGGGCGGGAGGCTTGACAATTCCCCTTATGATTTTAATGCAAAACACCCAATTTTACTTTGTAGCAAGCATAGTCTAACTAAACTTATATTTCAAATGCAACATTTAAAATATTTACACGCTGGTCCTCAGCTACTTTTATCTTGTGTTCGTCAAAATTATTGGCCACTTAATGGCAGGAATTTATCTAAAGTAACTGTACATAAATGTCAAATTTGTTTTAGACATCGAGCCCAAATCGTGCAACCTATTATGGGGCAGTTACCTAGTTCAAGGACGTATCTTGAATTTCCATTTCAACATACATACGCAGATTTTTGTGGACCAATCCTGATAGCTGATCGAAAGGGGCGGGGCTGTAAACTAATAAAATCATATTTGTGCATCTTTGTTTGTTCCGCAGTAAGGGCCGTCCATTTAGAGCTCACCATGAACCTCACCTCAGAGTCTTACCTGGCCGCCTTAAACCGTTTCGTGGCACGTCGAGGCAAGCCTCGAAGTATCACGTCGGATAACGGCACTAACTTTGTTGGTGCGGCTAATGAACTGCGCAAGTTTCTGCAATCGTCAAATGTTGCATCTGAGATAGCTCAACAGGGCATCGAATTTAACTTTGTACCTCCCTATGCTCCACATCTTAATTCCTTAGCCGAGGCGGCTGTCAAATCTTGTAAGCACCATTTAAAAAGGCTTTTACATCTTACTCATTTCACTTTCGAGGAAATGTCTACTTGTTTGTCCCAAATAGAGGCAGTTCTTAATTCACGACCTCTCACTCCTCTATCTTCTGACCCTAATGATTTTTCGGCTCTAACTCCTGCGCACTTCCTAATTGGACGATCACTTTTATCTGTACCACACCCACAGGTGACCACCAGCAACATCACCCGCTTGGACCGGTGGAAGAGGACGCAGTACATCGCGCAGCACTTCTGGAGGCGTTTTATTAACGAATATGTTTCTCTGCTGCAGACCAAATCGAAGTGGTTCTCATCCACAGGCGAGGTGAAGACAGGGTCTCTCGTCCTCATAAAAGACCGAACTGCGCCACCGCTGCTGTGGCGTCTGGGGCGAGTCATGAAGACCTATCCTGGCGTGGACGGCGTCACGCGCGTGGCTGAAATCAAAACCAAGAGTGGTACCATTCGGCGGGCCTTCAACTGCATCTGCCCACTACCACTCAATTGAAGTCATCATCGCTTCCCACTTCAACCCGGGGAGCATGTTGGAGCGCGAGCGGCGCTCTCGTTATTCTTCGGCGGCGGTCGGAGGTCGGGCCCAAAACCTGGGACCAAACGACGGACGGCCCCCCCACTTGGCATCCAACTAGCGCGCGAGCGGGCGACTAACGGCTGTTCTCATACATTTTGATTCATGTACCAATATATTACTTTATACTACAGTCCTCTGCTTTCATTCCATAAAGGAACCATCATTGACCATATCTCCAAGGATTTTAAGAGGATCGAGATAAAAATAGTACCAAAAGTTGAGGAATTTATCAAGACACGTGTAAACGTTTGAATTTTAAAAATCTACTGGTAACTTTTTTTGAAATTTAGCAAAATTCCCAAAATTCCGGGGTTTTTGGGGGGTGTTTGTTTACTAAATTGTAAATATTTCGAAAAAAAAAACTGACTTAAGAAAATATGAAAAAGAGGGTCCTAGGATATTAGTTAAGCTACCATATGGCGAAATAATTCTGAAAATCGGTAAATAATTGTGACCTGTAGGTGGTCCCTTTAGATTTGGAATTCTAGAAAAACGGGTGTTTCCGTACAGAAAATGTTATGTAGCTTCTATGATTATTGACCGATCGTCATGGTAATAGTGTTGAAAGATGCAAAAGCAGACAAGAAGTGCATTTTTTGGAATTCAGAAAATCGGTTAATAATATTTTGGCTGCGTCGAGGCAGTCAGCGGGCGCTTTCACAATCGTAAAAATAAATAGGTACTACCTAGGTAACTTTAAAAATATAATAGGATTTTGCATTTGATTTGATTTTGGTTTTCGTAAATTTTTGTATTCATTTTCAATGCTCCGATTCTTGCTGGGACTGCAAAATCTGTGAATTTTTGTATTAGGCCCTCTGGTTACCCTGTCTTTCTTGTTTTAGAGGCCAACTATTCAATTCCGTCTCCGTGGACAGGTATTTTTCTATCTTGTATAGTCTTGGGTACAGTACTTACTTGTTTCTTTCCATCCTTTTCTGAACCCCTGTGTTAATGCAAAAAATGATTGCAAAAAAGTGTCTGAAAAATTTCATTAAGATCGCTTGAGTTGATAGGACAGAAATCGTGACAACCAAAGATATTAAGTTAGTATTAGAATCACACAATGTTATGTTCTTGTTAGATTATTAAAAAACAATATAATAACCTACAGTCAGTAGGTAACAGATAGGATTATCCTCAAAGGCACTTTAGTCGTATTAACACAAACATTGTTACCAAGAATCGACAGCCGACTCGAATGAAAGAAAATAACCCCATCAAATGTAAAGAGCATGTCCCAAACAATGATGTAAAGCCAAAGCTAATAAATATAACAGTTCCGTCTGATATTTATTAGGGTCATATTACACATACGCGTGACTGGCCCGCCCGTCGATTTGTATTCGGCGGCCGTAGGCCGAGGGCAGCATGGCGTCGTTACCTTAACTTGTGTGGTTCATCTTCATATAGTATAGTAATGCGATGAATGTAAGTGGTGTCGTAAAATTGTTGGTACTATGTGATGGTTCTTTTGTCGTTGTATTTTAAGATGATGTGTAAGTTTAACCCATAGACTTAGAAAAATTTTCGCTACGCTCAAGTAGACGGACAATAGTGCGAGTGAGAAACCGTTTCTTACGGCTTATGCGATGTGCGAGAAAGAGTTGAAAAAAAAATGACAGCAGAACCTAGTTTGACTTCATTTATCATCGTTTATCATCTTGGTAAAAAGCGCCCACACGATTATTTTGTTATTTTGATCGCGATCGGCGGGCTGATTATCTAATTAGAAACCGCCTAGCGACCGGTCGCAGTTCACAGATGAACGTAATACATTGCTACTTTTCTTTGGGGTAAAAAAAAACATACCAAAGAAAAGTAGCAATGGATGTCAAATGCAACCGGTCGCTAAATAGTTTCTTTTTAGATAATCAGGGTGCGGGTTGATTTGGCTCTTATAACTACATAAATAAATAATGGTGTCGTGTTCTGTGTTAAATTGTAATGTTACTTACGACAATAACCCAAAGAAATACTTATTTCACAGGTAAATATGATTGTATAAGTACCATTTTCATATTTCATATTTTAGTTGAATATATTTCCAAACACACTAAGTTATATACTAATATGATGCTATTAAACGCCTATTTTCTAAATAAAGGCTGATTTCTAAACATTATGTGTTAGATAAAAAGATATTATGTTCGTGAACTTGAGAAAATAAGGCGTAGATATTGATCAAAAATTATCGATATCGATACTCATGTCGATGATTTCCAATATAACTTTGTTTGTCTTTGTGAACACTGACTAGCTTTATTTAAAGCTGCTTGTAACCGATAGTTTTCACATAGTAAATTATACCAACTTAAGCACTAATTTAACAATTATTTCCAGGTTTTCTGTAAATCCAGTGATTAAATTAAACTGGATAAATGTCATAAATAAATAAGCAGGGAGCCTCAAAGGAGACCTTAAGAAATTATTTAAATAAAATTGTTCAAAATCTTGTTTGTGTTTTATTTATTAAAGCAATAATACATTATAGTTATCGACAACCTAAAATGGATTTCAGTAAATGTCTATCACGCACACGTTTACATATTTACAAACACTGGCTCATGTCACTTTTGGTATCGCAGCCAAGCGAACTCTGTTCGTCTATTCCAGTGGATATTAAGTTTATGGTTTAACCTTAAAGAGGCCACTATCTTCTGTAGTGAAAAATTACAGACCATACAACAAGTACTTACTTTAATCCCTTTATTAATAAAGATTATATTGTAGATGTATAGTAATATAGTTACACAATGGTCACTCTCTGTTAAACTATTAAGTTTGACATTAAAAAGAAAGAGTCAAAACATTGTGTAACTATACATCTGCTATACCACCTTTATTGGTAAGGGCGTAAATATTTATTTCCTAAAAAGGCGTTTGTAGTTGAAGTATTTTTTTTTTGGTGTTACGCTTATATACCTAATTGAATTTTAAATTAGGAGTTAATCAGCACGACACTATATGTAGAAAGGTATTTAAAAAATAATTACGATATTTTGCACAAAAAAGTTGAAAGGTGGGAAAATTTGAAAGCTAGATTCAATTTGAAAAAGGCGAGTTCTTTATAGATAGCTCATACAAAATGTACCGGACATATAGTTTGTCACTTAATCATGTAATGATACTGGCTCCTAATGTATTTCATAAATCTTTTACGTGACTTGTTGAAATATAGGTTTAAAGGTTATAAAGCACTAATCATCTATTTCCATTGGCTAATGGAATAGCCTATTCAAGTTTTGTTCCGCCATGTTTTGGGAATTTAATCTCCATGCCTGAATAATGCTTTGATTAATACTCGGATATAAATCATCCGTTGAGCTCAACTATTTGCTCCCTAGAGAAATGACGATGGTTCCAAATTTGAAATTAGAGAAGCATTAACAATGTGTGCGCGTTGATTTGAATTCGGATTGAATTCGGATTATTTTAGCGTATCCCAGGGAGCACACTTAAGCCCCAAACTTTATAATTTATATAACAAAATACTGATGAGTCTCATGAAAAGTAATTAAAAATATCTAGTGTGACTGCTCAATTTTGACCCAAGGTTCATGACACGGTTATTTACGAATATTGTATCATGTATTAACACCAGCAACCCCCTCAATGGGGGGCTGAAACAATGCCCCACCTATCTAGATTCTAGACATAATCTAGATTCTAGATGCTATCCGCATTGTTTTGTGATATGCGTCCCAGACTCAAAAATACTTATTTCCTTCATGGCGTCTCACTAGTTTTCATATAATTAGAAAGGCATCAGTGTCTTATTAGGATAGCAGTCTATATGGGGATGGTATAAAAGGTAACAGTGAAATGAAAAGTAATGCCTACCGCCTTCATATAATAGCGTTTATAATAACCGTCAAGTTTCCACTACAGTTCTAAACGGGGACATTAAAAAGCTTCCGTCCATGGTAACTTTTCTCATCTAATCTCCACTGCGGTGGTATTATAGTTTAAAACTTTAACGACTGTCTAACTTTACGTTTTGAACCGTGCTTTATTGAAGTTGCCTGATTGTTCCTAATTGTCCGTTTGTTTTGTTTGCACATTTACATGGCAGTATGTGTAATGTACAGTCAGGTTATACAAAACTGTCAAAATTCTGCAATTGAAGTTTCGCATTATAATGGTACTATAACGGGTGTAACAAGACCTTTAACGAAGCCGAAGTCCACGTATTCCGCCCATCATTAGGATCATTTTTGTCTTTTAGACTATACCTGGGAAACCAATAGCTACGAAGTTATTGAAGGCCAAAGTCAACAATTTTTTAAAAAATTTATGAAATCTTATTTTATTCGTTATTGCCTACTTTTTGTCCAATGAAACATTATCAAAATTTTAAGTATTTCGTAACAAAAAATGGCTTCAAAACGTCGTCACTCGATGTATCTTATGAGCACGCACATAAACGCTGTCTGTCAACTCGGCCGTACGCAGCTGTGTAGCATAAACTTGTTGTACGCGTTACATTGCGTTGCGTGGTAAAGTATGCAATGATTTTTTAACACCAAAAATCAAAATCGTTTCTCATCAATAATTTTGAGCAGAAATGGTCCTGATGATGGGCAGAATACGTAGACCTCGGCTTCGTTGAGGGACTTGTTACACCCGGTAGCCTCAAAGTAGGGGTCCTCATGTTAATTAAATTTGTTGCTCGCTAAGTACATAACGTATCAAAAATTTACATGTACAGATTGAAGATAAAGTTCTATTGTTTATTTACAAACAATAACTTCAGTAAAATATAGTTTGTAGTAGTATTAGTAGGCAAAAGAGCGTTTGGCCACTTTTTAAGATGAGGGTGCCACTTGAGGACTATAGGAGCTTTAAGTTTAAAATTAATTGAAAATGATTACCCTGTTGTGGTAGCCCAGCGTGCCGCTACCGTTGACTGTACTTTGATTTTGTAAAAGCTTTTTACACGACTGCCCAAAACGAACAGTGTATTATGTTCGTTCAGGGTTCCTGTATGTATGTTCCATAAATTCATTGCTCCATAACTTCTAAATGCCTAAACAGATTTGGATGTGTGGCGTATCGTTAGAATATTTAAGTCATCCCAAGTGACACCTGTGTATAAATTGAAAAAAAAAGTTAATTGAACAAAACAAAATTTCAAAATAAAACATTCGAGAATATATTTTAATATGTTTAATACTTTTTATTAATAAAACAGGAAAAGTACCTATTTGATTTCTTTATTAAATTTTTGTTCTATCAAACTCTTGTATAACCTTTACCACGAACGAGTCAATAAAAATAAAATTTTACAGACAAAGTAACATTCTGTGTAACAATACAGAAATAGTTGGCAACAGTCATCCGAGCAAGTCGGTTGGCAACTTTTCTCATTCTGCCACCAACGTAGTAAGATGAAACAACTTCAGTGCCGTTTGAATCTGTTGAGGTCGCAAGTTCATATACTGCAATATGTAGACTTTTGTTAGAGAATAACTTTAGTTGCATGTAGAAGTCAATTTTGTTGACAGCGAAGCGTCTCGGTTTTAGCTTGGGCAAAAATGTTTTCGTTCGTATGTCCGTCTGTCCGTTTGTTTTCCTCTACAGGTCGCATTTCTCAACCGATTCTCGAGAAATTTTGTGAGTAGGTTCTTATAAGAAACTTTTTTGTCCAGACAGTTGTTAGGTTTTTTTTAAATGGAGCGTACAATATGGAAAAAATATTATATTTCAGCTATTTCGAAAAGTGATCAACAAAATTTTACAAGCGTGAGGTCTACAGCTCTACAGAGTCAGCAATTATAAATATATTTTCATCTGCGACTTTGTCCGCAATTTTGGGAATAAATAGTAATATGATGCTTTAAATGTTCGTCTCCAAAGTCAAATTAATTTTCACATCTACATACATTACATACATAACACATCTTTATAAAATTCATCAAAATTGGTTCAGTGGCTTAGGCTTGAAAAAGTAACAAAGAAAGAAAGACACAAAACCATCGTACAAGCCCGCACAATACCTACCTACCTATATTAGATATTAGGACTTCGATCAAGTATTAGTATGGATTTATGTGAGATAGTATGGCGGATGTTTTTGCTGGAATTGGAAACTAGTGATGGGACTCGAATCACAAATGATTCGAATTACGTCAGTCCAAGCTCGATTCGAGTGAGTATTTATGTTACTTCGAATCCATCACCTGATTCGAATTGGTGGATTGATTCGAATCACCGTTCAAATTCAAATCAGTTTTTTTTATTCGAATCTTTGATAGTGTAGCAAGCTTACCTTAGGGGCTGAGAACTACTGAGAAGGCAGTTTAATATTTGTTTAAGGTTTTTAATCTCTTTAAGTATTATCGTTCACGTGAATTTTAAAAGTACCTACGTATTGTACGTATGTATGTTTGTAAAGTCAGACTTATGATTTTTAATAATTAAATTTGCGATATTGTTATTGATTCGAGTAGTCATATCGATTCGAATCATCACATTGTTTCGAATCATCATAAGGATTAGAATCATCACATTAATTAGAATCATCATTATCGATTCGAATCATCGTTAAATTCGTATCGACGATTCGAACTACTTACGGGTAATTCGAATCAACTCAAAACATTTTTTTGATTCGAGTCCCATCACTATTGGAAACGCCCCAGCCGAGGTTGTGATTCGCCTAACAGGAGACCGAGTCAAATAACAGTATTTTTTGATAGTATAGTTTCCGTACCAGATTTCAAAAGGAATGGAACCCAATAACATACTCGTATATCGTAAAGGCAGACGACCTATATGCGGCAGAAAGACAGAAAAACAGATATTATGGGATTCTAAAATATCTGTTTTTCTGTATTTTGTGTGAGTATACAACGAACATAATATAATGCTTTCACGATGTGATGCCTAATTTTTACTTCCTTTTTTTCATTTATTGGGGTCAAACAAATGGTTTCACGTCATGTTTTGCATTAATAAAAAAACCAATACATAATTTTATTCACTAATTAGTTGTGCGTCCAACACCGTTAACCACAAATAAGTTTTAAAAAGTTGAGAGTAGAATATTGCAGCTTTACGTTGTTAATTTTTATTTCGTTTATTTATTTCACTGGTGAATTTTTGAAGTTTCGTCATAACTGTCTTTTTTACATTTTCTTTTCTTTTGATGTTTCATTATTATATGAAATATTGGTATTTATTTTATTACCATGATTTTTCTTTCCTCTCCCTTCGCTATCGACTGTCGAAAATCCACTCGTCCAAGAGAGACTTTAAACATTCAATCTCCTTTCTCGATTCGATCCTACAAAAGCTCGAAATGCCGCGAGCAATCGAACAATCTCGAGAACAAATCTTGTGTCCGGCTATTGGGTTATTCATCTTGTCCACTTGTTTGTGGCTATTTATGGAAATAAAACAAGTATTATGGGTTTACTACATGATTGAAGTACTCAAAGGTAGCCATTTCCTGAGACAAAGATAGAATTTCCCCTAAGAATAAAAAAACATATATTCATAAAAAAATTATACATATTCACAAATTTCTTTTCAATCGTGAGAAAAAAATCAATTGTTTTGACAAAAGTCAAACAATCTTCATTAATTCAAATAAAAAAAGTTCATTGTATAATGAAACTACAGTAATAAAGGTAAACCACTTTTACTTTCTTCACTGGAATACACCATGAATATTATTAACTAGGCTATAGCAACGATACGTTAGCAGTTTTCCCTAACTACTTGGCTTCTCGACTGTTGAACAGTGACTGAGCCCGCAACTGACTTTCGTCGACCGTTCTGCCGCCTATCCCCACCGCTTATCATAAAATCCGCAAATCATAGGCGCATCTAGCCCTGTAAACTGATGACACATCTAGCCAAACTGGATTTGCATCTAAATAATAAACAAATCATTTATTTCCCAGAATATGGTAGTATACATTGATGACATTATAATATAACAAAATCTGTATAATTATCCTGCCTTTGTTAGGCGTAGAAATCTGTCAGTAGCTAGGTGATTATAAAATTTAAATTTGAAAATCGATAATCATTAATTTTTACAACTACTTTTCATTACCCATCATTCCAATAAATAATTTAAAATCCCCATAAAATAAATGTTAAACCTTAATGTCAAATATGATATATGACATTAATAATTATAATAATTGCCTGCCAGTACAATGTTAATTTAAATTAAAGCAATAAGATATTAATTACGACTAGCCAAACCATAGGCGAATCTAGCCCTGTAACCTGATGGCGCATCAAGCCAACCGAAGGCACATCTAGTCGAACTGAAGGCGCATAAACTGAAGGTGCATCTTGCCAAACCGAAGGCGCATCTAGCCAAAACAAAGGCACATCTAGCCAAACTGATGGCGCATCTAGCCAAACTGAAGGCGCATCTAGCCAAACTGAAGGCGCATCTAGCCATAAAACCGCAGGCTTATCTAATCATATAAAATGTTGGCGCATCCAACGTTATATAAAATTACGGCGCATCTAAACTTATAAAATGAAGGCGCATCTAAATTTATAAAATGAAGGCGCATTTAAACTTATGCAATGAAGGCACTAGCCTTGTGATTGTGAAACGAAGGCGCATCTAATCTTATAAAATAAAGTCGCATTAAACCTTACAAAATGTAGGCGCATCTAACCCTATAAAATGAAGGCGCATCTAGCCAAACTGAAGGCGCATCTTGCCAAACCGAGGGCGCATCTAGCCAAAACAAAGGCACATCTAGCCAAACTGATGGCGCATCTAGCCAAACTGAAGGCGCATCTAGCCAAACTGAAGTCGCATCTAGCCTTATAAGCCGCAGGCGCATCTAGCCAAACCGCAGGCTTATCTAATCATATAAAATGTTGGCGCATCCAACGTTATATAAAATTACGGCGCATCTAAACTTATAAAATGAAGGCGCATCTAAACTTATAAAATGAAGGCGCATTTAAACTTATGAAATGAAGGCACTAGCCTTGTGATTGTGAAACGAAGGCGCATCTAATCTTATAAAATAAAGTCACATTAAACCTTATAAAATGTAGGCGCATCTAACCCTATAAAATGAAGGCGCATCTTGCCAAACCGAGGGCGCATCTAGCCAAAACAAAGGCACATCTAGCCAAACTGATGGCGCATCTAGCCAAACTGAAGGCGCATCTAGCCAAACTGAAGGCGCATCTAGCCTTATAAGCCGCAGGCGCATCTAGCCAAACCGCAGGCTTATCTAATCATATAAAATGTTGGCGCATACAACCTTATATAAAATGACGGCGCATCTAAACTTATAAAACGAAGGCGCATTTAAACTTATGAAATGAAGGCACATCTAAACTTATAAAATGAAGGCACATCTAGCATTGTGATTGTGAAACGAAGGCGCATCTAATCTTATAAAATGAAGGCGAATCTAATCCTATTATATGAAGGCGCATCTAACCTTGTAAAATAAAGGCGTATCTAACCTCGTAATGAAAGCACATCAAACCTTATAAAATTTCATTCATATAAATCTCAATTTTTTTTATCATTCTAGTATCAAGAGTTATACCTTATTATAAGTCGAAGGCGCGTTTAGCCTTACACGTTGAACGTGTGCCTAGCTTTGAAAGTAAGTTGTATATTTTCATTCATATCAATATATTTTTTTTATAATAGAAAACCAACAACAGTTAATAAAAAAGGCGCATCTCACCTTGTAAAATAAAGGCTTACCTAACCTTATATAAAATAAAAGCACATCTAAACTTAAAAAACTTCACCCTTATAAATTCTCAAACCTCTTCATACAGGTACCTTACTTTAAGTCGAAGGCGCGTTTAGCCTTGTCCTAGCCTTACAAACTGAATGTGCATCTAGCCTCGAAAGTCAATGTTTTAATAGAGAGTTTTAACAACAAATAAAACTTACCTATTATTTTTTCATCAATATCCGGAATCCATCTTGAATCCATCTTGAGTCAAGCACCTGTCTTTCTACCGTTTAAGTCAGCCTTTCCGGTTCCTCTCCGATTGTGGCGCCCTCTATTTCGTAAATCGGAACTTACTTGCTTGTGCACCGGGTGATGGTCCGCCATTATAGATCTCATGATGCGCCAGGTAGCACTTACCTGGATTCCGGATATTGATGAAAAAATAATAGGTAAGTTTTATTTGTTGTTAAAACTCTCTATTATTTGTTTTGTATCAATATCCGGAATCCATCTTGAGTGACTTGTTTGTTATCACCTGGTGCAAGAAGCTTAAGACGCTATAATGTGTAAAAAACTGATTAATAAATAAATAAAAAAGGCATAAGTATCAAATCACGATTTAATTAAAGTATGATTCAACAATTAATAGTACATATCAAGATAATACATAATAACGATTTAGCTAACAGGATCAAAATAATTAGATAAGGACACAGATTTATGAGGATCAAGAGAATTAAGATCCAGTAATTCCTTCTGATAGTAATTTTTAAAAGTGTGAATCATTTTCCAATTTCCAGTAGAGAGTATTTGATCAATAGGAAAATTTTCTACAAAATTAAGGGACGCCACCGCTGATCGCACAGATCCAGGAGTAGCTTCAATACCACTTTCTTTTAAAAGAGACTTAACCCAACCTCCAATGACTGTTCTGGATGCAGGCTTTATTTCACCTCTAGCAGTTATAAATAAATTGTCAAGATTTTCACGACGTTTTTGAGAAAGTTTTAGTAACTGCTTTACCCAAAATACTGCATTTAGTTTGTGAATAGGATGTTGCTTAAGCCTCCATCCAGACTGCCTATGGTTGGAAGTGTCCGTTTTAGAACCAAAAGCTGGCCACAATAATATACTAGTATTATCGACTATCAAATTTTTATCATCAATACGTAGTAATGTTAAATCGTGGACTCTACGTCCAGAGTATAATAATAACAATGTAGCAGTGTGTCTTGAGACTTGATAAAGATTACTTTCGTCTAGATCGTACGTACACAAAAAATCTATCAACAATTTAGGATTCCAAATAGGCGGTTTGGCAGGCTTTTCACGGGCAACTGATATAGCTTTAATCATATGTTTCACAAAAAAGTTTGAAGTTAAATCTACGCTAGATGTTAAATGTGTAAAGGTGGAAATTACCGACTTATGAACCAAAATTGTTCTATAGGCAAGACCAACATTGCAGTGTAAATGAGCTAAATAACGAGCTACTTGATCAGCAGTAGGGTATTTGTAATTAATTGAATTAGCCTCACACCAGTTCCTCCATCTGTTCCACGCTGGCCTGTAGGTGTTGATGGTAGACCCTCGCCAGCTCGACATAAGCAGAGCTTGCTCTTCAGCAGTCCACTCTGTCAGCATGTCCTGCCACCCGAAATCAGCCATGCCTCCAGCTGCAGTTCCTGTATTTCGGGTGGGTGCCTGCCCGTCCTTGTGTCTAGAAGAACTTGTGCTAGGTCTGGAATCAGAAAAGGAGGTTGGAGCGCACGACGTTGAACATCGGGTCGCCAAAATACCTTGTTCCATTTCGGCGCAATCAGAATGTAATGACCGCTGGATTGGTTCAAATGGCTGAGGACTCTGGGGACGACGTTCGGCGGCGGAAACAGCCACGCTAGCTGGTAGTGCCACTGGTGACGGAAGGCATTGTGGTGTTGTGCCTCCTGATCGCTCACGTCCATCGATACGTACCTTGGTACCACATGTGCAGTTTTCGAGGCGAATAGGTCTATTTCTGGCGTGCCCCACATCTGGAAAATTTTGATTGTCGCCGTTTCTGTCAAATGCCACTCTGGTTGGGCTTTCCGACGTGACAAGGCGTCCACTTCTGCATTGAACCTGCCCGGAAAATACTGCGCTACTATTTCTATATTCAGTGAGTCTAGAGTCTGAATCAGAAATTGCGTTTGTTCTAAAAGTTTCATTGATTTTGTCCCTCCTTCTTTGTTTATGTAGGACACCACTGTCCGGTTGTCTGTCTGGAGAAGCACTTGAGCATCTTGTAAGCGATAAGCTTGATTCAGTATCGCAGCGAGAACGGCGAACATTTCCTTTTGATTTGCATGCCACGATTGCTGTTGTGCTGTCCAAGTGCCTTCGATGCTTAAGTCGTCGAGCTGCGCGCCCCATCCTATGTCGGATGCGTCTGTCGTCAACAAGTGAGTAATCGCTTTTGGGTGTAAGGGCGTACAGTTTCCCAACATTTCGTACCACCATTTCATCTCTAGTCGGACTTGTTCTGGAATGATCAACTGACGAAATGGGTAATCTTTGGGCAACTGACGACTGAAGTATTGCAGAGTGCGGCAGTGAAGTCGCCCCCGTCTGGTTACGAACGAGGCGAAGTTTAGTCGCCCCATTAAGGTCTGGTAATGTCTGAGGGACCACTTGCCTTTCAAGAGCTGCTGTCGAAGTGCCTTGCGTAGCGATAGGCACTTCCGCTCCGACAGGGACTTTGCGTTGCGTTTTGTGTCCCATGTGATGCCGAGAAACTCGAGGCATTGAGTCGGAGCTAACACAGACTTTTCGAAGTTGATCACCCAACCGAGCGCTTGCATGGTTTTTATTGTGAAAGCTATGTCGTCCTGCAATTGCCGTTTGGACTGATTCGCCAGAAGGAAATCGTCCAAATAAACCACACACCTGATCCCGTGACTCCTCAGGTACTCCGCTATCCAATTGGTGATCACAGCGAACGTCCTCGGTGCCGATGAAAGGCCGAACGGTAAGCATGTCATTTGCAGCAGTTGGTGTCGATGTGGATCGCGGTGATAGTTCAGCCTCAGGAATCTGCGATGCTGCTGAGCAATCGGCACGTGAAAATAAGCTTGACTTAGATCTATTTTTGCCATCCAGTCCTGATCCTGCAAAAACTCCGGTATCCGGAAATGACTGAAGAGTTGAAAGGGCTTTGCCAGTACAAACCGATTCAGCTGCTTGAGGTTGAAAATAGGTCGAAACGTCCCATCTGGCTTGGTAACCAGGAAGAATGTTGACAGGTAGCTGGGACTCTGCTCCGCTTCTTCTAGGATACCTGCTTCTATCATGGATTGAACCTGTGCAGACATGTGGCGAGACGATTTGGTTCTGTAAGATTGCATGACTGTTAGGCTCGGAAATATTAGTGGCGGCTTCAGTATAAAAGGTATGCGTACACCGTTTAGTAGTTGACAAATTTCTTTCGGTGCCCCTAAATTTTTCCAAACATACTGAAATTGTTTCAGACAGCCGCCTCGAAAGTGACTCGAATCATTCACGACGTTTACCTTTAACGGTGGATCGCCCTTGCTGCTTCTTAACCTTTTGTCCGTCTCGGTTGTTAAAGGATCTAGTCCTTGATTGGTGGGCAGGGCGAGGCGCATGCTTGCCTCTCTTTGAGGAAGGGTCCCGACGAAAAAATCTATCATCGTACTGTTTATTAGAAGAGGGCCTTGGATTTTGATAAACCGTATCTTTCGTTTCCGCTTTAGCTGTTGGATTTCGCAATGAGGATAACTTTTCGGGCCCCCCAACTTTTTGAAGGTAGTCTCGAAGCAAATTTTCATCAAAAAGTGATCCCGAACTAGGTGGAATTTTAAACAAAACATCACGATGGTACCCTTCATAAATATGCCGTAATAAGGTGTCTCGACGTGTAGTTACGAGATCCGCTCGCCTTCCACAAACTATTTGCAACAAATCATCTGTTACCTTACTGTATGCAGAATCTTTAGAAAACGTGGTTTGAATTTTTTCAAATAATGAACTAGGCGTTAACGCCTCTTTGCAACCGTATGCCCAGTCGACAAGATTTTGTAACGACTTTTGCAATTCTTCTTTCTGGGTAAGCAAGGCATTAGTCAATCCAGCAAACGATCGCTCTAATAAATATGAACGTGAATCATCTTTTAACATTGCGCCCTCAAAACGCTTTAGTTCGTCATTAAGATTTAGTTCTACAAAACCGGGGGTAGTTAAATATTTTTTCTGAGCATCGGTAAAGCGAATAGCATACCAATCATTACAATTGAAACGTTGTAATTCAACCAATTTTTTCAAATGATCGTCGTTTGATTTAGCATAAACGGGATCTTTTACTGTAGTACTCACTTCTGATAAAATGTTAAGCTTAGTAGTGCTTTCTGACTCAGGACGTTGTAAATTTAACTCATTTGAAGTAACTGTTGAATTTTCAATGTTCGTGTTCGAGTTTTTATTTTCTAAATTCGCGGTTATAAGATTCGTCAAAAGCGAGACTTGTTGCGACAGGTATTCAAAATGTGCATAACTTACAGTTTGAGAATCTTTCCTTGCCTTATTTTTCGGAGGACTCGAGCTCTCGCTCGCAGACGAGTCGTTATCATCGCTGCTAGAACACGGTGATGGCGAGCGCCCACGCTTCCGCGAATTCGAATTTTCATTAACACTTTCTGAAACTCTTTTTTCACTTTCCCTATCCTGGTTCTCCATTATAACGGAGAGGAAACCGACTTAAAACACTTAAAATAACTTTTTCGCGATAGTAGATAAATAAGTTGACTGACTTATTGCACGGCGCGAAAAACGACGCTATAATGGCGGACCATCACCCGGTGCACAAGCAAGTAAGTTCCGATTTACGAAATAGAGGGCGCCACAATCGGAGAGGAACCGGAAAGGCTGACTTAAACGGTAGAAAGACAGGTGCTTGACTCAAGATGGATTCAAGATGGATTCCGGATATTGATACAAAACAAATAATAAATTTTCATTCATATAAATATCTAGTTTAATTACATAGGTCTGGGTGAAATATTTAGACTAAGTTTCATTTTAGTTTGAAATATTTCATAAATTTTATATAAGTAAATTCAAATATACTAGGGACTAGGAGTGACGGTATTTACAAATATTATGTACATCTTTAATGTAGGTACTTAATTAATACAACATAAATAAATCTTATCTTGTAAACTAAAAGCACGTCTAGCCTTGTAAGCCGAAGGCACGTCTAGCCTTGTAAACCGAAGGCGCATTTAGCCTTGTAAACTGAAAGCGCGTCTAGCCTTGTAAACCGAAGGCGCGTCCAGCCTTTTAAACCGAAGGTACGTCTAGCCTTTTAAGCCATAGGCGCGTCTAGCATATCAAACCGAAGGCGCGTCTAGCCTTTTAAACCGAAGGCGCATCTAGCCTTGTAAACCGAAGGCGCGTCTAGCCTTTCAAACCGAAGGCCCATCTAGCCTTGTAAACCGAAGGCGCATCTAGCCTTGTAAACCGAAGGCGCGTCTAACCTTTCAAACCGAAGGCGCGTCTAGCCTTTTAAACCGAAGGCGCGTTTAGCCTTTTAAACCGAAGGCACGTCTAGCCTTGTAAACCGAAGGCGCGTCTAACCTCGTCTCAAAAATTTATAGAAAACAAATATGCCTAGAATAGAAATACCTAAGAGCCGGTTCTCTTTAAATAAAATTTCAAAGTAGCGAAATATTTCCTACCAACAACGATTAGTTTTAAAAGCGTTATATTTTTTACAAAACTAAAAAAAACATTTAGGTACATAAAAATGACATCAAAATTATTACCTTTTACTAGTAAACCGAAGTTTAAGTTATATTTCTTCAAAACTAATATAGGACAAATAATGTGCTTCAAAGT
Organism: Agriphila tristella; assembly: GCA_928269145.1. Taxonomy (NCBI): domain Eukaryota; kingdom Metazoa; phylum Arthropoda; class Insecta; order Lepidoptera; family Crambidae; genus Agriphila; species Agriphila tristella. Next base: position 2,852,480 of record OV743440.1, on the reverse strand, counting down.
AAACTTAAATCATTCATTTAGGAACACATAAATCAAAATTATAATCTTTTACTAGTAAACATACTGCGCATCACCATGGAAAAAATAAAAAAATAAACGTAGCTCGTACACCAGATCTTTCGTATTATTTTATTCATAAAGATAAGTAGACACAGTTTTTTAACTGTAAGATCACTTCTCTGAAATCACGTTAATTAGTGAAATCGGCAATTTTTGTGAACGGCCTCTTAATAGAATAAGAATTAACTTCTTGAATTATAATAAAACTCTTTAAGGGTCCATCATAGGAAAACATGGTTTGCGGGGGTCATACCCTTATATAGAGAGCGTAAAGATGTAGCCACAAAAACAAACAAAAAGAAAACACGACAAGCTAAAGAGATTTTCTAGTAGCTAAAAGATCAAATTGCGTATGAACCTCACAGACAATTGCAAGAAAAATAAGGATATCATCAAAAGTGCTTGCGTAGGTTCACATTTTTGGCGCAAATAATAGCGGAAACGTACTGAATTCTACATCGAAATACACTTTAACATACTGTGAAGTAGCTCCATTAACCTTTATAAAAAAAAAGATAATTGTGATAAAGGTGATAAAAAAAAACACAGAAAAAGTACAGAAGTGAGGCTACCCTCCATATTCTTTACACGTAAAGTAAAAGACAGACAAATGCTTACGCGTGACCGAGCTTTTAACTACGACTATAGCGTCATGGTACTACTAAAACCCTTTTGAAGATCGACATAACTTGGTGCCAATTCTACATAAAGTATCACGTTATCCGTTTTATTCTCCGTATCCGCACATCCCCAGGGTACAGTGTCAAGGTCGACTACTAACGACAATTACAATGGTATGAAATATAAAAAAATAACTTAATAACCTCTGCGGAACACATTGTCCGAAATTAAAATACGCAGTAACATAGATAGGTACTTAAAATATACACAGTTCTTATTTTCATAATTCATTATGTAATGCATACCCAGAGTTTAAATCACGAAAGTTACAGTTGGGCAGTTAAGATAAAAAAACTTTCATTTCATGACCTCGCTTTACAATCATGTACATTACTATTCCAATATCAACGCACTATTTCATCATGCTGACGACGCTGAGTGTAGTTTTGTGTGCATGTGCAGTGTATGCACGACCGAAGTGTAGCTTCGGCCACGTGCAATGATTGTCGAGTGTGTATGCACGATCGAAGTGTAGCCTCGACCACGTGCAATGACTGAGTTGTGTATGCACGGCCGAAGTGTAGCCTCGGCCACGTGCAATGAGTGCGAGTTGTGTATGCATGGCAGTGCAAATTGTAAAAGTAAGAATCTCTTTCAATGCAATAAAATTTGAAACTACCCAACTGAATTTCGTAATTTTAGCTCGGTTTAAAACGTTAAAAATCGTGAGCGTACATACCTTGGTTCTTCCACTGCTGATTTATAATGAAACTACAGTAATAAAGGTAAACCACTTTTACTTTCTTCACTGGAATACACCATGAATATTATTAACTAGGCTATAGCAACGATACGTTAGCAGTTTTCCCTAACTACTTGGCTTCTCGACTGTTGAACAGTGACTGAGCCCGCAACTGACTTTCGTCGACCGTTCTGCCGCCTATCCCCACCGCTTACCTCCCCATTCCACTACAAATGGCGGGAAAATATGGCGGGAAACGGCGGAGCTAAGCGGCGGTGTTGCCAGGCTATTAAACTAAAATACTACTATTATCCTTTCAATTTGATTCAAAATCATAACAATAAAATGGATTTATTACTATCAAACGACAAAACGTCACAATTGTCAAAGTTAGTTTAAATAAGTATTGTATGAAACAGCTGTAATCTTATTACCTATAAATCGTTTCAAAAAGTATTTCCCAGTTGGGGCGAATTGTGAGGCCACAAGAATAACCCCGTTTGTCCGTTTCATCACGGCTTTAACCCCCAAGGTCACAACTTTTCTCATTTCGTTGCACCGATGACTGAGAACGCTCGAGGTCGGAACTTGAACGATCGTGTTACGAACGTGGCTAAATCACTTTGTTAGCTTAGAGATACAACAAAGTTTGCTGTTGTCTATAGTGGTGTATCTCACAGATCATGTAGGTATTGCATTTCTATAATGCTGAAATTGCGATTAGATTAGTGGCCGCCCGTGGATTCGTCTGTGTCAGCATATGTTTTTTATCCCTTGGGAACAGTCCGTCAGCCATCCGTCAGCCATTTTCAATGTCCCCACTGCTGGGGCACATGCCTTCCTTATGGGTGGTAAAGAGGATGGGCCATAACCCACCACGCGGGCCCAATGCGGATTGGTGGGTGTTAACGACTGCAAATGCAATCGGGACCAACGGCTTAACGTGCCTTCCGAAGCACGGAGGAGCTCGAGATAATAAATTTTTGGTCAACCATCCCATGACCGACCCTTGCGAACGTTGCTTAACCTCCGCAATCGTTGGGCCAGGCGCTAAACCACTGCGCCACCGAGATTTCCAACTTCAAAACTTGAGAACAGTACCTAGGTATATTTATTTGCTTTGCTTTTATTTTTTATAGGATAGGAGATGCTATAGATATGGTATATTGTAATTGAATTTTCAATATTTCGTTTTTCTAAACGTTTTAGTGTAGTAGTGAAAAAAGATAGGTAACAATTAAAAAAATACACAACAACAATTTTGACGTCATTTAGCGCCAATTGAAAAAGTTTTTTTTTAGGCGACTCTGATGTTTACTTTTTGGTCAACATTGACAAGTCGTCAATTATAAAGACCGTGCCAAATACAATAAAGCAGTATACTTAACTATAGTTACAGCGTCAAAAAATGTCTGAACTCATTAAATACGCTAGACATGTAATTATTTTAAGTGGAGCGACGGCCTAATATCGACGCCAATGAACTTTATTGTTAGCCCGTTTTATAGTGTAATTTTCAAACGAATTATACTGTGTATCGATGTTAAATTAATTATTTTTAAATGGGAACGTAGCAGAGAAATAGGAAGGTGTGATTCATTAGTACTCGAAACAAATAGAACAATAAATAATGTTGGTATTTTTATTTGATTATAGGTATTTCCATTCTATTGCACCTTATTAAAGCATATGACTGACAGAACCGTGGAACAAACAATGTTAGTCACCAGAATGCATGTTTTAATTTGTTTTAAAAAGTAAACAAAATCTTCGGTGACTAAAGTCTCTACCAGTTTGAGTTTCTTGAGTTGCTTTCGAAACAATTTGTTCCAAGTTACCTACTTAGACGAACCTAATCAATAAGTGTTGAGCTTACACTGCAAGTTCGAGTTACGTGTGAAATCGGTCGGCAAACAGTGTAATGTTGTTTCATGTCGTACCGGTAATTGCCGGTATCGATTCAACCCTTCTCTTGTAATGTCGGAATTACTTTCTTAATCGGCGATACCACTACGATTGTTAATCGAAATTGTATTAATGTTTTATTAGTTTACAGTTTTAATATTTGCAAAATGGCATTCAAATTCTTAAAAATTTCAAGATTTTTTTGTTCGTAAAATTAACGTTCGTTTAACGGTTTTATTTGAATTAATGAGTTTTGATATTTTTTACACACTTCTTAGATTTTGGCGCATACTTTAAGGCAAAATGAAACACGCAAGCATTATCTGAATTATGATTTAAGGTATGTAATTGTTTTACACGTTTGATACGTGTACGTGTCTGGACCACACCACTTGAGAGTCGTTTAATTTTTTTTTACTTAACCACATCAGTGCCGTGGCGACTAGTGATGTGTGTGTAACTAGTCATGTCTTACTTGATCTTACAAATGATAAATAATTATTGATATCAATAAATGCAAGTTTAGTTTTAGAACTTCACTAGGATGATGTGGTTACCTAAAAAAATGTAAACGTCACCCATGTGGTGTGACCCAGTGGTGTAATTGATAATACACGGTTTGATACAGCAAGAAAACTTGAAATTATATACAATACAATTTATCAAGAACATTAAAAAGTTTTTTTTACAAGAGCCTTCTAGAAATAGACAACAATTACCCGTAGACTAATCGATAAATCTATTACACGTGGAACTACACAAATATTTTCCATCGAGTTTCGGTAACAAGCGAAATCACCGGGTAAACACTGTCACGTCCGTGTTCTTATCGGCAATTACCGGTATCGATCCTCCACACCCCATCACTAATTTCGAAAACGGTTGAAGTTAAAATTACTTTTCAACTAAACAGTGAAAAATGTAAAATATGTTAGGTTTTTTATGAGTGCCACACGGACTTTTTTGCCTAGGGAAAGTACATTACCTTTCAGAAGGCCATGTAATTTTTTTAAATAAAAGAGCAAAAAGTAGCCACTTTTGGCACATTTGCCTACTACTGCAACAGACTATATTTACAGATGTTATTGTTTGGAAATAAAATAAAGAACCTTAGCTTCAATCGATAGTCTGTGAATTTTCGATTCATTATGTACTTAGCGAGCAATAAATTTAATATAATGAGGGCGCCACTGTGAAGGCACTAATCGCCTTAAGGTGCCCTACTACCCACTACCAGGGATTGAAATACCGTTATAAAAAATAACGATAAAATAAATTTAACGTTAAAAATACCGTTAAAACATTTTATCGGTAAATTTACCGGTAAAAATAACGTTAAAAATATTTTACCGGTAAAATTAGAGTTAAATATAGCGTTAAACTTTACTAGTACAATATACCGGTAAAATTATCGCTAAAAAAATAACGTTATTAATTGGAATAACGTTAATTTTAAAGTTTAACGGTAAAAAAACGTAAGAAATAACGTTAAAATTAACGTTATTTACTGAAATAACGTTAATTTTAAAATTAACGCTAACAAAAGTAAAAAATAGCGTTACATAAAAAAATAACGTTATCATTCCCTGCCCACTACTAACGCCGCCAATACATTTATCTTTATAACTCGTAAACTAAGTCAAAAATTTAATACAAAATTTCAAAAAACAAAGATCATGCCCTCCTAATTATTGTATCTAATATTTTTCGAATAACTCTTCAACAGTTTCAATTCTTTCTAACAGTTTTAAAATCCATTTTAGCTCAAAGTGGCCACTTTTAGCTAGATGGAATTTAAAAATTTCAGAAAAAATGAAAACTATTGAAGAGTTATTAAAAAAATATTATAGACCATTTAAGAGGGTATGATCTTAGCTTTTTATTTAATATTTACCTGGTATACGAGTAATAAAAAAAATGTATTGGCGGCACTTGTAGTAAGTAGGTACTACGGCGCCTTAACAATCCAATTCAAAATATTTTCCAATTCCAAGCATGTGAAAAAAGTTTTACGAAAAAAGTAGGCATTTCTCAAATTGTTTTTTCACAGGCGGTTGAACCCACGTGATTTCTGCTAAAATTAATGAACTGCTATGATTAATGGCCTAAAGATGGCGCTCTTTGATAAAGCTGTGTAGCGACTTTATTTAGTATGATTATGTTGTAAGTTCCATTGTATCGAGGCATTTACCGAGCGAAGCCTAATGACTAGAAATGATATTAACTTTCGTAGCCTCGTCATCTTTTTTATTAAAGTTTACCTGTGTGATTATTAGCATACAAGAAACCCCTTGCTGATTTTCCTGGTTATTAGTACATAAAGTTTCGTTGTAATGTACCTTACTTATGTCTTAAAATTAATAAACTATAATATTGTATTTTTAAATGAATTCTGACTCATCGTACTGGTTTTAATGCTACTAATTTCATAAAAAAAAACTACAGATCTCACACTACGCGCAACTATCAAAGGCATTGAAAATGTTATTTAGTAATAAATGAAACGATAAAATTTGACAAATAAGGAATTCATTATTTATCGTACTGACGATAAAGTGAACGGAGCGCAGACTGACCTCGCGCGTAAGAGACCTACAGCCTACAATTTTTGTCCACCTGCCTCCTAAGATAGCTCAAACTGTAGCTTAATTCAATTTCAAGAGTTTTTTTTCCATTTCTTGAATAAAGCGAGCTTTTAAATAGTTATTGGGAAATTCTCGATCCAAGTGAACCAAAAAATATAGAAAATTTGAAAATGTAAATAAGTTACCGATTTTGGAAATTCAAACTTTGCTTTGAAGCTCTCCATCAGACATACATTTTTGCCTATAGTTCATTCGCGTACCTTTCATATCTGCTGGAACAGGCAAATGTCACAATTTCATAAATCGGGGCACTAATACTCGATCATGAAAATATAAATATTTTCAATGTTAAAACTTAAAATCAAAATATTTTTCAAAACAGTTTAAATAAAATATTTCCTATATCAAAACTGCCTTGAAATTAGCGTACGTGATATTATAACTAACCTCCAAATACTATTGGTATGTCCAATTAGAGTGTTAAAACAAAGCACCATATATCAAATTCAGGCTGTCCGCAAAATTGGCAGGAATTATGAATAGCGTTAGCTTTTATTGCATTAGCCCGTACTGTAATGATAAACATCAAGTGTCAGTGACAATATAGGTACCTACCTAATGATTTTGCCGAAAACTCTATGTTCTCATATATACACCGTTATTTTGTAGTCGTTTTAATTAGCTTAAGGATGTGTTGTACCAATGAAACTAAACATTTTTGCCCAAGAAACATGGGTCGAAAAACGACAAAAAATTTTGGATCTCCCATACTAACTAGACGGCTAAAACATTTTATTAGTATGGGAAAGTCAAAATTTTTTGTCGTTTTTCGACCCATGTTTCTTGGGCAAAAATGTTTAGTTCCATTAGTAGAACACTCCCTTAAGTTAATTAAAGCGACTACAAAATGACGGTGTATACTCAACAACTTTGTCTAGGGATCAAGGTTTTTTCATACAAACGAGGTAACTTTTAAGCTTTGGTTTCTTGCAAGGGATGTACCGTGATGTGTTCTGATGACGGTTATCCAGGGAGTGAATAGAGGAGATTCAAATCACCATACACACCCAACTGGTCTGATCAGCATTCTAAAAGATAGAAGTGTGAGAGTTCTCAGTTTTTGGATTTCCATGCAATTTTTGCGGTTTTTTTAAACATGTCCTTATCTTTTACTATCTTTTAGAATGCTGATGAGATCAGTTGGGTGTGTATAGCAATCTGAATCTTCTCCATTCACTCCCTGGACATCCATCATCAGATCACCATCCCTGGCAGGAAACCATGGCTTCAAAGTTACCTCGTTTGTATGAAAAAATACCTTGATTCCTAGACAAAGTTGATGTATGTAGAATGTCAGCAATGTCAACCTCATTAATTGCATTCCAGTATGAATATGTCATTCAGTTCCATTTATAAACTTTTTGCTGTTCACTATTTCGGGTTTTCAAACCACTTTCCGCGAATTTGTGGATCCTGTTTTTGTGACAAAGTACCAGAGGAACTTTCATTTGTTCAACGCGCCTTTTTCCACAGAGGGGTACTTTTTACCGCAACTTTTGTTCCGAAATTTACCGATAGCGAACTGTCCTTTTTCCGGTGGTGTTTTTTGCAGTCGTTGGTGGCAGTCACTCAGTCGCGTCGTGTTCCCGATTATACGCACAATAGTTCGCTATTTCGGATACGTTATATTTAAGACTTACTAGGAAAAAATAATAGGGGTTAACGTATGAAATTGCCGATTTTTTTTCACACACACCTCTGTGTGTGTGAAAAAAAATCGAAGATATGAGAGAGAGAAATAAAAGATATGAGAGCCTCTGCTCTCATATCTTCTATGGTGTTAAAGATGCTTCGGTTACTTGTTATTATTTCTAATTGGCTCTGAGATACCAAATGATTTGCATCTAGATTCTGAGTCTGCTAGTTCTGGTGAATCTATTTGTAACCTTTTTGCGAAGCACTTCTCGGCCGTCTATTCCGATTCCACCCAAGTAGGTCATGCAAACGATAATACTGTTTTTTGCGATAGGTACCCTCAACTCTCAATTGGTTATATTGACGTAACTGAACGTATGATTACAAAAGTGATCTCAAAACTTGATGTAAGCAAAGGGGCGGGGCCAGACGGGATCCCTCCTATTTTCATTAAAAAAACTAGCAAATACATAGCATTGCCATTACAAATCATATTTACAGAATCTCTCAATACTTCCGTGTTTCCAGATTTGCTGAAGGAAGCTAACATTGTTCCCATTTTCAAGAAAGGTGATAATAACAACATTAAAAATTACAGACCGGTGTCAATTTTGAATTTGTTTAGTAAGATTTTTGAAAAAATTGTCTGTCCTATATTGTCCGCACACTGCAAATGTATGATCGACGAGAACCAACATGGTTTCCGTCAAAAAAAAAGTACTGTGACCAACCTTACATACTACTTGAATAGTATAAGTAAGTATGTTGACTCTCGTGTAGAAGTGGACTCCATATATACAGATTTCAGCAGTGCATTCGATAAGGTCGACCACAATATCTTGATTCGTAAACTTGAACGCTACGGTATCCACGGACCCCTTCTATTGTGGTTTGAATCTTATTTGAAGCATCGGGTCCTAAGAGTGGTGGTTAACGGCTATAAGTCCAAATCTTTCACTCCTACCTCTGGAGTCCCCCAGGGCTCAATTTTGGGACCTATACTTTTTCTAATTTTCATAAATGATATTTCTGAAAATATACGTTTTAGTAAATGCTCCATTTTCGCTGATGACCTGAAATTGTATAGGCCTATAAGGAACCAGGAAGATATACATCTCTTACAGAGGGATTTGGATTCGATACAAGAGTGGTGTCATCTTAACAAAATGGTATTGAATGCAGATAAATGCCAGTTTATTAAATTTACAAAAAATAAAATGATACAACCTTCCGTATACACAATCGGCACGACACAACTTACCCAAGTCCATACTATTCGGGACCTGGGTATTTTATTCGACGAAAAGCTTTCATTTGTTGAGCATATCGATAGCACTATTAATAAAGCCTGGAAAATGTTAGGATTTTTAAAGCGAAATTGCAAGAGTTTTCACAACACTAAAACAATTTCGTGCCTATACAATTCCCTAGTGCGCTCAGTATTGGAATATGGCTCATTTGTCTGGAATCCTCAATACAATACACATAATAACAGACTAGAACGTGTCCAACGCAACTTCACAAAATTTTTAGCATACAAAAGCCGTAATTGTCCATATCGTGCGAGTTATCGAAAACGTCTTGAGCATTTAAAGATGGAAACTTTAGAGAAACGGAGAAAATGTTCCGACATCTTAATGCTTCATAAGCTTTTGCATGGAAATATAGTAGCATCTGACTTGTTAGCCGAAATTAACTTTAGAGTACCAAGGAGGATCCCACGTCAACCCATTACAATGCCCTTCGCAAAAGCAGTATGTCGTACTAAATTAGTAGCACCCTTAAATCGTCTCATGCAAGCCTGTAACGAAGTCTCTGATGACATTGACATCTATCACCATTCATCCAGTGCATTGAAAAACATTTTAAGGTCGAACTAAATCAATGATAGTCCATCCATACTAACATTTTTTTTCTCATTATTGTTATAAGTTTTCTTTTGTGTATTGTTGGATTTTATGTTCAATTTTTTTTTAAATCATTTTTCATTTTTAATGTAGAAGGTTAATATTATTTCATCTTAGCACTTTGCTTGCACCTACCATTGATTAAGTCTTAAGTGTTGTATACGCCTGTAAAAATAATTCACACAGTCTCATAAATTATGTATTTTTTAGTTCGTAAGTTGTGTGATATTGTTGATGGTGTATCTAATAAATAAAATAAAATAAAATAAAATAAAATTATCAGCAATAAAAATAGTTCTGATATTTTTCCTGAACGTTAAAAAGTTAATTAAGTGTTTAAAAATTTGTGCATAAAAGTTTTCAAACATTTGACGACCTCCGTGGTTGAATGGTTTGCACGCCGGTTTTCAAGGCGTCACCATCTCTTGAGGTCCCGGTTTCGATCCCCGGCTGGGTCAATGTAGAAAATGAACTTTTCCATATTGTCTCAAGTCTGGGTGTTTGTCATACCACCGTTGTTTCTAATTTTCACTTTGGAATTGGAGCAATGTATGTGATGTTGTCAAAATGTATTTTTTATTTTTTTATTTTATTTATTTCACGAAACCAACAGCGTTACATAAATTTTTTACGCTAAATAATTTTACAATTAAGGCCAATAACAGGTTTCAATTATATTTGTAAATTAGAAACCGAACAAACAAAAGAAAACAATAGAACCTAAAGAGTAATATTATAAAATCTGTGTCTAAAGTAAAGTATAACTACATCATACTAAATAATTACATAATCGCAAAGAAAATATAGCATAATGAATACTAAGTTCTCACCAACTAAACAACAAATTTAATAACAATACGAACTGAAATTCTGAAATACTTACCTATGCAACTACACCTTTTAAATTTGAAATGATTTTCAATTTTAAATTAAATTCTACACATAAATACATAGAGAGGTACAGTCAACAGCGTGACCTTGCAAAACTGACCTTGCAAAAATTAATTAATTTAAATTTATTTTTTTATTGGCGTTTTATATTGTTAGTATGGAAAATGCGAATCTTTTAATATTCTTTATACACAAACGGCCATTTCATACTTTAATCCCTAAATAGACTACGGTAACCTAAATAGGAGTAAGATATTTATCTTAATAGAATAATAAATTCTCGACTACATACTATTATATTTCAAACAACTGAGTAGTAAGTACACACCCTAAATCTGTGCCAACTAAAGTTCAAGTCAGTCGTAATAATGGTTCGTAACTTGAGGACTTTGAGTGGTTTAATGATGTGACTTTAGTACTTAGAAATGCAAAGCATTGTTCTGTTCCTAGTTCGATTCTTAATTGGGTGATTATTGCGTCTTAGTTATGACAGTTGAACCGTTACTTTTACTAGATATGGTTAAACTACCTACTTTAAATCAATTCCTTTTATGAAACTGACATTCTATCAGACTTCCACGCCTACAGTTAATTAGAAGTAAAAATGGGACCCTATTACTAAGACTCCGCTGTCCGTCTGTCTGTCTGGCTGTCTGTCTGTCTGTCACCAGGCTGTATCTCATAAACCGTGATAGCTAGACAGTTGAAATTTTCACAGATGATGTATTTTTGTTGCCGCTATAATAACAAATACTAAAAACAGAGTAAAATAAATATTTAAGGGGGCTCCCATACAACAAACGTGTTTTTTTGCCGTTTTTTGCTCGATATTAATAACGACAACAGGTAGACAGTTGAAATTTTCACAGATGATGTATTTCTGTTGCTGCTATAATAAAAAATATTAAAAACAGAATAAAATAAATATTTAAGAGGGGCTCCCATACAACAAACGTGTTTTTTTACCATTTTTGGTACGGAACCCTTCGTGCGTGAGTCCGACTCGCACTTGGCCGGTTTTTTCTAAAGAGAAGCAAACGCGCTATTTAAAAGTTATTTAGTAAAATACGCTACTTTAACAGAACTTCATATTCTTTAGCTAGGTACCTAATTATCTTTACCGGACATTTTTATAAAAAAAAAACATCAGGCTGTTTATAAAAAAAACTAAAAATATCCGAATACGTAATACCAACTCCATCCCCTTATTTTGCCGCGACCAAAGCTGAAATGTTATTTGAAAGTGCGTTCCACTCGGCCATTTTGTGAGCGTTGCCTCGGCTCGATAAAATGGTGGCAACGGCAAAAATGCACCGCCACCGGTCACGCTGATTGCGTTTCGGCTAAAAAATTAACTCAGATCGTTCACTTTGAAGGATGGGGTTTTTATGAGATCTACATTGGCGGTTTTCCAAACTGCAGCCAGTTTCACCGGATTTTGTGGGAATTTAAACTTTATTAACTTTAAAGCTTTATCTGTTGAACTCATTTGAGCATTGAAAAGTTTTGACTGAGTTTTATTTTAAAAGAAAAAGTGTACGGAAGTGAAAATAAAAATGTTATAATCAAAGTTTTCTTAATTAGTTTTGTAATAGTAAGTAATAGTAGTAGTAATAGTAATAGAAATAAAAGCATCTTATGCCTATATACTTGTAGGTTGTATAAAACGCAATTATTAGTAGAGTGAAACTTTATGATTTAGGACAATTGAAATCATTTTCAGCAGCTTACAGAAAAGTGCTAGAGCTACTTCCGTTCATAAGACCTTATTTAAAATTAAATAATTGCAGAGGATTGTTTTGGTATCTGGAACATTTTATTGGTGCATAGTATTGCTTTGAGTGTCAGATCTCGTGAAATTCTTTTCTATACTTAAATAAAAAGTTTTTGAAAGACTACTGTCCTGAAAAGAGCTGAAACGTCAGGAAATACTTATTTAAACTTAGTAAAATAAAAATGCTCTTACGTATAAACTTGTTTTTTTGACACTGAAAGTAACTACACATTATTTTAACATTATACCATTTATCGAGTCTGTCCAAGTTTTTAAATGTAACCATTCCCTAATGGAATGAAAAATATCGAGTTTAAATTACCCTTTCAGAGCCTTAATTTTATGGACGAGGTAGGCATTATGCACGTGAATATGATTGCCCCAGAATTCACTCAGATCACAGTGATACCGAGTAAACCCTTTTTGATAATCGGCTTATTCGAAACGACTCGAGTTTTTCTGTGATTAAAAGTTCTGGATATTTTTGAATTCTGTTATAAATGAGACCGATGATGTTAGGGTATTACATAATAAATAAAAAACAAACTTATAGTATATTACTGCCGCGGTCTGTAAAAACTGTGTTGCTGACAGCGATGATGATGGCTAAAATAGGAGCTTAGCGCTGGTCCAGGAGATCACCGATGGCCGAGAGCGTGGTTAAGCTTAGCTTAAGGCCATCATGCGTAGCCAGCAGTGCAGTCCTTGTGTGTGCACTAATGCTTGTATATTACTTTACTCAAACAATCCAAGTAATTTAAATAAATCCAGCTTAGTAAAGTACCTTACAATTATTGTAAAAAGTACAATTGTTAACTAATATTTCTTTTTGAACCTGACTGCATACACAAACAATGTTTGAAATAAAACTTGACAATAATGGATTTTCAAAGGAAATAGCTGGTTGCTAATGCAATGCAATGAAATTCCATTCATTCCTTTGCCGGCGCCTGAATATACTTGAATAAGTAGCGCGGACTGGTCAACTTTGCTCAAAAAAGGTTATCAAAATAATATACTAAGAGCTGGCCACGGAAATAGGCGGTCAATTTGCAGAGCAACGAAATCCCTCTAGTTAGTTAGCCATACTCAAAGTGCGCGAAAAAGTGATAAAGGTTGATGCCGCCTGGCACTACTTTTCCACCAGTCAAAATTCCTGGCAATATTATATTCGATTTAGATACATGATTAACTTGCTATTATACCACACCAAATCCAGAGCTCTGTCCTTCAATCGCTTTTCAGCCCCTTTGTTGCTCAACCACTCCCACCCCTACTACTGAAAATCTGCGAGGTGTCCGGATCTGTAGTTATAGTATGGCAAAATAATAAGAGGGATTTCGTCGATCTGTAAATTGTCCACCTATTTCCGGGGCTAGCTCTTAGTCCACAATGACCACATTACTACACATTCACTTCATTCTTGCCGCTACCTCCCGGCCCACTTCTTCATACCGCGCCCCCGGCGTCGCCTGGGGAGGTGCGCGGGAGGGCGACACAGGGGGTGCGGAATGATGAAGCGGGCCGAGAGGTAGCGGCAATGATGAAGTGAACGCGTAGTACAAAAAAATTGTGACTAAAATAATGATTTTGAAACAAGTGAACACAAGCGACATAAAGTTTTTTGAAAACACTACCGTCATTTGTTTTATTGCGTTAGTAAGAACTCCTTGTGTTGTGCTGCAGTACTGAATATAGCCTGACATGCCCTGAGATCGACTGAACTCTAAAAGGTATACTGCGCCAGATATAATATTGCGAGACAGAGGAAGTGACGTGAATCCCACTAGCTTATGTCATCTCCGCATAATTTGAACTGTTTCCTTTCCTAAGAGAATCAAGTCACAAAATTACACTATGATAATTAAGTAATGAGTGTGACAAAAAAATATCCATAAATTTTTGCTTATTAAACAAGTGTTTCTCCCGGAATTCCAGACCTTGTTTTATTGGATCATGGTCTGCACCGTGATATAATAATATGTTTCACCAGGTATTCACTTCCCACGATGGCCTAAGACTATGTCAAGATAAAGTATTACAACCCGGTCAAGTTTACTCGGCACCTGGCTGGAATGATTTTTTTCACAGGAGACGATTTATTGATCTGATACTTTATTACCTGTGTAATTATTGGTTTAGATTAAATAGGCATTATGATAGTCGAATGACAGAACATGGTAACAGCACTTGCAGCACAATATTTGAACGATTATAAGAAAACGTCGCTTTTGACTCAGGTGTCGAGTAAATAAACTTGACCGGGTTGTACCTGCGATTAGTCGTTTGAAGCGCATTGGCAACTTTGATTGGTCGTGACGTATTCATTGGCCAATCACGTGAGAGAGCCAAGAAGATCAAAGAGATTTATTTATTTATTTATTTTACTTTAATTATAACGGACACACCAATTACAATAATTAAAGAACATAATTAATACAGTTTTCTTACACAATTTCAACAACAACTATTCATTTAGATTTTCACAATAACGCAAACATTCTGACAATAATTTCATCCATCCATCCGCAAACAAGTCACATTCAGGGTTGTCGGCAAGGAGAGAGTTGAGCGCGGAAAGGGAGCGCGGTATGGGTGAATTAGCGCGTGCCACAGTACGGCTCCACGGCACGGCAAGCAACTGGTGCCTTCTACTGCGGCGGTAGTTGTTCGGCACAAAAAGTCGACACAGCTCGTTATGCAAGTCAGGAGCATCTATCTTACCGTTAAGAATTTTGCACATAGTTGCGAGTTGGTGTTTCATTCGCCTAACCTCCAAAGAATTATAGCCTAGACAACCCAGCAAAAACTTGGACGGATACATGAAGGGATAGTATCCATTCACGCGTTTGTACAAATATCGAAGAAATGCTTTCTGCACCTTTTCTAACATAAGCACATACGAGCTTTCATGAGGGTTCCATACACACATAGCACTCTCTAATTTACTACGTACCAACGCCGTGAAAATAAGTCGTATGACTTGAACATTTTGAAAATCTTTTGCGTTTCTAAGAATGAATCCCAAACGCCGAAAAGATTCTTTTGCAAGAGCCGTTATGTGGTCGTGAAACGTTAACTTTCGATCAAAAACAACACCTAGATCTTTGATAGTGGTTAGCTGAGTTATCGTATCCCCGTTGATATTATACTCATAAGCCACTGGGCATCGCAATCGACTGAAAGTCATCGCATGACACTTATCAGCATTGAATTCCATGCCGTTACTCAAACTCCATTGGTATATTGCATCAACGTCACGCTGGAGCGCTATACAATCTTCTGCTGCCTTAACTTCCACGTAGAGTTTTAGGTCATCTGCATATAATAAGCATCGTGTAAAACAGAGAACGGCAGGAAGATCGTTTACCATCAGCAAAAACAAGAGAGGGCCAAGTATGGAGCCTTGACTTACACCAGAACGCGTGTGATAGGTGTGAGACTCGTACAAACCAAGCCTGACGTACTGTTTACGATCGCGAAGGTAGTCTGCGATGAGGTGTAGAAGCTTTGGAGTAAAACCTATCTTTCCAAGTTTAGCCAACAATACGTCATTATCAACCCTATCAAACGCCTTCCGGAAGTCAAAATAAAGAACATCTACTTGGGACCCACGATCCAAAACTTTCGAGATGAAATCTACTACGGTTAATAAATTGGTCTCAACTGATCTTCGTGGTCTGAAGCCGTGTTGTTCATTGCAAAGGGATACATTAACTTGGGCATAAATTTGTTGAAGAATAACACTTTCCAATACTTTTGCTGGAGCGGACAGAACAGCAATGGGGCGAAAATCTTCCACTTTGGACTTATCTGAGCCCTTTGGAATTGGACTCACCCTTGACAATTTCCATTGTGGTGGGTATTTACCAGTTGCCAATGCGAGATTAAATATATGACATAAAGGAATGCACAAGTGTTTCCTTGCTTGCTTAATAACTATTGATGGCACATTATCTGGTCCAACAGCGCTACTAGGTTTCAACTTGTTAATGCCAAACAAAACGTCTTTTGTAGTGAAAGGACTAATACCAACATAATTACCATTAGAGCTATTGTCGACAATATAAGCATTGTCAGCATCGAGAGAAGGAATATCCGGTAAAAAGACACTAGAAAAATAGCTGGCAAAAGCATCTGCTGCCTCAACTCCCGAAAGCGTCTGACCATTGAACGTTACACTGGGTTCAAAACCACCTTTGGTACGGAGACTAGAAATGTGACGCCAGAATTCGTTTGGATTACACTGTATATTTTGTTCGATACGGTTCATGTAGGAATCGTAGGCCAATGAAATGCGATCCTTTAGATTGGCTCTTAATTTGGAGAATTCCTGATAAGCAACTTCACAACTCAATCGCTTCCAGGTAGAGTGCAATTTAAACTTACGCTTTAAGTCTTGAACAATGTCCCTAGTGAACCAAACGGGATAACGTCTACCAACATATTGGCTCCGTTTCTTTTTGGGGACACATTTGTCAAAGTATCCGTAAAGAATATCGTAAAAACTGCATGTTGCAGCAACCACATCCTTTGCCTCCACTACTGTATCCCAAGAAGTTTCAGAAATCAATTCAAATAGACGATTGTAATCGCACTTCCTAAAGTTCCAATCCTGTGCTGGATTTATATTAGTTGGGTCTAGAGAGTTCGCTGAATGAGGCGTGTCGACTGCCACCTGGATGTCCAGTGGCGGGTGATAGGCATCTGGGGAAACTATTCCATCGGTCGCGTCAACACGTACATCACGCATATCATCTCTATCCTGTACCAACACGACATCTAACATACCTTCGTACAAGTTTTTCACACAATTTTTCTCAACAAGACGACAAAATGACAAAAAATAACAATAGTAATTATGAATGTTGACTGATGCACTATTTAAATTAAAATCACCTAGAATTAATACGGGTGGTTTTATCTTAATAATAGATTCTTCAATTTTACAAAATAATTTCATAAAGTCACTATCACTAGCAGTTGGCTTGATGTAAGCTAGACATATATAGAATGTGCGACCACGCCAAGAGAAACTGGCCCAAAGATCTTCACCGGTATCAGTTTCTAAATCACGCAGTCGACGCAGTACAATAGGAGCTCGCGCGGCGAGTGCGACCCCACCACAAGGTGTCGCTCTGTCTCTACGAAGTATACTCCAATGACCAGCTACAACTTCAGAATCTTCAACAGAGTGTTCCAGAAATGTTTCTGTTACAGCTACGATGTGATGTTCGGTGGAAGCCAAATTATTTCGCCACGTTCGTAGTTTTGTCTTCAAACCGCGTACGTTTTGGTAAAAAATTTTGAGGTTTGGACTGTTCTTCACTACGAAAGGGCCGATTTTGCGGACCGTCTGAATACTTCTGTCCACCGAGATCTTTTTCTGTATTTTCATGTCTTTTATATGGGATCCAAGCTTTAATTCTTGCATTAACTGGCCAGACCTCAGTTGAAAAGCAAACATCAAACTCAGCAGTTGGGACTCCTATTTTGTACGACTTATAGTCTCCTCTTGGCTTAAGTTCATGTACTGTGCACGTACCTGTAGGAACCAGCTGACGGAGGTAGTTTTTGATATCATCTATTTCGGACTCCATATTCCACAGATGTATGAATTTTCGTGGCTCTACTGCCTTGAGCGTTGTTTTAGCTGCATTTGCCGTACCGCAAAGGGAAGCTGGCCGTTTACTCTTTCTATTAACCTCTTTGATCTGCTGCTCCGCATCTGAACACTGAAGATCAGGTTTAGTTGATCCAGCACATGCAGTTTGCTGGGAGCTGGAGTTGGTTGGTATGCCTTTATTAGGAATACTCACAGCTGGCGTAGATTCTTCGGTGCTTTTCATTTTCTGCCTACGTTTTCTAGGTGCCTGATTAATTGGGGTTTCAACAGGAGCAATCTGAGTATCCAATAATTTTTCAGCAGCCCGGACTTCTGGTTGATCTATTATGGGTGGAGCCTTCGAGACCGCCACGTAAGAAGTTGATGGTAGTGCAGTCAAATTGCGAGTAGTCTCGGCATTCAATATTTTCTCTAGTTTCTTGTTAAGGTCTTTTACTTCTGCAGCATATAGTGCCATTTTTGACTCGTAAGAAACAATTAAGCTTACGGCATGACTGAGTTGGCCTTTCAAAGATAGAATGTCTTGACGCAGACTCTGCATATCATCGATATTGAACTGGCTTATGTTGAAGGAGTCATCCATGTTACAAGGTAATGGCGGTGGCAGTTTTCGACGGTGCGTTATGTTGGAGTCGCGCAATTCTTTTGTAGCCCCCACTGGCGTCAAAGTGTTGTCACCACCCTTCATCGCTGCACAAAAGCACTCCGGGCATGACCAAGAACTACAAGACCCCTCCAGTAAGCTACTCTTACCAGCACAGTAGAGATGATAGTCTTTCCTGCAATGCTCTATTGTGCAACGTATATGATCCTCTTCATTATTAATAGCGCCACAACATGCAGAGCAATTCATTTTGAAATTGCCTGTTACTACTGAATTTACCCGTTAACAGGGTAATAATTCGAAGCTAGCATCACTCTTGTTGACGTATGGGACAGATATAAGTCAATTTGATTTTGACAATCACAAAAACTGCAAAACTTGAAGGTACTTCACAATTATGTTCGCTGAGGGTAGATTAATGCGGCTGTTTATATGATTGTTTATCCTTATAAACTGCTAGTTTCTTGCTGCAAATACTTTAGCAGGTTAGCAAAGATATTGTCCGTACACTGAACACAATTGCTACTTATTTCGTCTCCAAATTCTACTGATATTTAGCAACAAACACAGAGCACAATATAAACAAACTATTCTGACAGTGTTGCCAGCAGATCTCGGAAAACCACGATTTGTTGTGAGCAGCCTTTCTGTCCTCAATTTATTTTGTCCCGTAAGTGCAGATTCGTATCAGTACTTATTAAGTAGAGTCCCGATCTTCCTTAATCTCTTGGAGAACTCCTAATCGGATTACGACCTCAGCGATTAGACTGCCATTTCCTTTTAAGTGTTCATGTATTTATTTTATTTTCCGACGCTTAGAAATATTATTTGGTTCGTCTGTGCCAAGTATCAGCTTTTATTTCGCGTGATTGAAATATTGAGACGATTTATTAGAATATAGGTTTTTTTATATTAAACAAATAATGGGATTATCTCTATTGAAAAGTAAAACATTGTAGGTATTTTTAATAACGAATAAAATATTAATCAGAGATAAATGGAGCTATATTTTGTATAATGAGTTTTATCAACTTTATTTTTATGAGTATTGTTGTTTGATGAGATTAGTTTAACACTGAAAGGTCTTTAAACCGTTAGTAAACGTTAGTTCTTATAAAAAATACCCCTTTTTATTACGAACGTCCATAAAAACACATCCGAATCGGACATCGTACGATACATTTCTAAAATGACTCGGGAAACAGTGAAGCTAGAAAAAATATCTATTAGGCGTGATTGTGATTACAACGCATACAAGTTTTTCGTAGCACAGAACAAGCTTTCACTTTTCTTGGACGAGAAAATATGGCCGCAAGGAATAATTTTTCGTCGTTTTGTTCATTTCAAAGCAAGGCGGGAAAATATTGTAAACAAAGCCGGCTCCACTATGACATTCAATGGCAAATAAAAATATATTTAAATTTGTTACCTTTAATTGTAAAAACGTTAAACGTTCTATAGAAAATATACGTGACCTGTGCAGATCGTCTGATATCATAGCATTACAGGAGACGTGGCTATATACGGAGGAGATTCCGTTTCTTAACTCAATAAGCACGGAGTTCAGCGTTACTGGAGTGTCAGCGATGGACGCGCGGACCGGCGTACGGCGGGGGAGGCCTTTCGGAGGTATAGCGCTTCTCTGGCGGCATAGTGTCTTCAGCAATGTGACCGTTATCGAATGTAACAACCCACGTATTTGTGCGATAAAAGTAGTGCTAAATGAGAAATCGTTTTTAGTGATGTGCGTGTACATGCCAACTGATGAAGCAGCGAACCTCTTGGATTGTACGGACTTATTCGGCTCGGTGAGTGCTATTGTTGATAGTTGCAACATTGACTGTGTTTACATGTTGGGAGACTACAATGCTCATCCTTATGAGCCATTTTATTACGAGTTAATAAACTTTTGTACAGATCAGGAGTGGTCGTGCATTGACATAGAGATATTAGGTATAACATCTAACACATACACTTTTGTAAGTGATGTGCATGGAACGACATCATGGCTCGACCACTGCTTAGTGACTAAAGCGGCAGTAAACACTGTACGGAACGTAAACGTTGTCTATGATGTATTTTGGTCAGACCACCTTCCATTAGTTTTAGAATGTAATCTGAATGTTATTTTGCCCTTATCAATACCTAAAAATATTTGTCAAAGTGGAGTCATTTGGGGGGAAAGGTCACCCGAACAAATTGACAATTATCGCAAGGAATGCCATGGGAGACTAAAACTAATTGACTTCCCGAGCGAATTTAATAATTGTAGCGATAAAATGTGTAATGATAGCAACCACAAAATTATTATTAATAAGTTTTATCAAGACGTTGTGGCTGCCCTTACGGCATCCTCTAAAGTTGGACGTAGGGCTCTAAAACAGAAAAGAAAGATTATAGTTGGTTGGAACAAACATGTGGCTGAGGCACACAGGGAGGCTAGGCAGAAGTTTTATTGCTGGACATGGTACGGTAAACCTACTACTGGTAATACTTATGAAGAAATGTGTAAATATCGAAAAATTTTCAAGTCGCGTTTGAGATGGTGCCAGAATCATGAAGATCAAATTAAAATGAATATCTTGGCTTCTCACCATTCTAAAAACGATTTTCGTTCTTTCTGAAAACACACAAATAATTTGCAAAGCAAGCCAAGCCTTCCTGTGAGCGTCGGTGGTGTGAGCGACCCTGAGAAAATAGCCAATTTATTTGTAGATCACTTTGGTGTTAAGTCACCTCTTGGGCCCTCACACTCGATGCTGGAAGTTGAGCCCGGAGTGGAAAGAGAAGTAATCTTCACAGTCAGAGACGTAGACCGTGTTATTAAGTCAATGTCTAGAGGTAAATCCCCTGGCCACGACGGGCTCAGCGTCGAGCATCTTAAGTTCGCGGGTTCACATCTCCCTCGTGTGCTATACATGTTGTTTAACTTTTGTTTGAGTCATAGTTATATGCCGGGAGATATGATGCGCACAGTAGTTGTACCCATAGCTAAAAACAAAACGGGTGACTTGTCGGATAGGAATAATTATAGGCCTATATCATAATGGCAACTGTGATCTCGAAGGTATTCGACAGCGTGCTTAATACACAGCTGAATAGATATATAACACCACACGATAACCAATTTGGTTTCAGACCAGGTTTGTCCACAGAGAGCGCTATACTGTGTGTAAAGCACGCTATTACATACTATACGAAGCGTAAAACGCCTGTATTTGCGTGTTTCTTAGACCTCTCGAAGGCTTTTGACCTGGTTTCCTACGACTTGTTATGGAGAAAACTAGAGAAAGTCGGATTACCAACACAACTCATTAATATTTTTAAATATTGGTATGGAAACCAGGTCAACAGTGTAAAATGGGATGGTATTCTCTCAAAGCCATATGGATTGGAGTGTGGGGTGAGACAGGGGGGTTTGAGCTCGCCCACCCTCTTTAATCTATATATAACTGAGCTGATAGACGAGCTCAGCGGCACCAGAGTCAGTTGTTACATAGACGGAGTCAGTTTAAACAATATCAGCTACGCGGACGATATGGTGCTGCTGAGTGCGTCTGTCTGCGGCTTGAGAAAATTAGCTTTTATCTGTGAAGCATACGCCGAGACGCATGGCCTGGCTTATAATGTAAATAAGAGCCAGGTTATGGTCTTTGAGGCTGGGAGTCGACGGATTGACAGAATGCCACCGGTTCGACTTAATAAGTGCGAACTCAAAAGAACGTACTCTTTTAAATACCTCGGTCATTTGTTGACGTCCGACCTCAAGGACAACGATGACATAGAAAGGGAGCGGAGGGCGTTATCAGTCAGAGCGAACATGTTGGTCCGCAGGTTTGCACGCTGTTCACGTAAAGTTAAAATTACGTTGTTTCGAGCTTTTTGTACATCCTTTTACACGTGCAGCCTGTGGTCCAACTACACACAAAACGCTTATCACGCCCTCCGAGTCCAATATAATAATGCGTTCAGGATGCTTTTGGGGTTGCGTCGGTCCTGCAGTGCATCTGGGATGTTCGCAGAGGCCAACGTCGATTGTTTCTACGCAACTATGCGCAAAAGATGTGCTTCCCTAGTGCGCAGGGTGCGGGGGAGTCCTAACAGCATCCTGGACATGATTGCGAGCAGACTTGACTGCTCGTATATCAATCGTTGCTGTGTCATATCAAGTGGCATGGCAAAAACATAATTAATATACAATTCATAAACATAAATACTAACATCGTTTAAAAGAAATATTGTTACTAACGAATGAGTTATAATATTACTTGAATAAATAAATTATATTATATTATATAATTAGCTGAGTTATGACGTCACTCGGCTAAGTCACGCCACCATCACGCTACCTCCCCTCCCTTTGCCTATAAAAGTCGAGCGCACTCGGACCTCAGCTCATTTGCTCGCTGGCACTCGGACTAAACACATCGTGTCGACGCGTTCTTGTTTGTGGTTTTTGAAGTGAAGGTTTATCTTTTAAGTTTTACTATAATTGTGTTAATATTCGGGTGAGTTGATTTTTGTTCCAATTTCAGTTAAAATGGTGTTTTGTTAAAAGTTAATCGTTGATTGTTAATAAATAAATTAGATAAGTTCTTTGTTAGTACAGAATTTGTTTTTTCTAAAAGAATTCCTGCTTCTGAAGCTAAATTCAGAAGTGGGATTGCTCAAGCACCTAGGCCCATTATTTTACGCTTAGCCACTTCTGTTTTTCTATTTTGAGTAATCTGCAAAACACCATTTTGCTGTTAGCTGTTATTTTCGCTTTTTCTTTGTTGCATTTGTCGTAATTGCTAACTATCATGTCCGATAAACAACGGGCCACTTCAAGCAGAACGCGTCGACGCGACTGCATGAGTAGGTCTCGTTCTCGTAGTCATTCTCGGAGGGATGATTGATACGCGTAGGTCTCGTCATCACTCTCGTAGGAAGGACGACACAAGTAGGTCTCGTAGGCGTTCTCGTTCTCGCGAAAATAATGCTATGCGCAGGTCACGTGACGTGACCGGTCACACACGCGTACACCTTCGATGTCACGTGGTTTTCAGGACAGTAGCTCGATTTTACAGCAAACTTTGAGTACAATTTTGTCACGATTAGAAACTCTCGAGAATAGTCGTCCGAGTGAACTAGTCAACAGAAATCCAAACGAAGATAGTTCGTCAATGCCTCAGGGTGCCGACAATCGAGGTAACTTAGCATAGAATGCATTTCTAGTAACGAATTCTAATAATAATTTAAATAATTCTCAATCTATAAACGATTCTCCGATTGTCGACACTCCATCGGTGACTCAGATGCATCAAACTTATGGAAATGACTCGACACAGCATAACCGGGAGGTTGAGGTGCCTGAGTCGACTCGCATGTTAGCTGAGGCTATTAAGTCATTGAATCCGTTGCGATCAGAAAACTATTACGTTTCGAACTTCAATCCCGCCATACATGATATGGATGTGTGGTGCGAGGAAGTTAATAGGGCTAGGTTAGCCAATAACTGGCAGGACTCTGAATGCTTATCACGTGTATCACACTGTCTCAAGGGCGACGTGCGTACTTGGCTGAACTAGTGGGTGACTAACGATCGCACCTGGTCGAATTTCGTGCGTGAATTTAAGTCATTGTGTCCATGTAAATTGGACTACGCGAACATCCTTTTTGAGGTTATGAACACCAATTCAGATAAATACGCCACATACGCCGAATACGCGCGACGCACCCTGTTACGTTTGCGTATAGTTAAGGGCGTCAGCCCAGAACTTATGGTAGTGATAGTCATTAGAGGTATCACGGATCCCCAAGTCCGGGCGGCAGCAGCAAATGCTAATTTGACCACAGACGACATAGTATCGTTTTTATCCATTTATGCCAAGCCTGTTCGCAACAAACAAGATGTAAGGTTAAACTTGAATTTGAATAAAAGACGCTTAGTGTTAAATAAAAGCACGTGTTTCGGTTGCGGACAGACTGGGCATAAACAAATGCAATGTCCAAAGAGGGCTAAATTTGATTCGTATCAGTCAAAATCTTTGACCTCTAACACCACTAGTTCTAATAGCAGTTTTATGTGTAGTTTTTGTAAAAAACCGGGACACAGGCCTCTTGTTTTGCCAAAGAACGATCCCAGTCTCGTAACAAACGTAATGTCAATATCTGTGCCGGGCTTGTACTATTATTTATTCTGTGACCGAGCCTTTGTGACTACCACACTCCCAAAGAATAATGACGTCGTTACTGCTGTAGTTCAGGGTATCCCCATTGATGTGTTAAGTTAATAGATAGCGGCGCTTTGAATATCTCACTTATTTCCTCCGAGGTTCTAAAACATTTTTCATGTAATAAGACACCTGCTCCTTGTACTCTTAAGGGAATAAGTGACTCAGTTATCAAAGCGGATACCTTAGTGACTTTAACCGTCGAGTTTGACGCAATTTCAATAGAGGTCGACTTGGTAGTAGTGCCGAGTTCTGCTATGAATTTTCCGATTATAATAGGTACGGACGTCCTCAATCGTGATGGTATTACGTATGTCCGGACTAAAGATAAACAATATTTGACACATAGTTTTGGAAAGTCAGCTTTAGTACATACCGTGACGATTGATGAATCAGTCGTTAACACGCCACTTTAGGGTCAAGAGCGTTCGTCTCTTTTGAGTATAATCAGTAAATTTTCAAAGTTTTTGATTTCTGGGACCGCATCCACAGTGTTTAAGACGGGTAAGATGCATATTAACGTATTAGATAATACTCAGGTGTACTACCGACCGTACAAACTGTCGCATCAAGAAAAGCTCAAGGTTAGAGAGATAGTTAATGATCTCAAAGACAAGGGTATAAAACGTGAGTCTAGTTCTGAATATGCGAGCCCTATCATCCTTGTTACAAGGAAGGATGGTAGTGATCGCATGTGCGTAGATTATCCTGCTCTGAACAGACTCACCATTCGAGACCGCTACCCATTGCCACTGATCGATGATCATGTAGACCGATTAGGCAACTTCAAGTATTTCTCTAGCCTTGACATAGCAACTGGTTTTCACCAGATACCACTTGATGAACAGTCCATACACAAGACGACCGGCGTTCGTCACGCCAGAGGGCCATTTCGTATATCTTCGAATGCCTTATGGCTTGACGAGCAGTCCGATTGTGTATCAACGGATCATAAATCGACATCGACAACGGTGACGTCCTTGTATACGTTGACGATGTACTTCTGATGAGCAACTCGGTACCAGAAGTCATTCAATTATTACGTGAAGTGTTACTTACACTAACAAAGGCAGGTTTTTTCTATTAATTTGCGCAAGTGTACTTTTCTCGCAACCGAAGTCAAGTATCTAGGCCGCCTTGTCAGTCAGGGTCAGGTGAGGCCGAGTCCACGAAAGGTTGAGGCACTTGTTAATGCAGCGGTCCCAAGCAGTGTAAAATAATTTTTAGGATTGGCTGGTTATTTTAGGCGCTACATTCAAAATTACACAACAGCGTGCATATCACGTTTGTCGAAAAAAGATGTTAAGTTTTGCTGGGGACCGGAGCAGGAACAAGTTCGCTAAAAACATAATTTCCCGGCCTACCAATGCACCTGTTTTATCGATTTTTGATCCCAAACTTGTTACTGAGTTGCACACAGACGCAAGTAATAAGGATTATAGTACCGTCCTTATGCAAACCCAAACCGACGGACAGAAGCGTGTTGTAGCTTGTTTTAGTAAGACAGCGCAGGACGCTGAAAGCAGGTACCACTCTTACGAGTTGGAGACTCTGACGGTCGTGAGAGCATTGCAACACTTTCAGCATTATCTCATTAGTTCGAGATGTAGCCATCGACAGTGTTCAAAATCGAGAGGCATGGCGTGAATTGTGCAGAACACGGGCTTAAACTGATACTAACTGATTGCTTAAACAGGAATCAGTCTGAGCGGGACCGACATGTCAACCCGAAGCGACGCAGTCCTCGTAAATTTGCTAAAGATAACTTGGTGTTCGTAATTGAATTCTCCCAGTCAACAGGCAAGCTGGATCTTGGTGTGCGTGGGCCCTACAAGATGGTGCGGTGCCTGCCAAGTGACCGCCACGAGCTAAAGCTACTCAGCGGGTCCTTCGGCAAGACCACCCAAGCGGCAGCTCAGTACATGGTGCCCTGGCGTGGAGAGTGGTGCCCTGAGAGTTGCGCAGCCTTTTTTTTAATGGAAGTTAGCAGACAGTTATAATGCAGAGTTGTGGTTTGACTTGTCATGAATTATCTTAAACCTAGTAAAAAAAAAGTAATAATAACTAATTAGAATTCACATTTAGGGAAATAAAACAAAAACAAACAGAACATTATAATTAGAAATAATAAACAAAGTTTTAGCTTAGGTTGTAGGTAGGTAGGTAATACTTATTTCTCACAATAGTTAATTTCACCTACATAACCACAGCTGGCATGACAAGTTAAATCATTAACACTGTTGTTAGCTGTAAACGCCGGTCGCGTAGTAGCAGATATGCAGACTCGAAGCCTCTGTCTAAACTTGCTGATAGTGAGTTGGTCTTGAAGCTTCCATCCAACGTGCTGACTTGTTCTACGAGAGACGTGCGATTCAGTGATGCCTCCGTCTCGGTGAGTTAAGAGACGTGCGATTCAGTGATGCCTCCGTCTCGGTGAGCTAAGAGACGTGCGATTCAGTGATGCCTCCGTCTCGGTGAGTTAAGAGACGTGCGATTCAGTGATGCCTCCGTCTCGGTGAGCTAAGAGACGTGCGATTCAGTGATGCCTCCGTCTCGGTGAGCTAAGAGACGTGCGATTCAGTGATGCCTCCGTCTCGGTGAGTTAAGAGACGTGCGATTCAGTGATGCCTCCGTCTCGGTGAGTTAAGAGACGTGCGATTCAGTGATGCCTCCGTCTCGGTGAGTTAAGAGACGTGCGATTCAGTGATGCCTCCGTCTCGATGGGCTTAGTGACGTGCGATTCAGTGATGCCTCCGTCACGCGCCCATGATTTTTTTGTACTTTTGTTGTAATCAGGAGGGGACGCCCTCTGTATGTATGTCTTTAATGTTCACAGAAGCAGGCGAAAGACACACTTCGTGGCTAACTTCGATGGATGTTGGTAAAGCATAAGCTTTCGGACACGTTGTTTTGCTATTTTTATTTATGTTTTAATGAGTATGTGAGGGATGTATGAAAGAGTTTTAGTCAAGTTTAGAAGTTACTCAGGTAACTTCACTGATTGTTTTATGATGATCTGATCTCGATGCAGGGCAATCTGCAGCACATCATGATTAAGATGAAGCCACTGCCGGACCGTCTTCGGCACCACATGACAACGGACTGGTGGAACCCCAGGCCAACGCAGGCTCTTCGCAGTCCCCCCAAGATCTCGTCGAGGACGACTCCACGTCAGGAGAAGCCGAATTAGCTGAGTTATGACGTCACTCGGCTAAGTCACGCCACCATCACGCTACCTCCCCTCCCTTTGCCTATAAAAGTCGAGCGCACTCGGACCTCAGCTCATTTGCTCGCTGGCACTCGGACTAAACACATCGTGTCGACGCGTTCTTGTTTGTGGTTTTTGAAGTGAAGGTTTATCTTTTAAGTTTTACTATAATTGTGTTAATATTCGGGTGAGTTGATTTTTGTTCCAATTTCAGTTAAAATGGTGTTTTGTTAAAAGTTAATCGTTGATTGTTAATAAATAAATTAGATAAGTTCTTTGTTAGTACAGAATTTGTTTTTTCTAAAAGAATTCCTGCTTCTGAAGCTAAATATATTATAACTAACTTCTACAAAAAAAATGATCAAATTGTGTAATCAAAAGGTCACATCAAGTTATTAGGCCCATAAAATCTATGTAGCAATCCACATAAGGGTTAAGGCACACAAGCAAAAACATGAATAAACGTAAATCACATTAGGAGCCTTAGAATAATTACACCTCGAACGATAATTCCCTACAAAGCGCGCTGTCAAAAGTAAGGCAACTAAAACAGCCAAAATGGCGCCGTTTTCAGATTTTTATTGTCCATTATTACATAATCATACCTAATAACTACAAAACAGTTTTAATTTCTCTACCTTAAAGACATTAATTATTTTATTATTGAATTTTAGTTACGATTAGGTAACGTATGAAGGATATAAATCTGAGAACTGAGCCATTTTGGCTCAGTATAAGTTGCCTCACTTTGCATACGCGGACACGGCTTCTAGGTGTAATTATTCTAAGTTAGGAGCCTAGTAATAATATTTCTATTCATAGCTAACACTCAAACTAATTGCGCGTTCGTCGCCGGTTGGCAACGAAGGGCAAATTAGATTGTGCGTCGACAGCCGCCGGTGGACGGCGTATAACGAGCCTAAATGTCCACGTGATATGTGGGCTCGTTACGTGAAAACAGTTTAGCTATTTGTCGCTTTAGGGCTAAGCTACACTGGCCCGTTTAGCACCGCAATTTTCTGAAGCTTTATCTCTGCCCGTCACTCAAAAAAGACGCTCGCAAGAGCGAGAAAATCACAAAGCTAGAGTAGGGGTGTTGAGAATATTCACATCCGTATCTTCCGCATCGATTTGAACATCTGATCCGCATCCACAATTATTAATGCGGATTTACATGCGGATGCGGAGGCAGTGCAGTAGAGCGTCCATCAAGAAAACATTTAAAATATTAGCACCAATAATAGCACGTAGATTTTTATCGCCGCCAACCACCAGTGCTTATTTAGTAGCGCGGGTTTAATTTGAACATCTGCAAAACCAGTAAAAAAAATACAAAAACAGTTTATAACTAATACTACTTTTAATATTTTTCAGAATTTTATTAAACAGTTATTTCGTTGTAATGATTTTTTCTTGATTGGTGGCGCTAGTGGAGGTAGGGTGTGGTGCGCCCTTAAATAAAAACCACTTAAAACATTACTTTCAGTACCTATACTGAATGGACTGCACCTTTAAAAAAAAACGAAAAACAAATGGTTGTTTAATTTATCAATCAGAAAAAAACATAATGCTACATACTAATCCTCGCTAATAAAATTATAATTGAAGTACCTACTTTATTTTATTACGATACTAAACCCTGTATTAAATAGAGTACGCACTAAAAAAAGCTTTCACGATTCAATATTTTGTGATTGCAATAAGGCTCTCTGTAATATCTTTCATAAAACGGATATTTTTTAAGCTCGCTCGTTCCGCAGTAATAAACCTAAAACAACAGGTTTTTCGAAATTTAATTAAAACGATATTACATTGTGGGAACAAAGGGATTAGCTGTTTTATAGTCATCACTAATAATCTGTGTAGGTAAGTATATTTTTACGAGACTTCAGGCATAGTTGAAAGAGTTGAACAGTAGTATATCAAGTAGCCGTGTGTCAAAATGTGCGAGTTGGCAGCCGACCGCACGCGACAGGCGACAGCGCTGCAGTCATGATTTCAAACATGGTCACTTTTTGAGCAAATTGAACGTGTTGTCGCTCCAAAGTAGGCACTTCTGATGGATTATATTATCATAATCTCTAATCTACGCTCGATTCACATATTTTGTTCATAACGCCTATTGCTCGACTCAACTACTGTTTAACATACCTAACATTGATTGAACTAAAATCAATTAAGATATTGGTTGTTTCAACTATGTATGAAATGCCTATAATAATGGATGACTCGCCTACGGTTTATCAATTTATCAATTAGTTGAGGATTACACGCCAGCAGGCCAGCAGGTCGGTTCTGGCACTTCGCCGGCCGCCGAAGTGATGTTCCATTGCGACCCACAACGCACGAGCCGAGCGAGCGAAGCGAGCGTGCGGCGCCGCAGCCGGCGAAGTACCAGGGGCCCTATTTTTGAATCGCTCGACGTGGCGTCGAGCGCTCGTCTCTACTGATTTCGTTCGACATTTGACTTTCCATATTTTTGAATCGCTTGACGAGTGCCCCTACCCACTCGTTTACAGTCGAGCGATACGGCACGGCGAGCGATATTCTTTTCTACTTAAAAGCAAAGATTTTTGTTTAACAGCCAATTGAATCATGGATATTACGTTCCGTTTTCGTTGTGGTAGTTACCAGTTTTCTCTAAATTCTGTATGGAACGGATAAAATCCAACATTTCGTATTATGTTGGCAGCACGGAAACGAACGATTCAAAAATATGGAAAATCGGCATCATGCGACTTGGAAGACGAGTGTGACTTAAGTCGCATGCGACAACACAATGTCATACGAGTGATTCAAAAATAGAGCCCCAGCACCGACCTGCTGGCGTGTAACCCTCAACTTAACCCCAAATCAACAGTAGGTAAATCGTTCGTTAGTTGAATTAATCTTAGGTAGTTAGTTAGTTAGGTAGGTAGTAGCCGTAGTTATCTCGAGAATAGTTGAAATAGGTTTAGTTATTATGATATGTAACCTACTGATGTGCGGTCAGGCAACACGACGCCGCTTCGTACCGCGTGCGGTCGGCTGCCACCTATATGGATTTAAAGGAATAGAAAAGTTAACGGCCTTTATTTATTTTTTGTTTCTCGCTTATTTTTAACATTTTAAATTAGCAATATCGTTCAATTGAAAGCTTGTCCACTTTCTATAAACACAAAAAGCTATTACGATTTTACTAAAACGTCAGGTCGTCATGAATGTTTATACTATTTTAAAAAATTTACATGGTGGCTACATTTACACTGTGCTACGGGATATTTTAATAAGAAGCCATCATTAAAAATTTAATGGCGAGTTTTAATGAAGACACTTTTCATCATTGATAGAGAGTAGTAAATCCCAATTACGGAATAAAAAGAGACATGACCCCATAATTGTTGTTTTTTATTTAAAAAATATAGTAATTAATGGTTGAAAATTAAGTCAAAGCAAGTCGTAACATGTCGCTTAATAAACTGCAACATAGGTTGTAAAGGAGTTTATGGCGTTGCAACTCGGTGAAGCTAATTTAAGTATGACTCACGTTACGCGAGTGCCATTTCGCTCGTATAAAATTTTTATTCATAATATGGTTTATCATAACAGGAACTGCATCATGTTTTTTCGCATAATGATATGTTCGCAGAATGATTTACTTGTACTAATTTTATTTGGCATTCATTTGTTAATAAGCATAAATTTTAAACGATAATAACACGCAGAATATGAATTTAATATTTGATATTGAATTATTTAATATTGAATGTCATAATTTATTGGCACAATAAAAACAATTGATGAACTATTCATTTTAACAGATGATTAGGTGCGACTACGAGCGAGCGTAGCGAGCGAGAAGGAACCGACCAGTTGGCGTGTATGCATTGTGCTACAATTTGTTATGCTAATAAACGTTATGGTTATTAATCGTTTAAATCGTTATGGGTAAAAAATGCAAGCTATAAAATTCGGCTCGGGCCCGATATGGTGTAGCGTCAGTCATCCCTTAAGAAGTTAAATTTATGATCAACTTTGCTACCCGTCTTAAAGTGTAACGTTTTAATTTAATTTCAAAATCAGTTTCGCCACAAGACTTGGCCGTAAATATAACTAGGTAGTTTTCTCTAGAGATCTCTTGAAGCGTTTAAAACTGTTTTTATTAGAAAGTTTTGATTTTATTTGTTAATAGCGGCCGCCCGCGGTTTCACCTGCGTGGTTCCCATTCCTGCGGGAATATCGGGATAAAGAGTATTCTATGTTTTAATCCAGACTATCTACTATCTATGTGCCAAATTTCAACCAAATACGTTCAGTAGTTTTTGCGTGATTGAGGAACAAACATCTAAACATCCAAACCCACAAACTTTCACATTTATAATATTAGTAGGATGATAAACAGTCGCAAACAATATTGATTTTTTTTTAGTTACACTGCAACGCAAACCACTGACAGTATGTAGCTTATTTCATGAGTGTTTTTGTTTGCAGTAAAACACAACAGAATAAAGAACACAACATATAAAATGCTGCTAAAATACGATTAAATGTAATAAAATATTACCAATTTCAGAAAAATTACGAGTAATTTTGTTAGGCTGACGGTTATTGGCCTTTGAAAAGTGAAAGAAAGATGTTATGAGAATGATAATACAAAGTAAATTAGCACTTTTATTGCCTTTAACTTACTTTTTGGTTAGATGTCGTAATTGGTTTCAAAGTTATCTTTAACTCAGGTAAGTGTAATTATGTCACGTTTTTTATTAAAGTCTTTGATGATAAAATATTTCTTCCTGAAAGAAGCTTCAGTCTAATTTTAGACAGACGAGACTCATAGCAACCTCTTCAAAGTGCGAATTATCAACCACGCATGTGCAAACACTTCAAACAACATTCACGACGCTTAACGCCTGTCAAATATTCCGCCCCACAAATTTATTTAACGAGCAGATTTGAATATGAAATCCGCATCAAATATGCAAAAAGAAAAAAAAAAGATTAAACGAAAAAAGCTTGACTTTCGACGCACCCAGTGAAGTTTGGCAATCATTCGAAAAGTTCCAATTTTATTGAATGTGAAATGTGATTTCGCACGGAGCCCGAGTAGTTATTGGCAAAAAACATTTCGGAACACGTTTGAGTTCCTAAATTAATTTCTACAAAATTCAGATTTTTTCATTAAGCTAGATTCAGACGTTGAATTCTTTGTTCAGGTGTAAAAATAGATTGATTGAAGAACGACGTTGCGATAAGTCGATTGTTTTTCCGACGTATTTTTGTCTCCCACTCATCTGTTCAGGGTGTTTTTTAATTAATTACCTTGCAAATGGTGACATTTTGCAAATTTAATGAAAGCACTCGTAAATTTCCACGTGAAACCCCTAATTAAATATCGATAACGGCGTCGATATCACACACATAACAAACTCGTAACATCCTATCCGATTCGCGCCGTCTTTCCTTCATTTCAAAATCGAATCCCATCAACCACAGAGTTAACGAAGCTCAGAATAGCCACTAGTAGAACTTCACATAAATTAATAATAGATACTGTCAGACTAGCAAATAAAAAAGGCCAAATAAAAAAAAAAAACAGATTTTTCGAACTAATAAAGAAGGCGCTCTTAATTTTCCATGTGAAATTCCCTAGGGAAATATCGATAACGACGCCAATATCACACATTTCAAACTCGTAACAGCCTATTCGATTTGCGCCGTCCTTCATCGAAGCCCATCGACCACAGAGTTAACGAGGCTAAGAATTGCCGCTGGTAAAACCTTAATTTCACGGCTCATGCCGGTCCTTAGATATTTGATGTTTATGCCGCCCGTTAAAGGATACGGTCAACAAATTAAGACGATACCTTGGGATTCAAATAAGAAATATTAGTAAGGATTATCTCAAGTATATGTAGTACAGTATGAAACAAATATCTTGAATTTTTTTCGACGGAGTGGGGAGATAGGTTCGCGCATGTGCTCTTGTGAGCGACCAATAGCGCGCGTCCCTCTCCAACTGCTCGCGTACCTCACGTACCTGCTACGCATGCCCAAAATACGCGTTCCGTGTAATCCCCACCCGGTTTTATAGATATTTGCCTCATACTGTACCTACTATAATAAAATAGTTTTTTTGCTGGATGAAATGTACCTACTTCTATGTTTCGCTAACAACTTGTATGCCAAAATTGATGAGGATCGGTTGAATAGAACCATGGAAATGTAACGAACAAACACAATTTCACTATTATACATTTTTTTTGTTAGGATAGCCTGTCCAAATGGTTACCATCCTACTTATGAGAGTGCAATAAGTATACTTCAAATTAAATAACTTACTAGAGTTCATTCTAAATACTTGTATTTATTGAATGGCTGTTGAATATGTTTTACTACTGGATCTCTATAACAGACAACATTGATTTCTGTATTTGACAGCATTTAATAAGTTATATATTTCTTACCTAAGTCTGACGCCATAACAACAAATTAACATTGTTGAGTTTCGGCAGTGAGAGGTAAGATAGCCAGTTTCCCTTCGGCCTTTTCATCATTTAACAGCAGTGACAAAAATCTGTTTCTTAATAACATAATCATGTTTTAAAAAACTAAGAGCTTATCCATATTATTCCACCTCGTACAGCTAAAGGGACAGTCAAGTTTAACACTCTATCCAGTTATTGTCAGACGCTTGGGATTAATTTACGGACACCAAAAGATAATATTAATACTGGGTCTCCCTATTATTTCCCCTATTCATTTCGCAAGAGCTAATAAAGATAGCTATCCTTGGAGGAAATTGTTTCTTAGATAGCTTATTAAGCGGGCTAAGTGTGAACTCAATTCAACTAGCTGGGAAATAATTTTGAACAGGCTAGCTTTGGTGGGGAATTGAGAACGTGGAATTTATTGTCAATCATACATTTTGTGGGGAAATTGGGATACGTGGTATGTTTTATATTGTTTTGTGGAGATTTGCATTGAATGGATAGTTTTAACACAGTACATATATAAAACTTATATATACGTATATAAGTACTATGGGCAACAGCGACGCTTAACCAGTTTGCAACAAAATTCGTGTGTGCGCGTATCGCCCCTACACGAACTAAACGTATGGTTGTGACGGCGCGGCGTGCAAGCGATTTTGACCTTAGCAGTGGTTAAGCGTCGCTGTTGCCCATGGTACATGTACTGTGGTTTTAATTTGGTAACATTTTTAACGGTTCCCTCTTCTGACGTCGTCACGATCAAATTATTGCACGAATTAATCTGGTAGAATTATTTTTGACTTAATTATCTCGACTTTGTATGGTTGTGGTTGTCGAGGTTGTGGTGTGTGTGGTTACTTACTCGACTAGAGTTAAAACTATTTGTATTTTACAATTTGATTTAATTAGACTGGTTTAGAATAACATACGTAATGTTATTTAAATAATTATAAAAATTTTATATTATTTTTTTACTAAGTATAGATTTTAAGAAACTGTGTTTTAGGTATTTTAGGTCCTTTATTTTAATAACCTTTTTTAAACAAGGTTATTTTTAGTTAGTACAAAACCTCTCATGGGGTTGAATCAGGCCATCAAACTGAACAACTTTCATTATGGCACCAACCTTGAAATCGCGAAAAAAAATGTGCTGTTTCATACATTTTGATGGAGTAGGATTGTATATTGTATGAAACAGCTGACTTTTTTCGTGATTTCGAGGTTGGTCCCATAATGAAAGTTGTTCAGTTTGATGGTCTGATCAACCCCACGAGAGGTTTTGTATTAACAAAAAATAACCTTGTATAGGTGCCTACCTACCTACTTTGTACAGGGTGATTTTTTGAACCCGGAACAAATTTTGTGGTGTGGCTTAGACCGTCAAATTGAACAACATTGTCTGTGAGACCAACTTAATCAGAGCAAAAAATTAATCAGCTGTTCTATTATATAGAAAACGTCAATATCTACTCGACCACAATGTACGGAACAGCTGATTATTATTTTTTGCTCTGATTAAGTTGGTCCCATAGACAATGTTGAGCAGTTTGACGGCCTCAGTCACACCAGAAAATTTGTGTAGTGTTCAAAAAATCAGCCTGTATAGAAACACACACTTATAAGTATCTCCTCCAATTAAGCTTGCGATACCACTCACGTAACTAAGTGCATAATTTAAAAATACCATTCGCCCCAGTTCCCGGAATCGCGCTCTCCTTATAATTGGCCAAGGCCCACCCATCACTCCCCATTACCCCAAATGTTTCGATGAAATGAAATCCGTCTAATGAAATGCTCGGGACAGATGAGATTTTTCAACTGTCAAGTCCGCTAGAGGATTTGTGACGTATATTGGCAACTAAATGTAGGTAAAATAATAACAAGAAGATTTGTAGTATATTGCGCCATATTTGGGGCTGTGCAGTGAGCGATTTTGTAGGGAAATTGTTATCCTACAGGTGTTACAATCAACATCAGCCATTTTAATGACTTCACTACCACTGGTGCACAGACCTTCCTTATGGGTGGATAAGGAGGATGGGCCATAACCCACAACACAGGCCAAATGTGGATTGGTGGGTGTTAACGACTGCAATAACAACCAGGACCAACGACTTAGCGTGCCTTCCAAAGCATGGAGGAATTGGAGATAAAAAATTTTTGGTCACCAATTCCATGACCGACCCTTGCGAAAGTTGATTAACCTCCACAATCGCAGGGCCATGTGTTAAACCACTGTGCCACCAAGCTCCTCAGTGTTACAATAGCAACATTAAACGCATCAGTATGCAATTTCCATCATTATCATTGACACGACGCTTACTACTGGGATATAGACCTCGCCCAATGATAACAACGATACCATCGGACCTGCACTTGACTTCTTGCATCCAGTGGCTTCCCACGATCTCATTATAATAGATCGAATTTAAAGTCAAATCGATTGTGTTTTGAAAATTCATAATAGTGTTCATCATAAATCAAAGCAGTAGTTGCATAGATAAAAAAATGCACCAACTCTGAAAAAAAAAGATTTCTCATAATCCTTGCCAATTTTATATTTACGACGGTAAACAAAGAATATTTTACCAATTTTCAATTTGATAATGTTTAGTTAGGTGCTTCAAGCACTTTTTGCAAGAAATCGATAAAAGTAAAATACCTAATAATTATTTAGGTAAATTATTTCCATCCTACTAGGTAATATTATAAATATGAAAGTTTGTAAATTTAGATGGCGCAAAAACGTCTGGACGGCTTTGGATAAAATTTGGTACAGAGAGAGTAAAGACTGGATTAAAACAAATTTAACTTTTTGTCCCAGTCAAAGGTTCCCTAGGGAGTTTCCAAATTTCCATGCGATCAAAGTCGCGGGTGGAGCTCGTAGAGAAATAATAAATCGCCACCCGCCACTTTTATGGCTCCACTTTGACGGATGACCCGATGACGGAAGGCTTTTTGAAAACAAATCCATTTGCTTAAAACCCGAACCATTACGTTGATTTATTCAATTATTCAATAACAGACGTATTACTGGAAATATACGCTTCTCTTTTTACAAAAAGTGTTACTGGAAAATGGGACGTAGGTAAGCATTATACTTTGGAGCTTTCTCTTGAATATTTGTCCTACATTCAAAATTTTCGAATTCATCCCGCTTTTTACCTTTTTACATTGTGTTATGTTTATTAAACTAAAACAAAAACAGCTTTAACCAAAGTAATAAAGAGAGCTATTTATTACTTTTTTTTTTCAAATTTATTTTTCATAAATAAGAGTTTAATAGTCATAACTTCTATAGCTAAAATTTACCAAAAGAAATTAAACAAAAATGCAATAAATTGCCGCGATTATAAAATAAATAACAACAACAAACTCAGTAAAGAGAATTTTCACGGTGTATTTATTAGAGAAAAATTAAGATTTAAAAGGTCACGATTATGAGTTAAGGAGTCAATTTTACTATAGACAATGAGGTTTACGTGCAAATAATTCTGTATCTTATTCTCTAGGGACTAAGAATCATTTTCAGCAGCTTGTATTTAATTTTCACTTTATTGGGCCGTAACGGCATAATAACTCATATTTAGTGGGGTAAACTTGGAATTAAACAGACTTAATATGAAGATATTTTAATAAGTGCTTTAATTAAAATTTATGACCTGTCTTTATTTATTAATAAGCTTCGTATTAGGTTGATTATTAATATTCTGAGCATGTTTTGTCAATTTATGATCATGAACGTACCAGAGAGAATACTTGAGAGAAATTCAGTTTTGAAATAAAGGTATAATAATATTTTTAATAGGGAATAATAAATGGTGATGATAAAATTCAAATTCAGAAATCATTTCATTTTTAACACCACAGTACATTGCTGTGACATTACATGAACGGGAACATGAAAATTAAAATAACATTATTAATATTAATTTACTAGTATAATACTAGTGTCGTAATAAAACGCATTATCTCGGCTCCTTCTCGGCTCTGAGAAAGTCCATCTTTGTTACTAAAGTTTCTATTGTCTTTCTTTATTTTGTGTCTTCATCATCATCATCATCATCATCATCATATCAGCCGCTCGACACGCACTGCTGGATATAGGCCTCCCCCAAGGATCTCCACCACGATCGAGCTGGATTTTGGATTTAGATGCGATTTGGATTTTGTGTCTTATTTTGTACTACATACTTTCTAATCTAATTTATTATACGAGGGGAGTTCAATGTATTCTCGGTATGGATATGAAAGAAAAGGCAGAAAAAATTAAAATAATTTTATTTTTTTATATAGTCCCCTGCAATCTCAATTGTTAAGAATTAACTAGTTTTTCGTTAGTGATGTCTGCAGTTAAAAGTCGGCTTTTAATTAAATTAATTTTGCCGTGGTCGAAGCTGAAATCAAAAAGCATGGGTTTAGTGTGGCTGGACGGGAATCCTAAAACATGAGAGTTCAATGGGTTTACAATGCTTTGTTAATATATATATATATATATATAATTCAAAGTCCTGACTGACTGACTGATTGACTGACTGACTGAGATATCAACGCACAGCCCAAACCGCTGAACCTAGAGGCTTGAAATTTTGCATACAGATACTTAATACAGTGTAGGCATCCACTAAGGAAGGATTTTTGAAAATTCTACCCCTAAGGGGATGAAATATGGGATGAAAGTTTGTATGAAAGTCCCTCAGTTTTGGAGATAGGATCTTCAAATTTTGTATTTAAGCTGATGATTGAAAATTAATAAATACGTGTCTTAGCGTTTTTCAAAATTCTACCATCGAAGGGGTCAAAAGGGGGATGAAGTTGTGTATTGAAGAAAATCCTTCATTTTCGAAGTAAAAATAGCTAAATTTATAATTTAGGCTCATGGATGGAAATCTAACGCAACGTATATTGCTTTTGTTAGGATTTCAATCCCAAAAGGTATGAAATGGGGGTGAAAAGGGTTAAAAAACTGGGTTATAAAAAGGTTCAAATTATGTATGGAAAAAGAATATAAAACAGACATTACAACTTTAAACTTCGTAGGAGCACGTCTAAAAATAAATAAAGAAACATATATTTTGTGATTTTGAAAATCAACCCCTTAGTGGCTAAATGGGGTAAGTAAACATAAAAATCGATATAGATGCCGTTCTTGAGGTTTTATGAGATGGTGATTGCGAAAATGAGATTTACTTTGAAGTCCAACACGTTAGACATGATTCAGCCCCAGGGGACGGCAACGGGAACGGGAACGCGAACAGGAACGGTTATGGGAACGCGAACGGGAACGGGAAAGTGAACAGAAACGGGAACGGGATACCTACTAATATCTCTGGACCCAATTCTGATTATGGTAATAAACTAGCTTCCGCCCGCGACTCCGTCCCCACCAAGCGAGCAGCCTCGTGCGAGGCCCGCTACACGCGGCAAACGTCTTGCCTCGCGCTCGCGAGGCAGCGCGCTTGGTGGGGACCCGCCTAATCGCGTAAAAACGGCTGGTTGGATCCTGGTTGGAGGTTACTTAAGGATTTTCTCTAATATCCACGCGGACGAAATCGCGGGCGGAAGCTAGTCAAGGATAAAGGTTTTAATCTTAAAAAAGGATATTTTTCTGCGGTATACCATTTGTTACAATAATCATTATCACAATTACATTAGCTTATACATTTGTCAAAAATGTATCTTTATAATAATAGTGATTTATTAAAAAAAAACATCTTTATTTGATCACAAGTCGTAGCAGTGTATTAGAAAACGTGCTACAGAATTTCGTAGCAACTTGCAAATGTGCTACGGATTGTCATAGCCATTTTCTATTCACCGCGTAACCAGTGTCCTTAGCTATCTTTGTATTCTCATTTCCATAAGAATGTTACGCCTCTTATACATGGTTATTTGTAAAACACAAACAACCTCACAGAAGATTACTAACATCATAATCAATAACAATTTGTTCTACGACTTTTCCAAAAAAATACAAAAATAGATTTTTATAGCTACAGAACTCAAGGGACATTTCTATGGAAAGTCTAATTTCTTGGTCTGTTTTCTGAAAAGTCGTAGAACAAAGTTGTTTTTTTATGATGTTAGGAATCTACTTCTGCGAGGTTGTTGGTGTTTTTCAAATGTATAAGTTATTTATTTTGGATAATGTGAACGATAATAAAAGAAAAAAAAATAAGGCAATCGTCGTAACTCAAATTTATTGACTGAAAAAAAGTTTTGCGTGAATGTTCGCAGATTGGAAATTGGATTACTGATGAGGTACCTATGATTGAGCAAGATTTTTTTTTCTTATTAAAGTCATTCAAACCTAAAATAAGTCAAAGAATAAAATCTACAAATTAATCCTCAAAGTGTTTCGTGATGAACACGTACGTACAAAGTTGATATAATGTTTGATCAATTTCCAATAAGAAGATTTTGCTACGGCAACCAATTGGAATCCTCATTTCTTACGAGGAAATACAATTTGCGGACACAATTGAGGTCTCATAAAATCGAGT
Organism: Agriphila tristella; assembly: GCA_928269145.1. Lineage (NCBI taxonomy): Eukaryota > Metazoa > Arthropoda > Insecta > Lepidoptera > Crambidae > Agriphila > Agriphila tristella. The sequence goes on along the minus strand of OV743440.1, from coordinate 2,811,674 downwards.
GTAGCCATTTCAAGGTTTATAAGTCTGATATATTTTATAGCGAAGCGACTTTGATGCTATTATAATTTATTTTATTCTTTATTTCAATTTTTTTATGTATGTTTATGTTAGGTACCTAATAAAAATATTTTTGTAAATCTCCTGCTCGAAGGACTAAATACAAAACATATAAATAAAAAAATCAAAAGAATTAGAGTGTAGTGCAATAATGTAAAGTATTACTGACTAAAAGGTAACTTTTCAATTTCACACAACAGGAAAAAGGAGAGTATTAAATCTACCTTACTTTAAGAGACCAATTTATCGTAGAGGTACATTGTTCCCTTGCGGACCGTACAGTTTAATTAGCTTCCAACTTGTAATCAAAGGATTTATTTTAGGGATTTTTTTTACAGGTTCATTTAGTTACAACTAGCTTCCGCCCGTGACTTCGTCCGTATGGAAATTCGGAAAATGCCTAGGGAAGATTTTCACCCTATCCGTTCAACCGTTTTTGCGTAATTGAGTAATAAACATCTAAACAGCCAAACACCAAAACATCCGATTAGATTGTATTATATTAGAGGTAAAGTAGGTAGGATAGGATTAAATTATTATAAGGAAACATAATTTATCCTATTTCTTCTGATGTATAAATCTGAAGACAACATTGAAAAATTAAAATGGGTAGGTAATAATAAAAAATCTTCATTATTTTCAGTCCCGAAGTCTCTATAAAAAGATAAAGTACAAATATCATTAAAACTATACGTTTATCTTTAAATAACGTGTCATGTAACTATCATTAAAAGTATTTGGGTTGTCACTTACATTTACATACTTACCTAGTATTTGTTAAGAAAACATTTGTTATTGGTTCAAACACTGAATTGTTATGATAAATTATTATTGAAAAAGTACTTATTTGCTTAATGTATTAGTTATTTACGTCTATGCTGACTTCCTTACCATTAATATACATCGAAAAATGTTAAACTTTAAAATTCACTAGTTAATTGAGCGTTTGAAACGTCATTTCATGACAACAATCATATTTCATGAATACCTGTTTGGATGTTTAGTTTATGAAACGAAAAAAGTGTGCAAGGATCGTAGCAGGTGGCGATCCATAGTCTCTGCCTACCCCAATGGGAAACAGGCGTGAGTGTATGTATTATGTATGTATGTTGAAATTTCAAAATCTCTACTTAGTTCATCACCCTGGCCCCACCTCACCATTGCCCTATTATTATGGCCGAGTTAACTCACTATTGTAATTATTACGCTATGCTAATTCTACATTTATTTATTAGCCTTTTTTGCCCACCAAGGTGGACCGACGATCTGGTGCGGGCGGTGCGTCACTGGATGCGGGCAGCGCAGGACCGATCGTCGTGGAGAACCTTAGGGGAGGCCTATACCCAGCAGTGGGTGTCATGCGGCTGATGTGATGATGATGATGAACTAATTATTAAAAGCTTCGGCATGTTTTGAAACACAAAGGCCTCCTCCAGCATTTTTTCAACATAATTATGGGGATTTATTTTGCCGTCATTAGTTAAAAGATATAAGATATTTTAGCAAGAATTTATTAAATGCTGATATTATTACACGGCGTCAAGCATCATTATAACTGGGCTAGGGCTGTCGTAACAGAGTTTTGACATGTGACAGTGTGAAACCGCCCAATATTTCTATGTGCCCTTAAACTTTTGACAGGTAATTACAGAGCCGTTACTCCCTTACACCCTTCCGAAAACTTTATTTTTGATGCGGGAATATAAACTTTATCAGTATGGAATATGGCTTATGCCTTGGTGTTACAATGCCCAAGGTTATGCATGGTATAATCGCGTGACTGCGGGTTATTATGTTATTTATTGGGCTTTAATACGTTTTCAATGGGGAAATATTTTGGGAGGTTTCCCAGGATTGGGTTATTGTCGACAATTCGTTTTGACGTATTACCTGAAATTCGCGGTGAAAAGAGTAAGTTAAGATCGAGTTCTATGCTTTTACATACATAATGATATTGTTGTATAGCAGATGTGTAGTTATAAAGTGTAATGTAGTATTTGGTGGTATAATGTATGTAGTTATTGGAGTACTACAGGTAAATTGGATTAACTAGTTCGTTTTCTAAAGGAATAAAACATTCCAATACAATACTAATGTTGACGGTACTTAAAGCAATATTTGGTACCGAAGAATACTGATGACGATATTTTAGAAATTTGACTTAATACACACATAACAAAAGCTTTTTAAAAAAAAAGAAAAACCGCCTTCAAAAAACCTGAAAACAAAAACAGCTTAAAAATTAAATACCTCTAAAAAGCAAGAAATAATATTCAAATCATTCGTTACACATATCAATATTAATAAAACACGTCTATTGAAGTCGGGTGGGGCTGGAGGACAACTTCATTTTTTTCTAAAAGCCCCACCCGACTTCATTAGACGTGTTTTATTAATATTGATATGTGTAACGAATGATTTGAATATTATTTCTTGCTTTTTAGAGGTATTTAATTTTTAAGCTGTTTTTGTTTTCAGGTTTTTTGAAGGCGGTTTTTCTTTTTTTTTAAAAAGCTTTTTTATTTTTAACTTTTTAGTGGTAGGTATGTAAGCGCAGCGTGTAAATATTTTTTTACTTTATATTATAACATTTTCAATGGTAAAATGCCCAGAACTCAATTTCCAAATTCACACTGTTTGTTTTTGAGGAGTTCCGTTGTGTTTTCGTAGTCCAAATCTAGTCCAGAACGTTGCATCGCAAACCATGATTTGGTTTGTTTTGGATTGCCATAAACTTACCAAAACCTAAATCACTTTACATATACTATTTGACTTTGAGGAGTTCTCTTGTTTATCTTCGAAGTTTGAAGTCCAATAACGATGAAATTAAATTGTGACCACTCTTGAAGTATACCCTTTCAAATAAAAAAAGAATCATCTAAATCGGTTCATAAACAAAGATGTTATGGCCGAAATTCCATAAAAACTCGTACGATGGCGAGCTAAATAATTGATATTTTTCAGGATTATGAGAAAACTACTGGCCAGATCTCTGAAAAAATTTTATGGGACCACACACGAACTATGTTCTTTGAGATAAAAAAAGAATTGTACAAATCGGGTAACAACTGACGAAGCTATGTTAAAACATACATAAAAAAAAATAAAAAAAAAATACCGTCGACTTGAGAACCTCCTCCTTTTTTTGAAGTCGGTTAAAAAAATGGGTAGAAAAGGGTACCGTACCGTACCTCTCTTGCTAGTTTATTCGTATCAATTTTTTTTTATAAATATTTATATTACTTTTATAACAGATGGCGGATTTAATGCTAAAACATTTTCTAATTCAACCAACAGCACACCCCGGACACTCTATACTACCGCGCAATTATAAACAGATGACGTCAGATGACGTTTTTGTACACGAGCAACTGTGTGTGTAAGTGTCCGGGCACGAAAACTGCGACGGCGGAGCGGCAGCGGGGCGGCGCGACAGCGGAGCGGCGGCGATGCATTCAACAGTATGGCACAGTATGGAGACGCGCACGAAACGGGCGGTGGCAGCGCGGGGCGACGAGCGATGCACGGGCGGTAGGAGAGCGACGAAAACAAATGAACAAACTAGTTTGATTTGGTAGCCCGCGATTACAGTAGTGTTGTGTTGAAAAATATAATAGTGTCTGTTTGATTACTAGGTGGGTACCTATTTATTCAGTATGGATGTCGGCCTCTTGGACATCATTTAAAAAACACAAGATTAGCAAAGGATCCGATTTTGAAACTAGTTAACGCCTATAGACCAGTTTTTTTTTAACTAAATAAAATTTTTAGACATAGGATATATTTCGTCCTTTGAACATTTTTCGGTATTGACAAGAAATTGTTTCCATAGCAACATCACATTTGACACATCAATAGAAAAAAAAAAAGAAGTTACTTTAGTAGTATACCGTGGTCCTACCAGTAGGTCAAATCGGTAGGTCCACGGGCCCTTAATGGTATTTAGCCCATCTGTCACAACACTACTAGCGCGGCTGACCGACCGCTATGTTTCGTGCCCACGTTCTCATCGCCCCGCCCCGCCGCCGCTCCGCTGCCGCGCCGCCCCGCCACCGCTCGGCCGCCGCCACTTTCGTGTCCGGACACTAAGTCTAATAGGGCTACCGTGCAGTTTGTACCACTTTGTACCGTATGAGCGGCGTTCAATATAATAATTCGAACTTTTTGGCAGGTAATAGTACATTATGATATAAGTGCGGTAAGTTGAAAATTACAGCTGAGGCGATATTGCTAGCCAGAGCCGTAGGCGAGGGCTACAAGAAAGCAGAGGCTGTAATTATCAAAGCGCACGTATGTCATACGACGTTTTATAACATATTTGCGAGGAAATAAATAAAACTCGGACTTTGCATTTTTGTTTGTTTTCCATAATGATGAAATTTTTTATACACTTGTAAGTATTTATCGGTCGATTTTTCTGCCTTTCACTTCGATTGTGAGGAAATCAAACAACAATAAAGTAAAAATACAAAAATTAAAAAAAAAACATTTTTCTTAAATTTAGTGACAAATTATATCATTTTGGAATGTGCTCATCAAGGCCTTTCATTTGATACCCATATTCAAAAATTGAAAAAAAAATTTTTTTCTTAAATTTTACTGACAAATTATGTAATTTTGGAATGTGCTCAGCAAAGCCTTATATTCAAAAAATTAAAAAAAAAATCTTAAATTTAGTGACAAATTATATTTTTTTTGGAATGTGCTCATCAAGGCTTTTCATTTGATACCCATATTCAAAAATCGAAAAAAAAAATTTTTCTTAAATTTTAGTGACAAATTATATAATTTTGGATTGTGCTCATCAAGGTCTTTCATTTGATACCCATATTCAAAAATCGAAAAAAATATATATTTTTTTTTCCTAAATTTTTGTCACAAATTATATAATTTTGGAATGTGCTCATCAAGGCCTTTCATTTGATACCCATACTCAAAAAATTTTTTATTGAAAAAAAAATCATATAACGTAAATTTTATTCATAAAATGTTGACCTCTTTTCTGATATCAAAACTCTTTGCTAAGATTTAAAAAAGTACCGCGAAGCATCTTGATAAACCGTGCGTTTTACTTTACATTACCGCACAAGTTCGTAATGAGATACAATACGATATTGAAATTGGCGTAATAAGAGACCCTTTACGAGCAAATATGTTATAAAATAATTTACATGCATACAAAATATACATAATACATTATCTACAAAATTTTAGTGATTCTACTAGACGTAAGTTCTAAATTATCAAACGAAATCTCTCTTAATAACGTTAATAAGCGAGCGCAAGTTCCCAGCAGCAGAATTATGCTCAACTTTTAATTGTATTTCGCCTTCGTTAAAATTTGGTTCGAGGTGTTTTGTTTTGGAACAAAAAGCTTGAAACTTTGTTAGTTATTGGCCACAACTCTGTATCTTTCATTGATGGAAACTAACGAATTGGCCTTTTGCACAGTATAAATATAAGTTTTATATATATTCAGTGCCTTAGTTTGTCTATTCGTTGTGGCCACAAAACGAAATAATTGAAACTCAACTTGTTAATAAGTTACTAACTGGGAAAGGCAGTGAAGTGTGAATTGGGTCTTGTTTAGCAATATTTCATGGAACAAACTATTATAATTGAGTAAATAATATAGAACTAGCGGCCGCCCGCGACTTCATCTGCGTGGAATGTTATCTATCTAGCTATCCCACAGGAACAATACCGTTTTTCGGGCTGAAATGTACCCTATATCCTTTTCTGTAACCCTAACAACGTGTATGCAAATAAGATGATTTTCGCATTTTAATAGGAAGTGAGGTTAAATGAAATGGTTGAGTTAAGGAACGCTGTTTGAAAAATTTCGTTGTTCTATCACATCATGTACTAAACAGTTTTAAAAACTGGCACTGTCAAACAACGAAGAAAACATTGTTATGATAGAGTTTCACAACATGATTAATTTTGACTTATTACGAACACATTATGTTCTTATAAGTCGTCACAACTGAAGCATTTAATGCTTTAACACGTTGAACGCCATGGGGGATACCATGTGACCCCCACTACTTTAGTACACGGGGCCAATCAAAAATGATTGAAATGTCAAAAATTTCATTTCCTTTTTTTTGTTCTATTCGACAGGAAATACATTAAAATCTATAACGCAATTTAAAATAATCTATTTATTTACTTTTTTCAATGTAAATATAACTGTCACTCAATAGATGTCCCCCGTGGCCTCCCAGGATAGAAATTCGGTTTTCCGTTACAGGGGGCCGCGCGGGTCGCGGTGTCGGTCACCCCCGACCACCGCACTGTTCCCGCAACGCCCGCGCAGTTTTCTGTTCTTTCGTTAGTCCTGTTGAGTTCCTGTGTCCTTCTTCCGGCTCCATCCTCAGACCCTGGAAACTATTTCCCAACAAAGTACTCGTCAAGACGATTCAAACAAGCCAAAACTCGATGGGGTTGCATGGTTTTATTATAGAGTTCCTATGGCTTTCTTCCGGCTCCATCATCAGATCCTCGGATACTTTTTCTATAAGAGTACTGTCAAGATGTTTCAAACGAGCCCAAACTCGATGGGGTTACATGGGTTTTATTACAGAGTTTCTGTGGCCTTCGTCCGGCTCCATTATCAGACCCTGGACACTATTTCCCAACAAAGAACTCGTCAAGATGATTCAAACGAGCCCAAACTTGATGGGGTAGCGTGATTTTATTAAATAGTTCCTGTGTCCTTCTGCCAGCTCCATCATCAGACCCTGGAAACTATTTCCCAACAAAGTACTCATCATCATCATCATATCACGAGACCCACTGCTGGGTATAGGCCTCCCTCAAGGATCTCCACAACGATCGTTCCTGCGCTGCTTGCATCCAGCGGCTTCCTGCGACCTTCACCAGATCGTAGGTCCACCTTGTGGGGGGCCTACCCACGGAGCGTCGTCCGGTGCGCGGTCGCCATTCAAGATCATTCTCACCCCAACGGCCATCGGTTCTTCTCGCTATGTGTCCAGCCCACTGCCACTTCAGCTGAGCAATCCTTCGAGCCTTGTCGGTTACTTTAGTTCGCCTGTGGATCTCCTCGTTTCTGATTCGATCACGCAGGGGAAACGCCGAGCATGGATCTCTCCATTGCACGCTGGTGACCTTGAGCCTCCTTATGAGACCCATAGTTAGCGACCACGTTTCACTGCCGTAAGTCATCACTGACAACACACAGTGATCATAAACTTTCGTCTTGAGACACTGAGGTAAATCGGACACGAAGATTTTTCGAAGCTTCCGAAATGCTGTCCATCCGATTTGGATTCGACGAGAGATCACTGTCTCTGTCCTAGGTTACATAATGGTCAACAACTTCAAATGTAGTGTTCCCAACATGAACTGGAGCGGGCACAAGATGGGCATACGACATGATTTTCGTCTTATCCATGTACATCCTGAAACCCACTCTTTGGGAAGCACTACGGAGATTTTCGAGCATTGTGTTCAGGAGACGATTCGTAAGGACTTTCGATAAAGTACTAATCAAGACAAATTCAAACGAGCCCAAACTCGATGGGGTTGCATGGTTTCAATATTGAGATCCTATGTCATGGCCTTCCAGCTTCATCATCAGACCCTGAACCTCGTCTCCCATTAGAGTACTCGTCAAGTCGATTCTAACGAATCCCAACACGATGGGGTTGTATGGTTTCATCATAGATTTCCTGTGGCCTTCTTCCGGCTTCATCATCAGATCAGCTCAATGACACCATAATATTGCATTGCCTTCCAGTTCTGACCTATGCTTAAAGTTTCAAATCTCTAGCTCATTGAGAAGCTAGTATAAAATCGTTCACAAACTTTGTGGAGAAACAAACGAACACACAAACAAACACACAAACGAGAAAGCAACCTAATAAAAACGAGAAAGCAAACATTAACGGGAACGGCCTACTAATATCAGATCTGAACCCAACCCCAACTTTTCATTAATAACACCAATTCGAATTCAATATTCATAACTAAGAGAGGACAACGTCTGTCGGGTCAGCTAGTATTAAGTATAGACAAGAAACATGTAATTTTTTTTCTAAGTATAACATATTTTCAAAAACCAACTAGACTTGACTACTCTACGGGGCCGTGGGGGACCCGTTCAATACAGATTTGTTAGTTAAACGTATCCACCAGCTTAACAGAGACGTTTGAAATAACCTCTATCGCGCGGTCACATGTTGTCCCCCGTGGCCTGAACGGAACATACATGTGTGGCCCAAACCTTGTCCCCCATGGCCCAAATGGAAATAGTTAAAATATTCCACGGCGTTCAACGTGTTAAAGAATATCACAATACAACTGAAACGTCTACCAAAATAACAAAATAAGGAAGTGTACACATTATAATCAGGCATCACCCCGCTGGGAGGGAGTTGCCAAAGTCCCTCACTCGAATTTTACGACTTCCCTAATAAGTCCATTATGAAATTTTGCAACACTACTCCCTCCACTGGCCCGTACCAGTTTTTAAGTGCTGATCCAGTGGGCCTTAATCCCCCACAATAAAGGATAAGGTTAATAACTTAGTTAATTAATAATTAAGGCTTTGCCCCGTGAAGCGGTGTAAGCAGTCGTGTGCGAAATTATAAAGTGTTTATCGTTGTCCTACGGATTATGGCGTAAGTAAGTTAATTAAATTATTAATGTTGATACCTATTTATGGAAATTTTGGTCATTTTGTTTTCTTTGTGTGTTTCACATAAAAATAACCTATGCAACTTGACTGTTACAAAAAATAACACTTTAAGCCGAATATGCATACAGCCCTGGAAAATTATTATAAACTCGGAAAACCGCAATTTTTTTTAATTTTCGTTATAAACTGGATAGTGGCAGCCTTAGACCTATATTGTGTTTTTCTTTTGCCCATTAATGTAATTGTTTATCGAAAACAATAGTTTATATAGCAGTTTTTATACAAATAAAAAAGGAAATTTTACAGGTTATTATGAAACATTCTGTATAATAATATTTTTTATCTACTTATAATAATTAATCGTTATTACAAGCAACCAGGCTTTACAAAATACAGACATTACGATGTTTGTATGACGCATTTTTCGGAAATCTATTGCGATACTGGCGAAACCAGTTTGACCAAAAATCTTCATTCGAGACGGTCAATGGCTGATGCTCAATCGGTTGTACTTCCAAGCCATTAGTAAATCAAACTAATGTCGTACTAATATTATTATAAGTATACCATCTACTAAACAGTTTCTTATTCAAAAATTACTTTTTTGCGCACTACACTTGGAATTCTCATCACTGAGGAGCTGGCTATCTTACTTCTAACTGCCGGAACACAACATTTTTTAAATTGTTTTTATGACGTCAGACTTAGGTAAGATGGTAATAGCTAGCCAGGTGGACTTGAAATAAGCCCTTCCACCAACCAAACCGAGTACAAATTGTACACCCCTGGGAATCGAACCCGGGACTCCTGCATCTTACACGGGTGGGCGGACCACTAGACCGTAGAAAACCACGGTAAACTATTCTTATTACATCGATCTAATTTCAGTTCCTGTACACATACGTACGTATACAAGTAGGTATACTAGCAACAGCGCAAACAAATTGAATCGTGTATATTTAATTCACCGACACGAGTGACCTCTCACGCAACCACTCCTCACTGTGTACCAATTATCATATCGATTGTCTTGATTTGAATCTAAGGAGTTCTATTCACTGAGCATCAGTGTGGAGTTCTTTCTATAAACGGAGCATTGATCAGCATTATAGAACTTTCGAGAGAGAGAAAAAAAATATCAGGGAGGGTGAAGACGGAAAGAAAAGGTAAAGGGGTTCTGGTACTTTGGTCCTTATGACCAAATAGTCTTGAATCGTACATCGATGGATAGGTCTTTTCAAGAGGAAACAAAGTTATTATGGGGTTATATTTGGATTTGTTGTCCGATTCGAGATATCGGCTTATAAAGTAGTTTTCAGTATCTCGGATAGTACAGTCAGCAATGAAAGTCGCTTAACGGCGGCGGGTCCATAGAATATCAGGACAACATTTCAGGACAAGCGCTATACCTATTCGTGCTCTATGAGAATATACATTTCTAACGATATACTATTCATATCTATTGGGTCCAGGGCCAGAGTCTATAGGTACATTTGTGCCCATACACTTTTGTAAGTAAGCGAAGTCAATTTCACACGTTTTCATGCAAATTTCAGTTGTTTCGTAGTTTCCTGTTCGTTGCCATGAACGCACGAATCATTTGCTCGTGCGAAAAGCTGTTGGGTAATTAGGTTTTTTCCAAAAAAATTATCTATCATTTTATTATTATCGCTCGAATTGTAGAAATCCACTTCATTTAGTACACGACTTTTCGGGATCGCCAAGTGCCCAAATTAGCAGCTTTTTGTATAAATAAATCGGCGTCCTTTCAGTATATCTTACTACTGACTATATACTATGCGATTGGGGAGTCGGCCGGCTGTCCATTAGAATGCAAGCGGGACAGCCGTGTAATTGAATTTTTCCAAGTCATCGAGCAGGACTTTTGCCTTTGTCTCGCTGTGGTACCAGTTTTTGTTAAGTTCCTGCGTGATGTTATATAACTGTAGCGGGTTTGTCTACGCGTTTAGGCTATAGCCAGTCTTTGATATTTTTACACAAATCTTTAGCAGTAAAGAACTGGATGTTAACCCTAAAGTTACACATATAAAATAAAAGTATGTTTGGAAATCGTATACTCTCTAAGTAATTAAATAATGATTTAATAAAACGTAGTCGTTATTGACCATTGTCAATAACAACAACTGATACAGGTATGTCTATGCTTACTAGGAATGTCATCTCAATTTTGTAATCTCCTGATTTGATAACCAAATAAAGCACTTTGTAATTTTTTTTGTATGTAACGGAGGATATAATTCATTTCTTTTTAAAAAATATATAAGAAAAGAAACAAAAAACTGTACAGATAAATACAAAAACTAATTTCTCTATATATAATAAATCATAATGATCTTTCTTTAGGTGATAGTAATGTTTCTTTATTTTATTTCATGTAGACATGTCAAGGAGAAACAGAAAAGAAATAGAAATAGAAATAATGTTTATTCACTTTCTTATGACTAAAATAACAAAAATTATTGAAGCCCCCTATTAAGCAAAAAGATGCCTGTGCCAGGAGACTCCGCTCTATTTACTTATTTTCTATACACAGTCAAAGATTATCTAAATATTGTACAAAGTTAATTAAAAAATGAGAAAAAAAAACTCTTAATTTTATGGTGCTTTAGGTTTAGAATAAATTAAAGGTAAGTACTTACTAATGTTAATTATGTATGTTTATGTATGTATTCTATATTAAATGGTTCTATGTTATATATTATTTATCAATTTTAAACAAAAGTTTAAAAGATTTAAATAAGGTTATATATAGGTAGTATATTAATTTACTTTGATTTACTTTATATATTCCAATAAACTTTCTATCTCAATATAGGTTAAATTTTGTATCCAATTTATTAATATTGATTTACACTCGTAAATAGGTTTATTATATATATATGTCTCTTTATTTATTTTATTATATAAATATGCTGAACGTGTATCGTACTGTGCTCTTGCAAACATTGTTTTATTATAAGGAATAGGTACCACATTTTTCTTTCCCCTTCTACCCTCATTAGCTGGATTAAAGGTTATGTTTTTATGTTTTTTTAGTATAATGTGCACGATGTATAGTTTACGTATAGATAGTAAATTAGTTATTTGGTAAAGTTCCTGTGTTGAAAAAGTCCTATTCTTAAAATACATTATCTTCAATAGTGTACGCTGGGCTCGTTCGACCTCCAGGAAACGCGTTTTAAGTGCGCCGCCCCAAACAGGAATGCAGTAAATTATTATGGATTGAACCAGGGAGACATATATTTCGTTCAATAGATTTCTAGATATGCCAGCACTTATCGACATATTCTTTGGAACTATATGTCTCAAGGTTTTAAAAATCCAGTTGAACTTACGTATTCTCGATTTAATTAGCTCTATTTGAGGGTACCATGACAATCTCTGGTCCAACATAACTCCCAGGTACTTAACACACTGTACTTTATTTATTTGTGAACAGTTACAGCCACATCCTGCCAGGTTACTACAAGTATGTATTTTTAAATTGTAATCTGAACAAGGTTGTGAGCTATCATAAATACTGAAGCATATATAGTTTGTTTTGAGCGTGTTAAGAGTGAGGAGATTATTTTGTAACCATAGTGCTACTTGAGCCATACCCCGCTCAGCATCCACCTTAACGTTGTTCCAGTTGGAACCAGAGAAAACTACTGCTGTGTCGTCAGCGTAAGAAAATATTTTTGCGTTTAGAAGATTCATTTGACATAGGTCGTTAATGTAGATGAGGAACAGGGTAGGGCCCAACACACTTCCCTGAGGAACACCGTATGTAACATCAACATCATCACTAGTACAGTTTTCAAATTTAACTTTTTGTGTTCTATCGGATAGGTAGTCTTTAAATAATTGTAGTTGTTCACCCCGAATACCAATTTTTTCTAATTTACTCAGAAGGATGGGGCCAGAGACGGTGTCGAAGGCTTTTTTTAGATCTAAAAAGACTGAAATACATTTTTTTCCATTATCAAGTTGTTGTGTAATAAGCGTACTTATAGATGTAACTGCATCTTCGGTTGAGATTCCACGTCTAAAGCCAAATTGGTTTGGAGATAAGATGTTATATTTAGAGAGATAGTTTAACAATCTAGTATTTATTAACTTTTCCAAAATTTTTGCCAGAACTGGAAGAACTGAGATTGGCCTGTAGTTGTTAACATCTTCTCTGTCCCCACCCTTGTGAATAGGTGTTATTATAGACTTTTTTAATGCGGTAGGGAAAATACCGGTCTTAAAGCAAAGGTTAGCTAAGTGTGTGATTACAGGTATAACTTCGTTTTTTACATATTTAAGGTATATAGTAGAAATATTGTCCCATCCCGGAGCACTGCTTGATTTTAGATTCATTATTATGCTATTTATTTCGCTGTGATCTGTATCCAATAGAACAAACGATTGTGGCTGATTGGGCAGTTCATGAAGGTAATTGTTTAAGACGTCCTTATCTACACCTGAATGAATATCGTTAGCAAGTTTCTGACCAATATTAGCAAAGTATCTGTTTACAAAATTTGCGGAATCGAGCGCGGTAGACTTTAGTTTAGATAATTCTGAATTTATGCTATTTGTTTTATTTGTATATGTTAATGACTTAATGTTTTTCCAAAGTAGTTTGTTATTATTAATAGTATTTTTAAGTAGATTTCTTTCATACGTTCTTTTTAATTTTTTTATTAGGTTATTACAGTAATTTCTATATCGGGTGTAAGAAATTTTTTTAATGTCATTATTAGGGTCAGCATGAAGCTGTTTTTGGAGGTTATTGCGATTTTTGATACATCTTAGAATGCCATTAGTAATCCAAGGTTTTAATATCCGCTTACTTTTGGGTATTTTTACTGTGGTAGTATTTAATTGTATCGCCTCAGTGAGGTTTTGGATCAGACTATCTGTTATTTTATTAGGATTGTCACAGAATAGCAGCTCGGTTAATCTTTTACTTTGTAAATATTTTAGGGCTTTTTCATAGTCAATTTTAGTAGTAGTTTTGTTGATTGATTGTTTTTTTTAATTTTCGTTAAAGATAGAAATGTCGTAAGATGATCAGTGATTGTAGTATTCATAATAGCAATAAAAGCCGAGTGTTTTGTTTTATTTATCTTAATCATAAAGTGATCTAAACATCTATTTTCTCGTGTAGCTAATGTATGTCCTGGGAGTATTCCATAAGCAGACAGCATATCAAGATAGGAATTTCTATTTTTTATCTCATATGATTGTTCGTTTTCTAAAGGTAGTAAGTTAATATTTATATCACCTGCAATAATGATGTTTTTTTGAGAATTAATGGTAGTTAAATGTCGAGAAAGAGAGTCTATAAATGGTTCGGCATTTCTGTTAGAAGGCGAACGATAAATACCAATTATTGAATTGTTAAGAATATCTATTTGCATACCCGATGCATGGGTTATATCAATTTCCGTTATTTTCGATTTAATTGTTTTTTTTACATATACGACAACACCGTCATTTTGGTTGAGTTGGCGATTTGTAGCATAGTATTCATAGTTATTTATTTTTGGAATAGGTTTATCAGGATGTAAGCGGCATTCAGACAATATTATGACATCAGCTTCAAAAGAGAGACTAGATAAATTGGTTAAGAAATCGTCGATATTGCAGTATATACTCCTAATATTTTGTGAAATGACCGTAAGGTCCGAGCTAACAATATTACAGTGCTTAATTAGGTCTGGACAGTCACATTTGGTGGACCTTGCGATATCTAGATTGTCTATATTATTAATGTATTGTAGTTTTTCACCCATTATAGAATTGTATAAAGAACACAAGTGTTATCATATAGGTTAGTGTTGTAATTAGGTAGGTACGCTATGAACATTTTCATAGTAGGAGTATAAAAGTACTTCGTATAAAGATTAATTTGCCGGTACTCTATTAATGCAAAATTAGGATGTATATTTTTTGCTTCGAGAAAACCATAGATATTTATATAAATGTACGTAAAATTATACAACAATATATAGTACACAAATGAAGTTATAAAAATATAGTTACTGTTGTAATAAACCATGCCCAATATTGGTTGAGTAGTGTACAGAAAGCGTTGTGTGTAAAGGGTAAGTTGTTGGTACTTTGTTAGCATTATATTGAGACATAATATGTTTCTTCTTTTGAGCACATAAGATACATTTAGTTTTGTATTCAAATACTTTAAGTGACTTAGTAAAAGTAAAAATAATAATAAACATGCAATTACAATTTGTTTAATGATAATACGAGTAATAAACGCATTATACAACCTATTCTTATGTTTTAATTTTATACATGCTTTTCTAGGATTGATAACTATATCTAAACAGTATGTAAACAATAGGAACCAATTAAATAAATACGTGACCGCGGCCACAGAACACAACAATAACAGATATAGTTTTATAAACAGTCATGCACTTTGCGACAGGTTATGTATCTGAGACTCGTTCGTAATATGTATTACCCTTGAGTTATCATCCTGACGAACAAAGATCCGTCCGAAAGAAGTCCAGCAATATTTATATTTTCTTGTTTTCACAAGGTCACGAGCAAGAAAGAAAAGGCGGGCCCCCTTGGGTGTGAGCTGCTCCGATACAAACACAGGGGCATCTTCATTAGTGGTGAAGCCAAGGTGTTTCGCTTGCAATTTCATATTATTTGTTTTATTAAATAACTTTGCTTTTTTTAGAAATTCACTTTTTATTAAAGTTGATCCAAGTTCCACTATAATTGGGGTATTCAAATTAGACTCACCATTTTTAGGTTTCAATCGAAAAATATCTTTTATATCATTAGATTTCAGCTCCAGATTAATATTTTCAGACAAACATAGCACCATTTTAGTTAGATCTTCTGTTTTTTCTTGCATTTTCCGAGGCACATTCTTCAATTCCACCTTGGTTTTATTCGTTGATCGCTGTAAGTCTTCGATTTTGCTTTCCAGGATAACAATGTAGTCACGATCCTTCTTAGCCTGGGACTCCAGAGCATCAATCTTTTTTCGGAATTCCTCGTTTTGACTTGTTAACAAACAAATAGATTGGTCGATGTTACTGTTTGTTTTTTGTATATTCTTTAGATCAAAGCTGATTTCCTGCATTTGAATTTGCTGGCTGGTCATAAAGGAGGTCATCAATTTTCTCATTTCATCTTTGAATTTGCTTAGTTCTTCCGGCAAATCCTCCTCTCTCTTTCTTTTGTTGCGCTGCGTAACGATGCCGGGAGGTGTGTATTCGAAGTCTATAAATAGATTTGGATCCGAGAGTGATTTGTTGTTCATTGTAGTAATTTCCGCGGTAGTCATCTATAAAATCAATTATTGGCGGTGAATGCAATACAAGTGTCTCGTAGCACAGCTGTCGTAACGCTTGATGTAGTGGGAGTGCAAAACGCATTCTTAAAGAATGTTACTGAAACCACAATCCTATTTTTTTTCAACACAAAACCTTTCACTAGAAAAAAGAACTCGTCTCTAAATTGCTCAAGCGGAAAATCCCACAAAAATATTTTTTGCTGTTTATTTATTCCATGTGAAAATGTACCTTTCGACGTTAATCGCAAACAAAACACCGACTTGGAAGAGAGATACAGCAAACAAAAAGGGATTTTGTTCGTCCCAATGTAAGGCTTTAAACATATTATAAGCAGCTTACTAGAGATTAAGAAAAATAAGCGAAAATATTGAGCATCGTTGAAACAGCTGCGGCCCAAAAAATGATTTACGCAGTAATATGGATTATTCAACTTTTATTTCAGTATTTTATAATGCTATTCGGCAATATAGAAGAGTAATGAAGTTCGCCGTTTTTAGTATTTAAAGTACTGAAAATAGTATAGTACTTTAAAGTACGAATATTAAATTAAGTAGGTAACATAAATAGTTAAGCTTTTTATGTTATTGCTTTTAAAGCTTTTATGTTCTAATAGAAATATCAAAATGATTTACGTTGGCATAAAAAGGTAAGGGGATATAAATAGTTGCCAGATAAACTTTACGTTAATATTTTATACTTATTATTCTAAACAAAAAAGTTTATATTCATGATTAAATTGAAATATTTTTGTGATAAAAAAAACATCTAAATTAAAAAAATACAACACAAAACACACATTCCTATAAAATTATCCTAAACAACTCTAGTATTAGTGGCGTCAGTAGGGTGAAAAGTACGGCGTTTTGTGAACCAGAGATTTCCTTTGGTAGGATTGGTCCTTAGGACCCTAGGATGGATATAAGAAGTGGAGCCACCACGATTTTATAGATCTTAATGAACACTTTCAACGAAAATCGTTTTAAATTTGTCAAAGACTCCCATTCCCGCTTCTTAAGATCATCAGAAAATCTGCTACTGGAAATGCCAATGCATTCTACATCGTTTTTCGACCGATCCTTCTCAGTCCAGGCTGTCCGCCTGTGGAATGCATTACCTGTCACAATAAGAGCTGCACAGACAATTCATAACTTTAAAAAACTGGTAAAAGAGCACTTTCTTTCCTTGTAGATGTGTCAATAACTTCGTACTGAAATTCTATTTATATTGTAGGTATATATTAGTATTTATGTAGGTTTATTATATAATATATATATCAGCTATTAATTATGTATGTAGGTCTGTCTATTTAGTCATATGTAATATGTGTATTATTAACGTTTCAGAAATTCTATAGGTCTTCGTAGTACGCACACTTTCTTTTTTAACAACTACCTTATCGTATTTTAATTCTATTCCTGTCCATCCTAAGGTTGCCTGGAAGAAATCGCTTTTTAGTGATAAGGCCGCCAATTGTATGTCTCCTTTGTATTTGTGATTTTCTTTTTTATGTTCTTTTGTGTGTACAATAAAGTATAAATAAATAAATAAATAAAATTAGTTTGAACGAGATAAACGAATTAGTTTTCAAGATATATCCTTACTTCCTTACTAATATTATAAATGCGAAAGTCCGTTTGTTTGTTTATTTGTTTGTTTGTTTGTTACGCCTTCACGTCATAACTACTGAACCGATCATCATGAAATTTTGCATACACGTTGTCAGGGATGCTGAAAAGGACATAGGGTACATTTCATCCAGAAAAAACGTACAGTTCCCGAGGGATAACAAAAAACTGTCCACGCAGACGAAGTCGCGGGCGGCCGCTAGTCTTAAATAACTTTGTCATTCATACCAACTCTGTGAAAAACAAAGTTATTTTTGTAGACGAAAAATCATAGTGGTATTAAATATGGTATGGTATAGGGTAACTACGGAACCCTACGACGCGTGGACCGACACGCACTTGGCCGGTTTTTTTTATTTAGAAGATAGGTATCGGTTAGGATGATGTGAATTGAAAGATTAAAATCTGGGTTTTTTTGAGCATCGTTCTTTACCTTTTATTTTTATTCGTCAACTTATCCTTCTGCTGTCAAATACACAATCATCACCAAGAGAGATAAGCTGTAAGATAAATATTTACGTTTTTTATACAAAAAGAATAAAAAATGAAAATATTGAGGCGTAGGTTATGTTAACTGATGTTCTTTTTAGTTAAAATATAGATAGCTACCGAACATTGGCACGTATTACACTGTTTTTTCGTAGTTTATGGGAGACAACATTACCATCGCTATCAGATCGCTCAGCTGAAATGGCAGTGGGCTGGACACGTAGCGAGAAGAACCGATGAACGTTGGGGCGGAAAGGTTCTAAAATGGCGACCGCGCACCGGACGACGCTCCGTGGGTAGGCCGCCGACAAGGTGGACCGACGTGAGGGTGAAGGTCGCGGGAAGCTGCTAGATGCGGGCAGCGCAGGACCGATCGTCGTGGAGATCTTTGGGGGAGGCCTATACCCAACAGTGGGTGGCGTGTGGCTGATATATTAATAATAGAGGGGATTTGTCGCCCCCATTCACGGAAGCCACGGCCATGGGCACATCTATTTGTATCCTCCAAAGGAGGGGAAGAGGAAAGGAGGGGACACCAGGGGGAGACACGAATCCAAAGGGGAGATGGCGACACCATACTTGAAAACCACTCAACCACGAAAGTCATGATAAGGCCGAAAGTATAAGCGCACTACACCTGGAATCCACACCACGGAGGAGCTGGCTATCTTAGCTATAACTGCCGGAACAAAACAACTTTTAAATTGTTGTTATGGCGTCCGACTTAAGTAAGTTGGTGGTGGTTTTTCAGGCGGACTTGAAATAAGCCCTACCACCAACGAAATCGAGTACAAACATACCACCCTCCTGGGAATTGAACCCGGGACCCCTGTGTTTGTTACACGGGTGGTCAAACCACTAGATCACAGAGGCGGTTAAGTACATATGAATAAAGATACTATGAACAGCTAATCCCTCTACAAAATAATGTAAATACAAGGAAAACAAATCTGGAATCCGTCAGTTCGAAATCGGAGCACTAAAAGCAATTTTGAATACAACACTTTCCTATTACGAAGTTAGCGAGCGTTCGACTGAGAAGGATCAAAGTTTTAACATAAGCTTTATACATAGAAATACAGGGTGGACTATTCGCGTGACCGATACTGTGTTAATGTACTTGGTGCTTTAGTTATGAGCCACTCGATAAGTTTCTACCGGTTGAACATGGCAAAAATATTAATATTTATAAACGTAAATATTTTTTTACATTAAATGGACTTAGTCTTGGCCTTATTCGTGAACCATAAGGCTAAGAAGAGGCCGAAGATGGAGCGTGCTTGCCTAGAAGAAGCATATTCACTTGGGCTTTAAATTTCCATTGGTTATATGCTTGCGAAAAGACGTAGGCAGGGAATTTCACTTTTTGGGTGTGCGCATTAAAAAGGAAGATGAAAAACGTTTCGTGCGCATGCGTGGAGCAAATAGAAACCCTGCTGTGCGTCTGGACGACCAATGGTAGAACGGGGATGGCGGAATGAGCTCATGCAGCTCAAGAGCACCTCTCCGAAGTATAACCTGCAGAACACCGCCGGGCAAGCTACTTTACGGTGCGGTGGGAAAAACTGTGAAGCTTGGTTTTTAATAACTTACTATCCCCTTTGACTTTTCTGGCTCTGCATTCAACCGAGATTATGTGTAATGAAATAAATATTGCAGTAATCAACATTCCAAATGTCCATTAAGCTGCTTTTACACAATACACTGAATCTCGATCGGCAAAGTCCAAAAAATACGAGTATTACATTTTTAAACTGGATCAATCAGATTTAGATTGGAGTGTTTTAAATACGAAGCGTGAAACATATTTCAAAGGGTATTTCAAAACGGCTTAAATCTTGTTTAAAACTAATACTGCATTGTATTTTCCATTAGTCTAGATAGAATTGACAGCAGTTTAAAAAAAATCGCCCTTTTTGTTTTAAATATGGTAGTTAAATATGCAAAGAAAACGTGTAGTGTAAACCCTTTGGTATTTATTAAAATAGTTTTATTAATGTTATCCGGGATTCACTACGGATAGTTCATGCATATAAAAACCTAGAAGGTCCTCAAGATGATTTCATAGCACTCGATGTCGCACAAACTGCAACATAAATAGTTCAACTCTTTGGATACTCCGAGAAAAAAAAATTATGACCTATTTTGTACCTTAATATATATGTATTTCTACGAGAGTGACACTAACTGCAGGAGCAAACCACAAACATTAGTTCACGTTGCAACAGATAAAACTGCATATGTATCAAGTGTCAAGGTGGAAATGCTTTTGCTGCTTCTCGCTGTGGGTTTCACAGTTTTAGAACCGCAGTCAACTCTTATGATACCTACCTATACGGAATCATCAACGGTATGCTGTATATATGTTACGGCTAATACCCAAAGTGCGGCTAAACCTAGTTTTAGCCGGCTAAAACTAGGAGTATTAACTTACTGGAGTATTAACTTAATACTCCATGCAACACCTAGTTTTATTAAGAAAGTTTTTCTGTTGTTTGTTAAAAAAAAAACTCGAAATTTAAGGCTCACACTCCGCTACGCTTCGCGCTCGCCTTAAATTTCTATATCGCCCTATATTTGGGACCTTCAGGAGTAAGGCAGATTGGTTACACCTAGTTTTAGCCGACAGCTATCGGCAACACCTAGTTTTAGCCGGATAATAATAGGTTTAGCCGCATTTCGGATATTAGCCGTATTAGATATTATATGGTATACAACGGTATGCTGTATATCATACGTATGCTGTTTTGCATTAACGTAGTTTTTTTACATTCTCTTTGTTATGCATCTTCGTTTTTTAAAAACGAAATAATACTTCATGTGGGTTTTGTTTTATTAAGTGCCGAAATGTCACCTAACGGGGCGTTTTTTATTGAATTGATTTACAGCTCCTAGGAACTGTTGACCAAAGTATATGTTAATTTTATCTTGATATAATCTCCAGTAATTCTCTGGGAAAATGGTATATTTTGGTGAAAATGGTCTTAAGAGGAAACACCACGGTAGAGAGAATTGAAAAATTCCTATACAAAGTTGACAAAATCAACGTTTCGTAGTCCCCTGTTTCCTCCTCCAAAACCAGACCGATTCAAATACTTGTTTCATTAAAATTTAAAGAAAGGGTTTGGCTGTGTTCCTATGTTTTCCTTTTTTCATAAATTAATTATTAAAAGAGATATTAATCTTCAAAAAACCTAAAAAAATGACATTGTTTAGACAACCACCAATCAAAATTGACGAGATTATATAAAAAAATCAAAACATAGGAACACAGCCAAACCCTTTCTTTAAATTTTAATGAAACAAGTATTTGAATCGGTCTGGTTTTGGAGGAGGAAACAGGGGACTACGAAACGTTGATTTTGTCAACTTTGTATAGGAATTTTTCAATTCTCTCGACCGTGGTGTTTCCTCTTAATTCTCTGGCAAAAGGGCAACGAAGTGATCCTTTTTACTTTTTGAATTCGGAACTCTTAAAACTGTCAAAAGAAATTCTGTTAATCACTACATATTATAAAACAAAGTCCTCCACCGCGTCTGTCTATCTGTCTGTCTGTTCGCGATAAACTCAAAGACTTTGCACGGATCTTCAAGCGGTTTTTTACAATAGATATAGTGATTCATGAGGAAGGTTTATGAATATAATGTGTCAAGTTTTTGTGTAAATTGGTTGAAATGTAACGATTTTTTGGAAGTGTCGGAAAAAGTCGAGCCGTTACCTGAGAGTTTTCATGAAAAACCTTTGATATTTAACAAAACAATTTGTAAGGTTTTTTTTTACTACTTTAATTATTTTCCATAATGAACACATAATTAATTAACTTACCAAATGATAGTTATCATAATTAAAAGTAATTTTGGTCATGACTCTATAATATTGTCTGAAGTTCTTTTAATCTGCCATGGCGCTAATAACAAATACCTATTTATCTTTGTAATAATACACTTATTATTTTTAAAATATCAATATTTATTATTATTAATTTATCAATTTAAATATAGTTATAGTTAATTACTTCTAGAAATAATTATAAAGGAATAAAATTTGGCTCTAAATATTTCCGAAATATGTCAGTAGTGTCACGCCGCGTGCATGACATGAGGTCACAGAGTAAAATAAGCAGGGCGTGCATTCCAACAAACCAATCGCTAAGTAATTCATCACAGAATAAATTTTAACCATCTGCAAGTTTCTCACACCGATGACGGGAGTCGAAAGCGACGGAAACAGACTTTCGGAGTGGAGGTGGCGACTGGAAGGTATTTGTTTTTTTTTATGTTGTTGGAAGGTCGAATTTGGCAAAAAAGGAAGGAACCGAAGCGAAGCGAAGGCGGGTCCCTAGTATTTTAATAAAATAGGTTAACATATAAGCGAGAAATATACCATGTCACCAAAAAAGTAATTGGTGCCCAATATTTCCTACCATAAAATGGTGAAAAATATAATTATTTCATTATTATGTTCTAACGATGCCAACATTAATAGGGTTTTAAAGTATCTTTAGGGTGTGTTGATATGTTTTGATGGGAGAGGATATTTCGTTTGTTAATTCAAGCGCAATTAACGTTTAAATATTTTACTTTGTTTGAGGTTGCTTTAATGGAAATTATTACTTAATTTATTTGGTGCGCTTATTATATTGCATAATAAACCCAATCGCTTTGATTTTTGATTTTATTTACCTGTTTAAAAAAATAGGGGGATTAAAATTTAATACCTAATTAAATCATGAAATTACAATTATGTATATGAATCTACCTTAAGCTAAATATTTATTGCTAGTTTTAGAATTATTTCAAGATTGAATCATCTACATATGCCTTTTTCATCACTGGTGGTAATACATAATATTCTGAAATCCGTATTCACATACATTACTATGAGGTTCCACAGTGCCCGCGGACGCACAGTGTTCCAACCAATATTCTCATCGAGTCACACTGAAACGAGTCACACTGTGATTGGTTGAGAAAAAAATTCGCATCGAGTAATAGGGGTGACTCGTTGCGCCTTTTTATGCTCGTCTAGTAACACTGGTTCATTTATGATGCGTTTTTTTTCCGAACGAGGCACACTATTCATGAACCAGTGTTAATGGATGAGAATAAATTTGCAACGAGTCACCCCTGATACTCGTTGCGATTTTTTTTCTCAACCAGTCACCGTCACAGTGTGACTCGTTTCAGTGTGTCTCGATGAGCATATAGGGTTCCAAATATCAATCACACGTAATACATAAAACAAACGAACCAATAACAGAGCTCTTTCAACGCAGTGCGGTCGCATAAAGGGTCATTTGAGTAGGTATTGTTTTAAATACGAATGTGAATGAATTGAATAAAATTAATGTAGCTATTTAAAAAAAAAGTATCTTTGTGACGCCAGCTGGACAAAACCAGGGGGCCTATTACGAAAATAACATACGCAATTGCGTACGCAGTCACTTGGTCACGATAGTCGTCCGCAGTTACTCGATTGTGGCTATGAAACACATTTTAAATTTGGCTATCGTAGCCCAAAGACTATTGAACGAATGATGTCGGATACGCTAGAAAAAACTGTCAAGCTTACGCAATCACTTTGCGATATCGCATACGCGTGCTTTGTAATAGGAAACAATCATAACGAAGCACGGACGCAGCTGCGTGTATCGCGTGAAATTTTTCGTAATAGACCCCCTGACACGGGTGAGTTGGACTTGCACACCGAGGGTTCCATACAAATTTTGTTTTTAATATTGTTATAGCGGCAACAGAAATACATCATCTGTGAAAATTTCAACTAGCGTCTAGCTATCACGGTTCATGAGATACAGCCTGGTGACAGACAGACAGACAGACAGTGAAGTCTTAGTAATGAGATGCTGTTTTGACACTTTGGGTACGGAACCATAAAAAGAGAATTATTTCAATAATTCATAAACGATCACAAATACAAGAGATACCACTTTATATTAAAATTTCAGCCACATTAGCATCCTTAGCCTATGCGGCTGAAATGACCTTTCCTGATCATGGCAATCCTAAGATAACAATATTCAACGAAACGCGTACGTTACGGGTTCGCAAATCAAAATGAAAAACCTATAAAAACAGAACTAAAAATAACAGGATCATCAATAAAAAAAGAAATATTATCATTGGTACAGAGTGCCCAATTCAATTGACATGTGCGCATAATTTTTTACTGGCGGCTTTATCCGGCCGTAAAACGCTATAATGCCAATATTTATGACTTCTTCTACTGAAATAGATTATGTTCTCCATAAAAAAATGCAAATCTTTTTAAGTACTATTTAGTTACAAAATTTTTTCAAGCTCAATTAGTAATTCGAAAGAAAGAGACTTGAAACCTATAATGTATTCGACTAAACTTATTATGTATTCGAATTCTTTATGGATTACACGGTTACTTTTTAGTCTATATAGAAAAACTATCCGCATTTAAGATAAGATAGATAAACTTAAACTAGAAAAAAAAATAGTTTCCGATTCCTATCAAAAGTAGGAGGAGCAAATTGTCTCAAAAATTTTCTTTTTTACTGACTTCACAAAAAGAAGGAGGTTCTCAATTCGATTGTATGTTTTTTTTATCGTTGTTCGCGCGTATCTTCGACATTTATGGACCGATTTTGATGATTCTTTTTTTGTTCGATTGAGTTTTCTTGCGAAATGGTCCCATTTTTTTTAAATCGGTTCAGTAGTTTTCAAGAAATCCTGAAAATACTATTATTTTGCATCAACTACCTTGACGACTTTGTTATTTATTAACCGAATTTGATATTTTTTGTTAGGAAAGGGGTACTTTTAGTGTAGTATTTTTAACCGACTTCAAAAGAAGAAGGTTCTCTCTCATTTTGACCTGTATGGATGTATGTTTCTCCGCGAATATCTCACGTTTGACTGAGCCGATTTTTCTACCAAATAATATACCTACGCTACCTAATAGAGAAGGTTCTTACACTAAAAATAAAAAATAAAAACATTGTTTTAAAAAACAAAAAACCGACTTCAAAAAACCTGCCTCTAAAAAGCAAGAAATAATATTCAAATCATTAGATACGCATTATCATTGTTATAATAACAACACGTCTATTGAAGTCGGGTAGGGCTTTTAGAATAAAAAAGGAAGTTGTACTCCAGCCCCACCCGACTTCAATAGACGTGTTGTTATTATAACAATGATAATGTTATCGTATGCGTATCTAATGATTTGAATATTATTTCTTGCTTTTTAGAGGCAGGTTTTTTTTCTAGTTAAAGTACACTAATGAACCTGTGAGCTATAGACCTCACTTAAACATTATCTTTGCCATTTTGAAAATTTTCGTATTATTAAATCGACAAATAAATATAATAGTTATTAAAACTGCTCACTAAATTGCACGAGAATCAGTTGAGATTGAGACATGCGACCTGTAGAAGACAGCCGGACATCGAAAGCATTTTTTGCCCAAGTATAAACGGAGATGCTTCGCTCGCGTTTTGCCCTTGCTTGGGCAATTGGATTTCTTTAAATAAGTAGCTAATTAGCGGTCTATAACTACGACTTACTAAGATCACTTTGGAAACAATACGAATATTGTTAAACAGAAACTCTTACAACGTTTAATAATAATAAATGATTGATTTATAAAACATTGGTTCGGGATATTGCTTTATACTGAAACGATTTCAATATGCAAATGGGACTTTCGATGTATGTCGTTACTTCGTTTGTAAGCAAATGGGGCGAAGTGGTTAATTTGTGTGAGAAACTCGTTTGGAATGAAAAATTGAACACAAATTCTTTTGTGAGTGAAAGGAGCAAAATTTTTTAGTTTTTATAATAGTTATACTTCATGATATACTTTTACTTCTAAATTCGTAGCTTCATTAATCATCTTTTAAAAATTTTTGCATGCCAGATGTAGCGAAATGTGTACGATCTTTTGAATATAACACCACATGTATTTTTTACTACATTTCAAGCAAATAAAATATCTTTCTCTTTCTCTTTATCTTTGCGTTTACTTTTTTATTAATATACATTTGGTTACCTACCAAAATGAGAACTATTTAAAAGATTTCCATTATTTAAAAAATATGAAATTGAAATAGGATGGATTAAGGATTCTTCTTATAACACAACAAGCTTGCTTTGAAGTATTCCATTGTAACTTAATAACAAGAAGAACATGGCGGCTTTGTTTTAAAATTTCCACTTCTGTTCAGCTTCTACGTGAAAATGCAGCTAAATAAAACATTCTGCAATTTTGCTTTCTCACAAAGATTGCGGTTCATTTTTGTTTATTTAAAGTTGTATAAACTTGAACGTCGGGACGATTGCCTTTAAATTTCATGTCCGTTAGGCTGGGAGGGTCAGTCCATAACTAATTCATCACCGGGCCACTTAAATAATGCAGCAACTTATACAACATCCCTACAAAAGCAACAACAAGTGTTTGGTCAAGTCTTTACGGCAAAATTGTTTTGAAAATTGTGTTATGTTTTGAAATAACAATCAAAGTAAATAAACAAATTTCTTAAGAATGAATATGACCTTCATTTAGTTTTGTTTTATTAGTTACCGTTCACCTTTTCATACCAATTTTATTTTTAAGTGTATCTATCATATTTACTACCTACTAGTTTCATTAGCAGAAATACCTTTTTATCTTTTTCTCGTAGGTATTTGGTTTTATTCACAAGAGAGAGAAGTATTTCTTATCCCATTCATCACACATTATATCATACGGTTGCGAAATAAAGGCCACAGCAATACTAAAGTAAATGTACCTATTTATTTACACACGCCACCGTTGCGTATGACACTTACTAAGTGTTATTAAAATGTATTGTATGAACTTATTATTACTCGTGTTTATAAGACAGATCAAGATCAAAATGAGATTTATTTCAAACCCTCTTATTAATAAACGGAGATTAAGTTTACACATAGTTTAACCAAAAAGTTTACCTAAGAATATAACGCTTTGAGATGGCAAACGTAAGGACTAATATATTGCTATGCCAAATTTTTGGTTAAACTTTACTCTTCGTTTATTAATAAGGCCGATACAGTTTGTATAGGTAGCAAAATAATAGGTATAGCAATAATATTTCACTGTTCTACTATCAAGTTTAGTGTTATTGATCTCAGTTCGTTGTTTGATAATCAAATGGAGCGTTTACATTAGGTTGCTTATCCGAAATCGGGTGCTCATGGGATTCAGGCTGGCGACAAGGTGCAAATGAGCGAAGTTTAGTTCGCCAGCTTTTGTACAATCAACCGTATATTTTTAGCTATGTCGATCATAAAATATCAATGCTGAAATTATATATTTGTTTAATACATTTTTCTCGCATATTGTTAGTATTAAAGTCTTCTAAATCAAACAAGTAATTTATTACAAATAATCCCACAAGCCTAATATGGTAATACAGAAAAAATATTCACAGTCGTACAGAATTTTATAAAACCTGACGCAGATTCATTTGGTTCGATGTCAACTGTGACAGCAAACGTACCGGGGCGATGACCTAGAAAATAATTCAATTACAGTATTCCACGCATTCTAATAGGAGGGTGGGCGTGTTACGAAATCTAATCAAACTTTATGGACGCCCTTGCGGTTTTTGTCGCTTACCTTGGTTGAGTTTAGGGTAACGTGCTGAGCGGAGCGGTGCACAGTTTTACATACTCCTTTATAAAGCATATCTAGTGCTTTATAAAGGAGTATGTACGATTGTTCTGCTCGTAACTTCGTCCACTTTAAATTCCACCATATGTAGGAATACCGAGGTGTAGTATTTTAGTCTAACTAAGTCATTCAAGGATAAAATGGCTTAGCTTTCTATTGGTGTAAGAACTTTAAAATATGATAAATAGTTTCGAAGATTAATAATTATACACCCAAATTAGCACTAAGATAGAACTGTATATAGAGGTAGATGACTAAACTTTAAGCATAAAATGTTAAATGTTAGTAACCACATAAAAACAGGAATGAGGAATTTTTTTTCTTAAATACTTTTTATATAAACTGTCTTCAGTGTTTAATAATTATAGTTTATTAAATTAGCAATCACATTGATGCGAAAGTTAATGTGTGAAAATTATCTGTTTTAACGTAAGCATACGTTCAGCAGTTGATAGGGAGTTGTCAGCATTATTAACTTGCTCCGTCGATAGTCCGTGTCATTTTGTTAACACCATGAACTATTTTCATGAGCTCTTAAAATGAAACTCGTTGATAAACTATAAAAGCAAGCAACTGAACGTAGCATTTTAATATTTTAATCAAAAGTTACTTGACGAGTCTCAAAAATGTTTTGTTTCATACGAGGTGATCATGCTTTTATGAACAAGGCTCATCACTTAAAAATTTAATTGTACCTACCACTAATGTGTGATAAAAAGATGCATTGGGCTAGATACAAAGTCAACAAGGTTCAAAAAATGCAGATTTACTTTTTGAGTAAACCCGCTACATCTCGTGACGAAAACACAGCCTTTAGGAGTTTATGCTAAATCACTGAGCCCAAACACCACTGAATTACATTGTATTGTCCACAGAAAATGCGCAAAGGTGTTGTATTGAGTTTTATAAATGTATCGAGCGACCGCTTGCCTGGTTACCAATTTGTGTTTGAGATTGATATTCCAAGGACATATTTTGTTATGCTAATTTATTAAAATTGTATGATTGAAAGTAGAATTTATTGCAGAATTGTTTCGTCGAATGTAATTTTGTAACTGTTTCTGAATGGACTAAATTTTAACCTTTGTGAATATACGTGGACGGATTTCTGCAGTTACGAACAGAGTTGGAGTTTTGAAGTCCATACAAATACTGGTTGGCTGTTGGATGAGAAATAAAAAGATCTATAAAAAAAGAGCACCTAAATCAACTACATGCGCTCTAGCATGAGTACAGAAGCACGATATATGTAGCAATCTATCCCTTTTATAAAACGATATATCGCGTGATCATGTTTCAATGATCATGCTAGGGCGCCTGAAGTTTATTTGCGTGCAGGTGTGTAGGGTGGCGGGGGGGGGGAGGGGGGGGCTGGTATTTTCAAACATAAAAAACTAAACTTACAACAAAATAAACACCTCTTTATGGTTTATTAATAAAAACTGTAGAAAAAACTAGTCTTCAGAAATTCCGGGTAATTTTTCTCAGTTCCGGGACCCGGTACATATGCTCTCATCCGGGACAGTCCCGGTGGGTCCTGGTAACCTGGCAGCCATAATTACGAGAGATCGAGTGATGCAAGTTTTGCCGTTGCATTATAAAATGTAAAAATAAAAATAATGTTACTAATTTTAGGAGCAACTTTACAAAGGGGATTACTTACATGTTACTTATTTTTCAGAAAAATTATGTTTTGTTTTGTGAACGCTTTTTCAAGTCCATTCAAGATTCATAATAAAATAATTTCCTTTTAATCTTACACAAAGATCTAACATACTGAACTGAGGTATGTATAGTGTAGCCAACTTACTTATTAATAACAAGAAATAAGTAGGTACCTAATATAATTATTATCGATTGAATAATAGTGTACGAAAAACGTTTAAAAGCTGATAAATTATGGAATGAAGTTTAAGGTACCTACACAAGTAGTGTTGGTTGACCTTATTGATCGGCTTTAGTTTCATGGCCATGTTTACGAAGAAAAACATGAATTTGTCAACACACAACGGTTTTGAGCGTGATTACTTATAGGTTTTTTACATACTAAGAGTTTTCGCTGCGTTTCTGCAGCAATTCAGTTGTGATTACAACCTATACAAACAGGGTTTTTTTTCGTCACCATTCAAGGTCGTATTCAGTCCATGAAGCTAAACAACTTTCTCAGTGAAACATGGTGTCGAAATTCGCCACAAAATTTTGGTAATCCCTTACCAAACTTATCACGTGATCTCTTTGATTTATGTGGATAGTAATTTCTTTTACAAATTTGGCCATTATGTTCTAATGAGAAAGTTGTTCAGTTTCAACACATTCGTAAATTTTGATAGTGACAAAAAAATTACCCTGTATAATGTTTGTAAACTTAGCAGAGCATTGTCGAGCAGATCAAAAATAAATGAAATTTCTTTTCGCATGCAGCTGAGTTCTACAGTATAAAGCAGTATTGCTGGGCGTATAGCAGGAGTGATAAAAATAAAGTAATAATAAATGATTCCAAAGTGCGGGCTATATTACGAGCAAAGCCAAATTAGTATGGCTTCGCTCATATCGCTGCCGCCCACGCTTGGGTTCTAATGAAATACCCAAACGAACAATAATTTTAAGTAATAAAATAAGTCTTTGTTTTACTATTTAAAGTTGCAGTAGTGACATAAGGCTTAATACTCATCGGTCTTTTCCACTGCGGCATTCTAATGAATGCCGTAGTGAGAAAGACCGAATTTAACCGCCGCGTTCTTTTAATGCCGCGACAGCTGCCGGCGAAGTGCCAGAACCGACCTGCTGAAAATATGAGTAAGTAAATTAAGTATCGACATTTCAACTTTCGGGATTTTGAACTATCGGTCATTTGATAATCGATCTTTCAAGTTCAGGTCTATCGAATATCGACATTTAGGATTTTTGGTTTTTTAGAAATAGGTGTTTTATGCGTCGATATTTCGGTTGTGTTATGCATTTTCGGCATTTTAATATTTATCCGACACAAGACATAAGCAAAGATAATTGAACTTAATTTTGTCGCGCTTAGTTCACAATGTGAACTGTGCCTGAATTAATGTATTAGACAAAGGCGCACTTTTATCGCTGTCAAAAGTCGCAGTGTGTAAACAGCCTTATACTCCTGGCACTTTACTTGGCGTTCCATTTGCGGGAAGTTCAGAGGAACCAATTTGGCGTCACAAAGGGAAAGGAAATCTGAAATCTGCGCAACACTTTGACGAACGTTGTTATTGATACGACACTTTTTTGTTGTTTTGTTAACTTTTATATGTCGTTCCGCAAGTTTTGTTACAATTTCTTTATTTCAGTGTATTTGAAATTATTTTTAGAAATATATTTTTATGTGAAAAATTGATTCGAGCCCGGATTTACTTTCAATTAACTCGAATTCATATTTATTCCTAGCACGAATTAAACAAGGCAGGTAAGAAGAGCAATTTTAGACTAATGTTGGGAAATTCGGTAATGAACATATGAATAAAATATTTTATTGTAAGTATAAACACAATAACACTCAAGTCAGCAACCTTAATACGTACAATAATTGTAAATTTCCGTGGTAAGAACACACTTTTTGCGAGCATCATACTGCTTGGTGTTTACCTACAAGTTTTGGAACTACAACCAGGGGCGTGTCCGTAGCTGTATTATTAAGACAATTTAAAATAGTTGATATTGAGAGAGAGAGAGAGAGAGGGAAAGATAGAGAAAGAGAGAGATGTTTTTTAATAAGACCCTATTGGGATCAGTATACTGAGTATGTGTACAACGAATTCTCGTAGAACTTCTTACTATGATATGCTACGACGACGCGTAGCAGGTAAAAATGTGCGCGCTTAATGTAGTTGGTACTTTCTTACACATACAAAATCATAAGAAAAAACTCTTAAGTATTTTATATGCTATTTTGTATGTTACTGAAAATATCTTCATTTATGAACCAGTGGACCTACATTAAATTCAGAATTAAAACCAGTTCGCGAAGAACTTAATCATTACTCCAAACTTGAAACAGCCGAAAAGCCCACATACCCAAAAGAACCGGAAGTTCACGTGGCACCGGAAGTGCTGAGCGAACGCGGCACATTGTTAATAAGGGGGCGGGACTTCCGGCGAGGTCTGAAAGGAGAATCGTGGAAAGTGCCGACACTGACCTTTTCAATTGTTCAGAGAAATTATTTCTTGTGTTGGTTAATGGATATAGCTTTCTCGAAAGTTTCAAGGGAGGAAATTAAAAGCCTCCCATATAATAAAGTCGTACATTTTCATATAAAACTGAATTTTAATAGTATAGTGACCTTGCTGTTAAACAGTCCAAAAAACTTTTTCTGTAGCGTATAAAGTAATAGATCTTGAAAAGACTTCATAAACGAACAATTTATTTTGTCTGTTTTTAATATAGCTACCTCAAGAAATACATTTTCTCTCTTTGTATCAGTACATTTTGATCAAAAGATTTTTTAGATGTCTAGAAAAGTTCCAACTTGATAATTAAATAAATCGTTTGAACTGTTAGAGAAAGTAGACAAATAATAATTTGTCTAATACTAATTTAATATTTTTTTTTAAATCATTTTAATAAACCTTAACAGCCGTTAATTTTCTCGTTTCTAAATTGCAAAATCATGCGGCAGTGCGACCATTAAAAGTTGGTGAAATAACCTCAGACTATTGGTCCAGAACTCTGGTTGTTATTAGTTTTCTATGAGATTTTGTGACTCTGAAATTTAACTGAATATTTGTTTGTTTTCGGTGCACCCACTGACATCAAACTAACAACTTTTTATGTTATATTAAAACTAATATTTACTAAAACAGGTTCTATGATTCATCAGCATTTTTCAACTGAATTTAAGTTCCTTTTTTTAATGAAAATGTGGATAACACATAATATTTTCAATGAAATCTTTTGTTTATATTTTTTTTTTATTTTATAACCTTCTACAGGTACAACTATCTTATACACTTTGCATAATGAGAGCACCCACCAATTTTGTTCAATATTGTTTACAGTTCATAGTAATTAATTAGGTACCTACCTACTAACAGAAAAGATACAAATATTCTATATGAAGAACAAGCAGCCACCCGCGGTTTCATCCGCGTGGTTCCCGTTCCCGTGGGTATATCAGGATAAAAAATATTCTTTGTTTTAATCTAGGCTGTTTACTAACTGTGTGCCAAATTTCAAACAAATCCGTTCAGTAGTTTTTGTGTGATTGAGGAACAAACATCCAAACCCACAAACTTTCACATTTATAATATTAGTAGGATAAAGGAATGTATCTGCCGCGTTAAACTGTTAAATGATTTTATTGGCCATACAATATTATGTCATAATATACCGACGTTAAAATTTTAAATTGCCAGAGTCACTTACTTAAACTATGGTACGCTCATCAGGTAAGATAGTTCTCCTAACTATGTTTGTGTTCGCTTGACAAATAGCTTTGGTTCAAAATTGAGGGAGGTTTGGGTTTGCGTGAATGATTATTTTGGTACTGCTAATTTGGCGTTGACGTTCACCATCAGCATATAATATTATTACTTTGTTTATTTATTTCATACAGATACTCGTAGGAACCACCATGGAAGATAAGGACGCACTGCACCGACCCCAAATAAATTGGGGTAAAGGTAAAGGGATGATGATGTCTCGTAGGAACCAAGTCCCTACCGTCCCAATATCATAACTAGCTTCTTACTTCGATACATTGTTGTTCCTATGCATTATAATGTACAGAGCCTTATCTGTGTTCAATTTCAACAAAGTTTGGTACAGTCAGCAACAAAAGTTGCATAACACTTTAATGCTTTATCATAGTAACTCTTTTGAGTATATTTTAAACTGTGAGACATCTGTCAAAGAAGTTGCAATGACATAGTACTTAAAGTGTTAAGCGATATTCGTTGCTGACTGTACTATCGCGTGACGGAATTGATTACCACGCCATAAACACACTCTAATGACCGCTGGCTACTTTTGTACAAGTGCCTTTTGGTTTTTCGTAGTTTGTTCCAGCTTGTTCGTAATTTATTAAGTCGGGTGGTAGTTGCAATTAAATTTGAAACGCCAATAAATTACGTGGACTCAATGTATAGAAACGAAGTTAGACTAAGGATCTTTAGAGTCTTTTGTCGATGTGAAAATTTTTTCATTTACACTCTTATGTCTCAGACATAAGGTTTCTTCGGCCGGCGTATGTGGATTCTGAATCGATGTATCTCAGGAGACTCAAGTTAGTTCAGGATAAGGATAGTGAGTTAATCTTCATTTGACTTTTAGTGCCATCTCAAAGTCAAAGTCAAAATATATTTATTGAAATAAACTTAATAATTAAGCACTTTTGAATCGTCTTTATTTTCCTACCACCTGTTCCAGACTTTTTTAAACTGACAAGAAGAACGGGCGCAAGAAACTTAGCTTTAACAGAAATAAGTAACGATATTTACAAATTTAAATATATCGTTACCAAATACAGTACAATATGATTATTGACAAAAAAGTACTTTTACTAGAAAGTTATGTGTTACATCATTTCCACGCATGCACGCACTGATGAATATCAATATGTGGTTTATTATTTGAGTGAGTAGCATCTAAAGCTTTAGGATAAAGAATAAAAGAATAGCGAGAAAATAAGAGTTTCTCCAGATCATGACCAATCTAAAGCATAAAATTGTCATAATAATTCATGATTGTTGCAAAGTTGTTACAAAATTATCCAGCAGTGCTTTTTAGTATCAAAAGTTTTTATCACAGTGGTAGTAACGTTATATGCAGAAATGTCTGTGTCTGCCTTTTACCTTATCGCGACCTAAAATCTGAAAATATTTTGCTGACATTTGACACATAGTTTAGGTATAAGCTAAATAGATCCAAATTAGTCTAGAAAAGGAATATTTCTGAATAAAGTGCGATAAAAAGTACTATGAAAAACAAAACTACAATGTTTTTCTTAAGTTGGTAGCACGCATAATTACTTCCAGTACTTTTCACATGTAAATAGTATATCTGATGAAATTATTTTCCATTCACTCGCCTATAATAGCTCCTTGTTAAAAGTGAGTTTTAATGGCGTGACCAAAGTAATTGTCGCTCTATAAATAACGAATAATAACTAGCTTTTTGACCTTTTGGTTCAAATATACGTTAAAATTATAGTGTTTGGTTAGTAAAATAGTAATCCATTAGGGATATTAGGTAAATAAAGAAGTAAATAAATATCTTCTACCCTCCAGAACCAAGATCACTATAACAGTCATACATAATAGATAAAATAAAATACTTCTTGGGCTATGTTTTCACCCTGTCGCTTTCTATTTTCTCTTGCGCTTTCATCAGAGGCATGCCTCAGGGCATGCAATAGCGCATGCCCTAAATGTTATAAAAAAATATTTTGTTTAAGAGTGTTTCATAATAACCCGTAAAATTTTGTTTTTTATTTTAATGGAAAACTGCAAAGTGACAACCCCAGACGAGTACTGACAATTGTTCACTTCTCAAGCTTACGCGCTCACTATAATGCGCGCGCGCATTTTAGACATGAAATAAAACACTTTTTAACGGATACTAGCGTGGTTTTATTGAAAGTTCTTTGGTAATTAGTTGGTATTTGGTTTGATTTTTGAATTTCCCGACGTTTCGGCACCATTGCAGCTACCGTAGTCCATGGGGTTTCATGACTATTGTTTCCTATAATCAAATCCCTTGTTAGGCAAAAGCAAAACACATTATTGGTCTAGGGTTGCCACTATGTTTATCATGAAAAATATTTTTGTTAAGTGCCAGTTTAGAGAAGTTTTTATAATTTTCCGATGTTGTGTTGTATGCGTCGTACCCTATCTACCATATTCGGCGTTAGAGGTGTTGTAATGCGGTATTTACACGAATCGATTTGGCAGGCAACTTGGAAAGCGATTTTAAGCGATTAGCGCGTTTTATCGACAAGAGCTTGTAAAATCTAATCGCAAACATAATTGATTAAAATCGCCTGCCAATTTGACTCGTGTAATCATCATCATATCATTATATTAGCCGCACGATACACACTGCGGGGTATAGGCCTCGTTCTTTCTTTCTTATTGAATGAGGATTAGTGGCCACCCCTGGTGTTAGAGTTTATAAGCCGCCTATAAGGCCTCTAACTTGGCTTAACGACTGTTATCAGATGATAACAGCCGGGACCGACGGTTTAACGTGCCCTCCGAAGCACGGAAGCGCTCAGTTGAAATGCCACTTTAACAGTCACCCATCTGACACCTGACTGGACCGAGCGTTGCTTAACAAACGTGATCGAGTACGATCAGTCTGTCAAGTTCCGCCATGAGCGCTTCATAGGCCTCGTGTAAATACCACATAACACTTTGTATATACATTTTTATTCCACCACCAACTAAATTAAGTCCTAATTACATATGTCATACCAAAAGTCGGAGCTAACTCTCCACACGACTCCGTCAGATGTGCTCTGCAGTTTTAAGGTATACCCCAGTAGTAATTAGGTTGCCAACTTCCCGCTGAATATTGTAAAGTAAAACAAACGGGATCCCACAAGAGAGATAGTTCCCGCCAGTTCCTCAGTAGTTCCCTACTCTCTCCATTGTTTTATTTTTCATATTTCCCCCAAACTTCTGCGTCGAGATGAAAAAGTATGATTAGGTGCGAAGTTTGCCGACAGCCTTTTTTATTTGGAACTGCGAAGGACATCTATAGTTGGGAATAGTTAGGAGTTGTAAAAGTCGAGGTTTTCTTTATATAATATTTACTTATATAGGAGCTAGGTATAAATATTATTGACAGTATAAAACCGTTAGTAAATGCAATCTTTTTAGTAGTTTGCAATAAACTCTTTATCGATCTAATAATAGCTTTATTCTCATACAAATAATTTACGAGTAATGTTGTAATGGGTTTGGTTAAAGCTGAATTTCCACGTTCATTTACATTAAATAATTAGTAATTTCCTTTATAATGATGATTGATGTCTACCTTCAATGAAATTAATTATATTGTAACAATTATCTAAGAACATAATGATAAACTCTCTATGCTCAAAATAAAGTACACAAAACATTACATTAATGTAATAATAATTTTGTACCTAACCTTTGTTCAACTTTTGATTCTCTCTTGAATCCTGAGGCTGTTTGTATTCTATACAGTTTCTTTAATCATAATTTATAATACTTGGTTGGAATAACTTTTAGTATAATTTCGATTCAGGAGATAATTTTACAAAGGTGTATTCACTGAACCTGCAAAAACTAACTAACGAATAAATTCAACATTTGAGTTTGAGCACTTTGTAACATTAATTTGAGTACTTAAGATTAATTTATTTTATAGTACGTGGATGGTACGAACTTTGAACTAATTAAAATAAATTATTAATTTATATTTGTATCAAGATTTTATTAGATATTTTGACTTGAGAAATGGTTCTTTAAAGATAAAATATATAAATGACAGTATTTATATGTTACAAGTATTATTATCTATCTTAATATATAAAATCGTAAACTGAATGACTGACTGATCTATCAACGCACAGCCCAAACCGCTGGACCTAGAGACTTGAAATTTTGCACACATATACTTTATACAGTGTAGGCATTCACTAAGGAAGGATTTTCGAAAATTCCATCCCTAAGGGGATGAAATAAGGGATGAAAGTTTGTATGAAAGTCCCTCAGTTTTGAAGCTAGAATCTGCAAATTTTGTGTTTAGGCTGACGATTGAAAATTAATAAATACGGGTCTCAGCGTTTTTCAAAATTCTTCCCCCGAAGGGGTCAAAAGGGGGATAAAGTTGTGTATTGAAGAAAATCCTTTATTTTCGAAGTTAAAATCACTTAGTTTATAATTTAGGCTTATGGATGGAAATCTAACGCAACGTATATTGTTTTTGTTAGTATTTCAACCCCTATGGGGATTAAATGGGGGTGAAAAGGGGTAAACCTAAAAATAGATATGGATGTCGTTATCGGGGTTTTCTGGGATGACGATTGCAAAAATGACATTTATTTTGAAGTCCAACATGGTGGACATGATTTAACCCCTAAAGGGGTGAAAATGGGTTCAAATTTTGTATGGGAAAATAATATAAAATAAACATTACAACTTAAAACTTCGTAGGAGCACATCTTAAAATAAATAGGCAAATATATATTTTGAAAATCAACCCCTTAGGGGGTAAATGGGGTGAGTAAACATAAAAATCGATGTGGATGTCGTTCTTGAGGTTTTATAGGATGGTGATTGCGAAAATGATATTTGTTTTGAAGTTCAACACGGTGGACATGATATAACCCCTAAAGGGGGTTCACTCCTTCATTTTCAAAAATGGGGTTCAAATTTTGTATGGAAAAAGAATATAAAATAGACATTACAACTTTATAATTCGTAGGAGCATGTCTAAAAATATTTTATTTTTATTTTGAAAATCATCCCTTAAGGATGGGGTAAGTAAACATGAAACTCAATGTGGATGTCGTTCTTGAGGTTTCATGGGATGGTGATTGCGAAAATGATATTTATTTTTAAGTCCAACAGGGTGGACATGATTGGACCTGGACATGCACATCCAGGGGACGGGGACAGGGACGGAAACTGGAATGGGAACGGGAACTGGAATGGGAAAGGGAACGGGAACGGGACTGGAAGGGCGCGGGAACGGGACGGGAACGGAACGGGACTTGAACGGGATGGGAACGGGACGGAACGGGAACGGGAAGGGAAATGAAAGGGGAACGGAATGGGTACGGGTACGGGACGGGAATGGGATGTGAACGGGACGGGTACGGGAACAGGACTGGAACGGGACGGGAACAGGGACGGGAACGGGAACGGGAACGGGAACGGGAACGGGAACGGGAACGGGAACGGGAACGGGAACGGGAACGGGAACGGGAACGGGAACGGGAACGGGAACGGGAACGGGAACGGGAACGGGAACGGG
This sequence comes from Agriphila tristella, assembly GCA_928269145.1. Taxonomy (NCBI): domain Eukaryota; kingdom Metazoa; phylum Arthropoda; class Insecta; order Lepidoptera; family Crambidae; genus Agriphila; species Agriphila tristella. The sequence goes on along the minus strand of OV743440.1, from coordinate 2,772,867 downwards.
AACGGGAACGGGAACGGGAACGGGAACGGGAACGGGAACGGGAACGGGAACGGGAACGGGAACGGGAACGGGAACGGGAACGGGAACGGGAACGGGAACGGGAACGGGAACGGGAACGGGAACGGGAACGGGAACGGGAACGGGAACGGGAACGGGAACGGGAACGGGAACGGGAACGGGGGTATGAAGTTGTGTATAGAAGAGAATCCTTAATTTTTGAAGTAAAATCGCTAAATTTATAATTTAGGCTTACAGATGGAAATATAACGCAAAGTTTATTGTTATTGGTTAGTATTTCAACCCCTATGGGGATGAAATGGGGTAACTAAACCTAAAATAGATATGGATGTCGTTATTGGGGTTTTCAGGGATGATGATTGCGAAAATGACATTTATTTTAAAGTCCAACATGGTCGACATGATTTAACCCCTAAAGGGGTGAAAATTGTGTTTAAATTTGGTATGGAAAATAATATAAAATAGACATTACAACTTTAAACTTTGTAGGAGCATGTCTAAAAATAAATAGGCAAACATATATTTTGTGATTTTGAAAATCAACCCCTTAGGGGTAAATGGGGTAAGTACACATAAAAATCGATGAGGATATCGTTCTTGAGGTTTTATTGGATGAGGAATGCGAAAATCATATTTATTTTGAAGTCCAACACGGTGGACATGATTCAGCCCCAGGGGACGGGAAAGGGAACGGGATCGCGAAAGCGAAAGCGAACGCGAACGGGAACGGAATCCGGAAACAGGAACGGGACCAAACGGGAATGGGAACGGGAAAGTATAAAGAAACGGGAACGGGATACTACTAATATATCTGGACTCAATTCTGATAATTGTAATAAACTAGCTTCCGCCCGCGACTTCGTCCGCGTGGATATTAGAGAAAATCCTTAGGGAACCTTCAACCAGGATCCGACCAGCCGTTTTTACGCGATTAAGCGGGTCCGGACCAAGCGCGCAGCCTCGTGCGAGGCCTGCCACACGATCCAAACGATTTGCCTCGCGTGGCAGCGCACTTGGTGGGGACCCGCCTAATCGCGTAAAAACGGCTGGTCGGATCCTGGTTGAAGGTTCCCTAAGGATTTTCTCTAATATCCACGCGGACGAAGTCGCGGGCGGAAGCTAGTGGGATTATAAACGAGTACTAGCTACTAGCTGCATATTACATTATTAAAATTAACTTTTAAGCACGATATTTACTACAAAACCGTTTTTTTTAACTTATCCTTAACAACACAATAAGATCAATTTTGATTACTTAAACTTTTGGCTAAGAATAATAGATACTAAAACCACCGAAAAGTAAACAAAGGCCCACTCTGAATAATAAACAAAGCTAAATAGAATTTAGTTGCTCTCCAGCTGTGAAGCACTTAAATAGAGCTAAACTATCAAAACGGGATCAATTGTCTATGGGAGCAATCAGTTTGGTTCAGTATTTGATCTGTGGACTTAATCCTTTGATTAATCACCGTTGGTAAGCCCATGTGCGAGTGACAGGATAATGTGCGTGTGTGTGTGCGTGCGTGTGTGTGAGACAGCTATTGTGTACGCATAGAAAAGTTGGTCCTTCGCAACGGATTGGTTATTCTCTCTCGCTACTTCGCCTTTCAATGTTTGTGATTACCTGTGGATATTTTAAAATGAGATAAGTAAATCTAAAGAGGGCTCCACACTCGTGCCGCGAAAGCCCGTGAAGCCGCGAACCGCGAGTGTGGAGGGTTTCGCGGCTTCGCGTATCGGCTTCGCGTTCGCGCTTCGCGGCGTTCCCCGTCCGGTGGCGGTTTTTTGGTCCGCGTCAAAGGACTTGTGTGCCGAACTAATGTTGTCGTGATTCACGGCCGCGGTTCACGCACGAGTCTGGAGGGCTATATTTTTCGCACCGTTTTCATGTGCGAACCGCGCCCGTGATTCGCGGCCGCGGTTCACGGCGCGAGTGTGGAGCCCTCTTAAAGAGACATTGTATTTTCATCTCTAAAGTTATAGAGTTCGATAAGTCATTCTGGAAAGAGCATAATAGCTTGGACACGGAGTCATTAACTGTTAAACCGCCACCGGACGGGGAACGCCGCGAAGCGCGAACGCGAAGCCGCGAAGTCCATACGCGAAGCCGCGAAACCCTCCACACTCGCGCTTCGCGGCCTTCGCGGGCTTTCGCGGCGCGAGTGTGGTGCCCTCTTTAACACTTAAAGTTAACCAATTTTTTTTCTATGCTCAACGGGATAGTGCTTGGTCTTCATCTCGCTTGATGTTAAGTGACGATAAGGCCGAAGGTGGAAGCGCACTACACCCGGAATCCTCATCACTGAGGGACTGGCTATTTTACCTCTGACTGCCGGTACACAACAATTTTCAAATTGTACTTATGATTGATCATATGTATGATTTAATATTTTTTTAAGGATTTTAAATAAATAGAAAGTTCATTTGCACAAAACACATTAAATTAAAGGCTATAAAAACAAAGGGAAACTCAAAATTGTCATTTAGGTACATACACCGTAAATTTTTAAGTATATCTAAAAATGAGATGGGAATATCAGACCATGTTCCAGAATATGAACGTGCAGTCAAAAGTAAAAAATTCATAGTTTGAAAATATCGAAAAAATCTTAATTAATGGGCAAACTTACACAAATAACAAGACGCGAGCTTAGATTCATTCTTTTCATTATGTACGTAGGTAAACAAGATAGTCTCTTTTGATTACGCGCGTGTAATAAAATTCTATGAATGAGCTTTAAATCCAGAAATTAGTAAAATTTTGGGACGTAAACAAACATCAATATCTCCATCAATTACTAAACCAATATTGACACTTTTAACTGTACACACTTGATTTGAATATGGAAGAGATACACTCATTTCATTTTTAGATTATACTTAAAAAATAACTGTGTTAACAAAAGAGATACTAATTAGAAGTAGGATAGGAATGCATGTATGTGAAGCAAGGAGGGTCCAGGCTCGTCGTATGAATTTTGCCTGTCGGAAAAACACCGATTTTCAGCCGTCACCCGGAAATTAAACTCGGTTAAGTACATACCAATAACTTACGTTTTGCGTTCAATGTAGAGATGCAAGGTCCTTGCAAACATAATTATGTATTGTATTCTTTGATCATTCGAAGATTGTATTATTATATTATCCGACGGCGTATCGGCACTTTTAAAGCTGCCTTGGAGATCACTAATAGGATGATTTAGAAAGTAGAACCGTAGAATGTCAGTACGAACTACAGTACTGCAATACATTACGTAGGTATACGTCGTTCAGTAAATTTATCAGGCACCTCATATTGGGCAGGGTATATTTTTAAATGGACTCAATATCTGTACACATGCAATTTATACGTTTAGTAGGCAATAAACAATGTAATTTGGTTTTCAATAAGCAATTTCAAATCGTTTCTGTAATCTCTACATTTATTCCTGAGTCAACACTAGCAGTGTTTATAAGTAGTTATCATAACAGAAAACACAAATTGCTCACATTAACGAAACATCGAGTACCACCCTCCGAGATTATATCACAAATAATTACAATAAAGCTTAAAAAATCCATTCCGGGTCCCAATCATTAAATCAAATCGGGCCAGATAATTGCGGACCCAAATCAAAGTGATTTCCCACTAAATAAGGGTAAAAACACCGAGTGTAGTGTGTTTCGCACCTGTGAGCTTACTGTGAGCCATTCGTCGCTCGACCGCCGTTACGAGCAGACGTGTCCATCGCGTGGTGAAACTCCGCGAGTGAACTCAAATACCGATACGTGTTGATGTTCTAAGCCGTGATTTATTTGACTTTTTTTTTCGTGTTCGTAATTCCGAGGGACGATCGCCGATGGAATACCCAATACGTGAGGACCTTTTTCTATTATGCAAATAGGACTGTTGTTTTTCAAAGGGTCTGGCTTATTTCGTTAATGCTAGGTATTAGTATGTTCGGAATACAAATTGGGTATGTAGGAATGGTTGCTATGAGGCTTTACATTAGATGTGTAGTAACAAAGTCAATTATGATATGTGGAGGTCAAGAAAATATAAGTACTGAAGTTTTACCACGTATTTTCAGTTATTTTGTGAACATTATTTTAGTATAAGTATTTTTAAAATCAAAATAATTTCTGACACTCTGTAGCTAAGTCATAAATATTACTTTAAACTTTTTCACAATTAAGGTGAACAATTTTAAAACACTTATATAATACTAGCGCGGTTTTATTGAAAGCACTTTGGTAATTAGTTGGTATTTGGTTTGATTTTTTATTTTCCCGACGTTTCGGCACCTTTGCAGCTGCCGTGGTCACGGGGAACTTGACCACGGCAGCTGCAAAAAATCAAATCAATTACCAACTAATTACCAAAGTACTTTCAATAAAACCGCTCTAGTATCAGTCAAAAAGTGTTTTATTTCATGCCTAGTGAGTGCGTAAGCTTGAGAAGTGAATATGAACAACTTCAATTACGAAACAATTAATTTTAGTGCAATCAGCATTCTGGGCCTAGACATAAAACTTCAACTTTAGAGTGAAATTTAAAGTGAATATTTTCTTGTGAACATAAACGAAATGGCAAAGATTAAGATCTGGTTTTATCGTTTGAAATCTCCGGAATCAATCAAGTACACTCCAGTGCGGCCATGAAGAGGCTGTCTTTTGTTTTAATTTCTTTGATGTTATGTCAGTTATTATGTGAATGTCTGCCATTGGAAAAATAACTGGAATATTTATGAAGGTATTACAAAATAAACGATATTATAGTGCAAACTAATTTCAGTTAAGATCAAACAAAATCTATAAATAAATAGCTCCTTGATCATGATAGTTCTGTAGCAATTAAACAAAGGTAGATAAATAGTGGGTGTTCTTATCTACGCTAAATGAAATAAGGATACACTTACGTTGCTACATGTTTTATACATGTAGAGTCTACACGTAAATATTGGGTGAAGTAACTAGCTAAATCCTTTATATGGAAATCGAAAATATGTCAGAATTTCAAACACTGAATTTCAATTTATTTATTTGCAAATAGATATACAGTTGGTTCTTAAAGATCCTGCGATAGCATTATAGTGAAGTTATTTCCATCATCTCTCTTCTTCCACCAGACAACTAGACGTATGAATCTGCACCACCGTTTTTTGGTGGATTTCCCAAAGACTCGCACAGTTTTGTTTCTATAATTTTATCATCCGTGCCGCTAGAGAGTGGAACTCCTTGCCTGAGTCTGTGTTTCCTGATAGGTACAATCTGGAGGCTTTCAAACCTCGAGTGAATAGGTTACTTCTAGGCAAGCACGTTTCACCGTAGATTGCCACCATGAAAATGTATCAAATTCACCCATTTTGGTATATGGTATAGTTCAAATCACGAAAGATGATCACAAATGGCGCCCATCTTCGCGTCATAACTCATGAAGAGAATACTTTTGACAAAATAATCCTTACTTAATATTATATTATTTTTATTACTTTTATTATATTATTATAAAAACGAAAGTCCGTTTGTTTGTTTATTTGTTTGTTTGTTTGTTACGCCTTCACGTTGTAACTACTGAAGCGATCATCATGAAATTTTGCATACACGTTGTCAAGTGTACAGAAAAGGACATAGGGTACCTTTCATCCCGAAAAAAAGTATTGTTCCCGAGGGATAGAAAAAAAACTTTCCACGCAGACGAAGTCGCGGGTGGCCGCTAGTATTTCATATATTTAAATATTATCGAAATAAATATATGAATATGAAATATTATTTTGTCTAAAGTCTTTTTTTCATGAGTTATGACGCGAAGATGGGCGCCATTTGTGGTCATCTTTCGTGATTCGAACTATACCATATACCAAAATGGGTGAATTTGATACATTTAAACTACAAATTATTTTGATTTGAGGTTTTAGTTTAATTTAAAATACCTACTTAGATAATGAGCGAGCTTTAGGTGATGAGTTCCATCTTAAGCACACACATGCACCTACCAAAACTGTCAGACTCCAGATAAATGAAGCCGGGGCGATGTGGATATACTTATGTATTAGCAATTAGCCCTGATCGTAATTAATCATCCGGTCGGAGATTTTTGGATTAAACTGAAGCTTTGTTGGAGTTTTGAACGTGTAGATAGGGGAATTCGAAAGCTTTTAGGGGGGAAATGTATTATTGACGATTGGGCAAAACATTTGCTGGTTCTTATTTCGCTTCAAACATCCATATATGCTTTGTGTGATTTGTGATAAGTATATTTTTTCACTTTAGCAACGATCAGTTAAATAACTACGTATTTTATCCGTTATCAATATTTTTTTTATATTCTAATGTAGAAAAAAAGGTTGTCGGGATAGAAAGGGATTGCAAAAAATAGAATAAATGAAAACATTTTCCATTCAGTATTGTATAAAATAAAAACAATATATAATGTACCTCTTTTTAATACTGCTTTTAAACAAAATGTTTATATATTTGTTTGAAATTTTAGAGCTTCGGCTCTTTTCGACTATAAAATTCTTCTGCATTCTGAAATACAATTATTCTCTCCATAGATGAACTTTAACTAAATTTTTATTATTTTGAAATAAATAAAATTTGATATTAGTAAAATTTCTGTAGGTATTGCAAAGGCGTACAATCAATGTTTTCTAAAAGGAATATTCTCAGCACTTTTAATATATACTTTTAATCCCACACAACTTTGCCAATTCAAATCTTGTAACACAAAATTCGCAAGAAACTTTTCGAGCAACCGCAGCAATGCTGGGGGTACCAAAGTAAAGTCGGCAAAAGTAACAGTTTTGATCGCCCCCTGATTTTGTAACTTTATTGCTATTAACTCTGCCAGAAATCGTACACATTGCTGCTTTAGTAAGAATTAATGTGACAATTATCTTACTTTAAGCAGTAATGTAACTGTGGTTTCAATCAATTTCAATCGAGAATTGTTAGCTACAGAGTAACGTAATCAGAGGGCGGGTGCCAAGACATGAAATCTAATTGAAAACCTTCATGTAGAAAACGTACGAGTCCGATTACAGACGGATGTAAAATGACAATAAGACTTTTTGAAATCTAGAAAATAATATCTGCTTCTGCAAACCTGTTGACTTTCAGGTAAATAAAACGTTCAAATATCTTCAGTTGATTTTGGGATTTAAGGTAAAAATCGATTGAAAAAATTTGACCTGCGTTGGTAACCCAACGCTGCTGACTGTACCAAAAGAAAAGTTTATCAATAGAATTAGGCCGACAATACCACCAAATTCCGCCTTCATTGCAGAGTTTGTATAGACTCGTGTTTTTGATTTCGTTGATTTAACACCTGGTTTTAGAGATGGATAACTTTCAAGGTTTTAATAACTCTTCGAGTATTCAGAAACAGCATGTGGAATTTTTACAAATATTTGTTAGTTAGTTGATGCTTTGCAATAGGAAAAAGTTTTAATTCTGTTTGGTGCAATGGTAATTAACCCTACAACGCTACGTCTCGGGTTCAAATACTCGTTAGAACTAAATGGGTTATATGAGAATAAAATAGTTTTATTCTTGAGTCATTGTTATTTCTACACTTCTTTGATTATTAATTTATATTAATAGATAAAATCTGGTTGCTAGGGATTGAAAAAAAGTAAGTTGTTTATAAAATACTAGAATCAGCCCAATATTTTTTAGTACTAAACTAAGCAAAATGACTAATTTACGGAATAAAAGGTGCCATTTTGACAGACAAACTTTTTTGATTTCATTTTATAAATAATATTTAAGTTTACAAACTTCTGGACATAAACGGATAGCCAAATCAAATGGAAATAAATAAGAAACTGTAGTATTAAACAAACTGTATTCATTTATGTCCATCAGCCATTTTTGATGTCCCCACTGCTGAGGCACAGGCCTTCCTTATGGGTGGTAAGGAGGATGGGCCATAACCCACCACGCGGGCCCAATGCGGATTGGTGGGTGTTAACGACTGCAAATGCAGCCGGGACCAACGGCTTAACGTGCCTTCCGAAGCACGGAGGAGCTCGAGATAATATTTTTTTGGTCACCCATCCCATGACCGACCCTTGCGAACGTTGCTTAACTTCCGCAATCGCTGGGCCAGGCGCTAAAGCCACTGCGCCACCGAGCTCCTCGTATTCATTTATATAGTATTTTAATTCACACAATCCTAACTTATTATTATAAATGTGAAAGTGTGTTTGTATGTTTGTGAAACTACTTAACCGATCATCATGAAATTTTGCATATACGTCGTCAGGGATACATAAAAGGAAAACGACGTTTCATTCAAAAACAAAAGTATTGTTTCCGAGGGATAAAGAAATAACTGTCCACGCAGATGAAGTCGCGAGCAACCACTAGTAAAATATACTTTGACAAGATTAAAGTTATATAAAACCACCATCTTGAGAAGAACATAACGTCGCTAGTCATTGTGAATTTAAAATGAATAATTTATGAATTTCATTATTCATAGAGACTGTTCACTTCAGCTTAAAAATGTTGTAAAGGCAAACTTTTGGGGCCGTTTTTAAGGAAATGTAGTGGAAATATTCTGTTACATACTTGCTGAATTAATGAAGATCGACCGGATAACGTAGGTGTTGGAAAATAAATAGAATAGAAAGAATAGAAAAAACATTTATAAACAACAAATAGTAGGATTTAAGAAAATAGAGCCATATAGGTACAATAAAATATGAATACAAGAGAGATGAACAAAAAAAAGAGCTGTTAAAAAAATATAGTTAAGCATAATTAGGTACCTTAAAATAACTTATATTGTAGCTTAACTTTTTATTAGAAAAAACAAAAAACACTTATTTTATTTTATTTCACATATAATATAATAATGCTACTTATTTTGGTATTTAGCAATGTATTTGAACTCTGCATGACTGTTAAACCAATTATTTTTTTTGTTAAATATTAATTTCTGAACGTCTTTAAAAAAATTCATCGCTTGAGGATAGGCTCACAAGTAGCTACAACCACGACCACGGCGGCAGCTGCTACAAAGGTGCCGAAACGTCGGGAAAATAAAAAATCAAACCAAATACCAACTAATTACCAAAGTACTTTCAAAAAAACCACGCTAGTATCCGTTAAAAGACATAACAACTAACTACACACATACAAACAAACATACAAACAAACTTAATTTCATATTCATAATATTAGTTCGAATTAAATAGATTTATTAAAGTAAGTATACAACAAAAATATATTTTTAATTAAAAAAGATCTGTTAGAAAAATTGGAACAGAATTTGCCTAGCCAGTAACAGTTGGCTTGTCCAACTTTTTTATATCGAGCAAGAAGTATTTCATTTTCCAATAGGGACCTGCTGCAATTTTCTCTGAACCATAAAACGTCGGAAAATTAAGTTTCGTTCCTTTTTCTGTACTGGGAAAATTCTTTTGAGCCAAAATCAATACACTTTTTGTTATCGTTAGCGACAGTTAGGTATAAATGTTATTTACATTTTACATTTTATAGTTGAGATAGGAATTTTACAGGTGATACAAATATAGTTTCTATAATGTCTATCTTTAAAACTCTCGCGCTATTTTCCTTGATTTTTCTAGTCACAGGTTTAACCATAAGCTACATAAAATAACAACACAATTAAAAATGTGTTTTGATCGTTCAAGTAATTTTACATGTTTGATTTCCATCATTGATCTATTGTGCTGAAGTCATTTAAGTTATAGCTACTTTTAAGACGTATCGAAGTTTGGTTAACTTCGATACGTCTTAAAAGTAGCTATATCTTAAGTTATAGTTGAAAAAACCGCCATTCAATGTGTATTATTTAATAATTTTAAGATGTAAGTACTAATTTTGCCTGATATACAGGTTAATCTTAGTTCAGGCACATTGTATCTTTTTTTCCCTATATGTATCTACTGTTCGATCATTTGTTTATAGAAGTACTCCTACGAAGTTTCAAGTCGTAATGTCTATTTTATATTTTTTCCATACAAAGTTTGAACCCCATTTCAACCCTTTAGGGGTGGAATTTCCAAAAATCCCTTCTTCGTGGGTGTTTACACTTTATAAAGTATAGATGTACAATTTTTTAAGTCTCTAGGTTCAGGAGTTTGGGCTGGGCAATAGTCTGTCAGTGACCCTTTCACTTTTATATAAAAGAAGATGTTAAGTTGTAATAGTGTGATGTAAGTTTATTTCAATAGATTTATTATTATTTATTATAATGTCGTGTGAACTAATATGTACTCAATATTTATGCATAAAATACACCTCTCGTATTTTAACATAACATAGAGGAGAAATTCGTTTCATTGCGGCGTACTGTATCATCGTCACGTAGCATTGATGCGTATCATTTTTGAGTATCAATATAGCTTTGTTCAGACTACGCTAGTCTATGAGTCAAGAGTCTATTGCTTGTTTGGTTTGATTATTTTAAATAACCTTTCTTATTTTCTAACAAGAACGCAGAGACGTTAGTTAATTTTTTGCTGTGTTAAAATTAGTGCTTTCTTTATTTTCCAAATAATTTAATAGAATGATACGACGCGTAATGAAACATTACAATTGATTTATGTCTCTGAGAGTGGCTATTAGTCACCAAGCATTGGATTTCTACTCACAAAATTTGACTTAACAAATGCTATGGAGGTATAAAAGGTAGGTATAGGTTTAAAAGTACTCAAGTTTATAAAATGCGCCTCCACACGATCATGATACACATAAGTGCAATGCACAGGAAATACGCAAAAATAACGCAGATGTAAGCCCACCTTTTGAGAGAGTTGTCAAACTGTAACAAAGACCTGTTATAAAGGCTATTCATTGTATGGCGGACATTTGTAAATTGCTTTTTCGATGGTTGTATGCGATACCATCATGTGAAATTATTGATCAAACATACCGACATTATCAAGACATTTGTGGATTGAATGAGACGGAATACGTGTAGTAAAATGTTTGACATAATTTTATTATTTTTTGGAAAGTTTCTATTTAATTATTTATACCATTTATTATGGCTGAAATTATTAGGCATTTACGGTCTGTGTTTATTTATCAATGGGTTAAAAATAACTTATTGAAATATATTTTGCTTACTATTCATAACTAGCGTCTCTGTGAGCTATAAACCTCGCGCTTGTTATATTTTTGATATTTTTTTGAAATGGCTGAAATATTTATTTTTTACGAAAAATTTCGAAATACTTTAACAAATAAATTCTGTATACCTAATTATCGAACCTGCACATAAAAATTCACGAGAATCGGTTAAGAAATGTGACCTATAGAAGAAAACAGACGGTCAGATATACGAAATCATTTTTGCCTAAACTGAAACGGAGACGCTCTACTACACCGTAGTGTTAGTAATGAATAGCACAGCAAAAAAAAACATGGTTTCTGTGTAAAGATTAAGGGATGAAAGAAGAAGGTTCTCTTTTTCATACTTAATCAAAGCAATAAAGTCAACAACCTCGTTATAACCTATCAATGGTACTACTAAAGTAGTATAACTTATCGTGTAGTACGTAACGCGCCATAACCACCATAGTTCGTACGTTACAAATATTATGAGTCACGTAAAGGTGCATGCTACAAGTAGTTTAGTCGTGTTTTTAGGTTATTTCTCAATGCGATCACTTGGGCCGATTGACTTGCGAAGAGTGTGTATGGTAAAAAGGTATTCTCTATTTGGGGCTTGGCTGGATAAGAATAACCGCACCTGTCATACACTTCTATACATATTCCCCGTCAATACTACTATATAATTAATCTTTTTTTTTCAATTGATATGAAAGACTCTTCCTGGATGTAACAATCCCTGATGTATTAAAATATTTTATATTTATAGTGTTATAGCAACATTAATAAACCTGGAGTTCACTTCGTTGAATTAAACATAAAGTTTCAGTTTACATTTTAATTCAAATCCAAACAAGAACCTATCCCAAATACATAGCTACATAGCTTGTTACCCTGACAGGTCGGTCCGAGTTTAAATTAAGCCATAAAATAAACATATGTTGCAGAGTACATACGATGATAAAGAAGCCCCATCACACTTTATTTGGGTTCCCAAGCAGATGTTTTATTCTCGTTGGAGAATTTAAATGTATGTGTTACACTTCTATTTTGAGATAATAAGGTTAACCTTCGTCCAAAAGCACTTTGTAATGAGACCACTTTAAAGATGACTCAAAAAAATACACTGGACTGAAATGGATGATGTCCTTTAATTGACAAAGTGGATGATGTACTTATGATGATAGAATAATGATAGGAATTGACATTTTTTATTGTTATTTTCAATATTATTGTACTAAATAATTCGCTTTCTTTTACATTTTAACGATGACTAGTGCACGAGAATGATTATTATTATGAATTTGAAGTATGAAATTATTATTTAATTGTAATCATGATTTTTTTTTTCAACTAATAACTTGTAACTAATAAATTTATGCATATCGTATCCACAACGATAGAATATGTTGGTAATTAGTAATTTAAGAACACAATGTATCATATTGCAAAAAAACTATTTCTTACTTACTTATTATTTGTGGCAAATTAGTCTTTAAATAATATATTTCTATCCGTAAAAAGCTAGAAATATATAATATCCTATAAATTTAATATTTCAAAGTCGCCGTAGCAACAGTATTTATCTCTAAAGAAAATTAAAAATACTTTTATTTATTAAATATTCTCCCAAATCTCCGAGAAAAGGCCACCAGAAATAAAACAGTCCATGTAATTTTATGAAACGCAAAAACACTAAAAGTTTAATAGAATCGAAATTAAACGTAGCACCGTGTTCTGGAAAGCTGCCTATTCCAACCGAGCCCACTTTTAAAAAGGGGAAATCTTTTGTTTCTTTCGTGGCGAGTAATAAAAACGATTTGCTGGGCCCATCTCAAATAGCTGGACCAATTACTCGAAGGGCAAGGGCCTACATTCCTTAATAATGTCGGTTAGACGGGCCCTGCTCATTTCACGTTTGAAGGTTGATGAATGTCAATTAGTGAAACGTAATGCGAAATGGAATTAATGAGAGTTTATTTATTTTGACTGTGGATATAATGAAAACTGGCCATTGCTTCCTAATTATAAAGTAAAACTCGAAAGATCCACGTAACTTGAGTTATATAGATAAGATGGACTTATCTATATAACTCAAGTTGCGTGGAACTTTTGAGTTTTACTTAATAAATTAGGAAGTAAAGTCAAAACAAAAAACAAAACAAGATCATCCATAGTATTCCTATACCTACTACGGATGATTACTACGGATTATTAGGAAACGTAACTGGAATCTATGTAACGGGCCCTTAAAATGTTAAAACCGTAAATGCAATTTTAAATTAAAATTAGAACGGTGATTTTGATAAGAACATTATACGAAACGTGTAACAGAATTAATCAAACTGAACAGAATTCTTAAAACTGAACAACTTAAATATGGGACCAACTTGAAATGGCGAAAAAATCTACTGTCTCATACATTTTCATATTTTTGTTTGATACAGCTGATTTTTTCCGCGATTTCAGAGTTGGTCCCTTAGTAAAAATTCTTCAGGTTGAGGTTGGTCCCTATCTACAATTTTCTGGTTTGGCCATTAATTCAACAGAATACACGTTGTATAAAACGAAGGGAAAATAAATTATTCAAGACGTCTTTTGACCGATACTTTTCCGTTTTCACATTATGAGAGCGGTGATTTCGTTTCATTACGCGTTCCAAATTGTGTTCAATTAAATGTTTTGCTCCGCCGTTTAGAATAGCCGAAGCAAATTTCCAGGGAATTCCAGGAAACAATTCCCTCGTAATCAGGGAGCAATGCAGACCTTTGAAGGCTCTGCACATTCTTCAGGGCCTGGTATAATTAGAATGGGCTTTTTGAGTAACTTGAGATTTTTTTCCAATAACATTTGTTATGGATTTGTTTGATCAGCAGCGTGATGAAAAGAAGTAAGACATCAATCCAAGAAAAAATCTAATTAAAGATCTGATATCAAAGCTTCCAATTGATTGCTTATTTTTTTATCCACAAACGGGTGAGTGCTTGGCTTTTAACTCACTTGATGTTTAGTGACGATAAGGCCTAAGGTGGAAGCGCAGTACACCCGGAATCCTCATCCACCGTTTATCTGGCTATCTTACCTCTATCTAGTGGAATACAAAAAAGCCCTACCACCAACCAAACCGAGTACAAAATGTACCCCTTACATGGGAATCGAATCCTGACCCCTGCGTCTTACACGGGTAGACGAATCACTAGACCACATAGACGGTTAAAAATTAAATTACTTTTATAAGTTTACACTCGATGTAAAATAAAAAAATACGAACGGAAGTATGTAACAATCCCTCTTCGCGATAATGTAGTATGATAATCTTGTATCCTTCTTAGTCTTAAAGATACAATGACGTCACAGCTAGTTAGCTATATATATTCAAGTATCGCTCGAGATGATGAATGTTTGACGTTATTATTATCTGCTTCCACCCAGAGATTTATTTCTCAGACGTGATCGCGACCCGTCGCATGCTAGCGAGTATTTCTCAGACACCTTTCGCCATAATTCCTCCTCAAGGGTCCAAGTTGCGTCACATCTCTCTGTGTGTATTAAGGGAAAAAAAAGAAATAAAGGAAAAGGGAATTTAAAAAAGAAATTGGGTTGTGAGCAATTCGCGTCGCACTGTCTTGGGGATGTTGACGTTTTTGTCTCCGTTACATTGGGAAAATTAGGCGATATTCAATTTGGCTGTGTAACAATGTTATACTTACGGATTTTTTTTAAATCAAAAACTCCACACTGGATGCGTTCTGCGGTCCGGTCAACCCATATATTGGGTAAACGCAATGTATGACCGGTCGGCAGACCGTAGAACGCATCCAGTGTGGCAAATCCATAAGGTTGTCTCATTCGCAAATGTTTTTGTGTTATCATAGAATAAATAAAGAGAAAGAAAAAAAATTGTTGTTGTGTGATTAGAATGAGTTTTTTTTATCAAATTAAAGTAGAAAAAGTAGTTAGTAAGAAAAAGTGAAAAAGTAGTAAAGTATGTAGAAGATAAGTTTCTTGCGCACATTCTTCTTGTCAGCTAAAAGATGTCATAACATAATGGATGGATGGAATTGACGATTTAAAAATGCTTATTATTGAACTTATTTAAATAAACAATATTTTCATTTTCATTTCCGTTTTTGATAATAAGCCCACATTAAGTGCAATTAGACAATAGTTATTTGTTATACATGTGACCAAATTCGATGTGTGCTGCGAATGCCGACTTTAACGAACACGAACAAGCGAAAAATTTAATCCCGGGCGTAGCGAGTTAAAAATCAATAGGTGGTCAGTATTATATTACGTTATGTTGTATTGTGAAGTAACCACTTTGACAATTAATTTAAATAAAAATCGGCTTGGAATCACTATCTGTGCAGTTGAATTAAGAAAAAACTCACCAGCACTGTATTATTTAACGTG
This sequence comes from Agriphila tristella, assembly GCA_928269145.1. Taxonomy (NCBI): domain Eukaryota; kingdom Metazoa; phylum Arthropoda; class Insecta; order Lepidoptera; family Crambidae; genus Agriphila; species Agriphila tristella. The sequence goes on along the minus strand of OV743440.1, from coordinate 2,757,363 downwards.
ACAATAAACTTTTTTCACAACATATTTGTATATGTAAGTACAGCGAATAATATAATACATATTATACGTCAAAATTAAATGATCTGAAACATAATGCGCAGCCTATTCAAAAACCTCCACGGTATTTCCTTTAGCCAACAAAAGGGCATCATAACCCTTCTTTGACGAAAAACTAAATTCTCCCGTCTCACTTCGTATATTACATTTATAGTTTTATTAGCCTTTTATGTGAACAGACCCTTTCATAGGGCAGCGCTTGAGTATGGGCCATAGAGCTAATAATGTCCTCGAGAAGACCTGGCCTTGGTAATAAGTGGCTTTTATTGATAGTTAAAGGGGAACATTTTATGAGATTGACTTTAATATGGATCAAATTCATGAAACCTTATGTTCATCGTGAAAGGTAATATGGATTTGAAAATGATATTAACACATTAAATATCATTTGGAAATGTTATTTCAAAACTGTTAAACCGACCAAGTGCGTGTTGGACTTCAGATTTAGGGTTTCGTACCAAATAGGGCTAATAGGCGGGCGGGGATTATCTACTGTTATGCTTTTGTCCGCAAAATTAAGTTGGTTTGAAATAAAAAATGAGGGTGATTTACATAAATAAAATTTATGAATATATTGGTATTTCTTGGTAAAATATATATAATAAAAAACATTATCACCTAACTTCAAGATCATAGGTCAATTGGACGTCAAAATAATAGGTACTTTTGATTTTTTTACCATTGAAAATGGTTATCAGATGCAAATCGCCTGAGACGTATTTTTGACCATATCTCCGAGGATTTTGATCGAGATGGAAATAGTACCAATAGTTGAGGAATTTATCGAGACACGTGTGAACGTGTGAGTTTTGAAAATCTACTGGTAGGTAACTTTTTTTGAAATTTTGCAAAATTCCTAAAAATCCGGGTTTTTTTGGGGGGTGTTTGTTTACTAAATTGTAAATATTTCGGAAAAAAACTGATTTAAGAAAAAATGAAAAAAGGGTCCTAGGGTATTAGTTTAGCTACGAAATGGCAAAATAATTTTGAAAATCGGTAAATAATTGTGACCTGTAGGTGGTCCCTTTAGATTTGGAATTCTAGAAAAACGGGTGTTTCCGTACATAAAAAGTTATGTAGCTTCTATGATTATTGACCGATCGTCATGGTAATAGTGTTAAAAGATGCAGAAGCAGACGAGAAGTGCATTCGTTGGAATTTTGAAAATCGGTTAATAATATTTCGGCTGCGTCGAGGCAGTCAGCGGGCGCTTTTGTGACTTCACAATCGTTTTAAAAATATTAGGATTTTGCATTTGATTAGATTTTGGTTTTTTATAAATTTTTGTATTCATTTTCAATGCTCTGATTCTTGCGGGGACTGCAAAATCCGTGAAATTTTTGTAAAAAGCTGTCTTCGGTGGCTTCTTTCGGCATTTGATTTCTAATATTTTATAACAAAAAATAAAGCCTTTATCTAAATAACAAGCTATAAATAATGATATCTCACACGTTTGGGTAAAAAAAAATTCATGTCCCTTCACTTGTATGGGAGCCCTTTCTAAAATGTTATAAAATATATTTTAAACTTTACCTGGCTTTAGGTCGGCAAGACACCTTTGGTGCAAATTTGAAGACTAAAGCTTCAACGGTTTAGCTGCTAAAGCTGTGACAGACGATGGACAGACAGACGGACGGACACAGCAGTAGGGGTTTGTTTGGCCTCTTCGGGTATATTTCACGAAAGGCACAAATCATCAGAAAACATTTTCTACAGTATGTAGTCTTAAAGAAATTATCATCTTTTTTTCTTTCTTTAAAGCTCTGTGGTTCATCGATTCTGATGGACTCATATAGAGCCTATTGTGATTTTTTCCGTGTAAGTAAGGGACAATAGTTCCAACTTCCAGCTTTGACTCCGAAATACATTAAGGTAAAAAAACCTAAATCGTGGAATTGGAATAGGTATATGAATTGTTTGCTTCCGTATGCTGCTTTATTATAATTACTTCATTGTGTTTTCACGTCGTTTTAGGTGTACTAGTATTAGTAGACTTATTCATCCTGAACAAAAGAATTCAAAAAAGAACATCTTACTTTCATACATCTGTATATCTCTCTAGTTGGCAAACTTTTAACCACCTCTGTGGTCTTGAGAATTGGCCACGAATGGAATCCCATAAGAGACAATAGCACACTAAAATTTGTTAAGTTTGTGATAAGATTTGTTCTAAGTCCGGAAGTTTAGCTAACGCAATCTTCTTAGATCTTTCACAAAAAACGATGTTAGCATTTAGTTTTTGGTTTTGTTCAGTAAGAAGAGGGAAAGCCATTTCTTCAGTGGCTGTGGAATAAATTGATGTAATAGTATGAAATTAGGAAGATTGCAATGTATTCCTTCAAAATAAAAACAACGTTTTCGAAAAAATATCTTAATGCCGAATATGGCAGATAGGAACTATCAAACTGATTGACTTTTACTACTGGATAAACGCTGAAATCATGAAAAAGTCGGCTTTTTCATTAGTCCAATAGTAAAAAAAAATCAGTATGATGGCCCCTATCTACCACATTCGGAATAAGGGTTTTTTTGTAAAACGTTGTATATTTTTTTCATATAAGATATAAAACTTTGTTTATTTTATATCGACAAAGTTGTGGTTTATATGATAAATTAAACAAAGCAGTATTAGTAATGCAACTACAAGTACTACAGTTAGAATAATTCAAAGATCTTTGTTTCCAACAATATAATGATTAAAAGAATAAAACAGAATGACTCTGTTTGTTGCCCGGAAAAGTAAATTCAACTAGTTGATTGCCACAAAACTAATTAAAGGTGTGCACAGTGATTAATGGAAACACGAAAAAACGAAGCCTCTAAAAATTACAAAGAAGTTCAATTACTTGGAAACAAAACAACTCTTTGCTTACCAAAGGTTCTGGAATATTTGCGAGTGGTTTCTTTTATTTATAGCCGAACGATTTCAAGCCTTTCAGTATAGTTAATTAAAGTGTTATTTTATAGCAGGTAACAAAGTACATCTTAAATGTCCATCTGAACAGAAGCTTAATTATTTCAACCCTTCCAAATTCAAAACTACTCTTACGTAGTAATTACTAACTACGTAGTAGCTACGACATACAATCACCAGCTACAAGCAGCTACGAGAATGTCGTAGATGCTACGGCGTAGCAAATAACAACTTGGTATCTAAACCAGGCGGTTCCAGAATTCTTTTGGCTACGGAACCCTTTTTGGTTCTCTGTTTTTAGGCGGAACCAAAAAGTTCAAGCAAAAAGTGAACTAACTTAACTAACTGTAACATTGTACTGAGGCTTTTTGGCTTGGTGTTTACATCAAGTTAGTTTGACTGTAAAAGAAGGACTTTAAAGACATAAAATATTTATTTACTTAGAACAAAACATAAGTATATTTCCTGAATTTATAAACTTTTGAATTTTCGCGGAACCCTGAGATCCTCTTACGGAACCCCAGGGTTCCGCGGAACCCCATTCGGGAACCGCTGCTCTAAACAATTAATAATCAGCTTCATCGGGAATCCTACTAATATTATAATTGTGAAAGTTTTTCATGTAAGAATGTTTGTTACTCAATCACAAAAAGCAGCAAAGACACACAGGTAATTTATAACTTTGATTTTAGTTCCAAATTACAGTTAAACTATAGTAGTGCCATAATAGGATAAAAAGGATCATTTATGTTATGTCAAAAGTTCCCAACGGATTTGTCGAATGTCCACGCAGCGGGCGATAATTATTTCCATATAAATATACTAAGCCTGAACCTTAATGAACCAGACTGAAGAATTAGCGGGTCAGATAAAATTATTTGGCGTTATTTTCGCAGAAGACACTCCTACACAAAAGGGCTGCCGCGAAAGATTAAAGGAATTACTATTTAAAACATTAGCCCGTTTCGGAGTCCCTAGAGATTACTTCGCAGGTATCACCGAGGCTGCAAGCGACTCTCATTTCGTGTTCCATTATTATAATTATATTCTAAGGTGTTCCTCAAGGGTCAGTGCTGGGGCCGGGACTTTTTAAGTGAAATTTCACAGTAATGCTTCTCAACTTTGAAACGTCTTTGGTCGTGAGCTAATTAGTAAGCCGAAGTAGTGAGTCGCAAAACTAAAGGATGGCAGACAAAGCTTTTTCTTTGTTTTTTTGTGCACTATCTATACGGCCATGCTTTCTAAGTTGTGTGATTATGGAACATTAACGTGTTTAAAGGAGCTTAACTTGTTGGAGCATGAAAATCTAGTAGTTTGGAAAACTGTTGTTCTCAATAACCATTATTATAACTATGATTTTAACATGATATTTATCAACCGCTCATTATTATACTGTTTTTATTTATTATCCTCTAAATTTTACGAAATTGACGTCTCTTGAATTAACACATTTCAGTAAGTCAAATCTGTTAGAATGAATTGCCAAATAAAAAAGTATATCTGCCTTATTTTCATGTCCATAAAAGTCATAATCGCGATGAGATCCCCCTCGTTTGTTGTGTTCATTGTCCCTTTTTATGGCGTACGAAATAAAGGCACCGTTGAAAAGTTAGTCAGAACTTTGTCATTAGCCATGATATTGTTTGTTTCGGAGTTTCGGTGACGTGACTGAGGTAATGTCGGGCTTATTTTGTGAACTTCAAATTGTATTTTTCATGTGAGAAGGAGATTAAGCGATGTATTTATTTGATGAGCTTATTAACTTTTGAAATAAAAGACTGTATTATTAAGAATCTACTACTTATGTACTGTGGAAGGTCTGCGCGGATATTTACCTTTTTACTAAAAAGTGTTTATCTACACCCATGCTTTAAATTCTCTGTAAAAGGTTCTGCAACGGTTAGCTTACTGCCACCATTACAGTATCCGAGCGGGAGGAGGACCTGCTGCGCCGCGTGCCCACGTGCGAAGCGTTGCGTAATGAAATTTAGTACAACATTATAACACTCTTGCGGAAGACATAATGACGAGGAGGGGGAGGATAGTCAAAGTCAAAGACAAAGTCAAAGTCAAAACCTTTATAGAGGATACATATCATGGGTGTAGATAAATATCATGGGTGTTTTTAACCGACTTCAAAAATTTGAAAAGGAGGAGGTTATCTATTCGTCGCGTATATTTTTTTTTATTTATATGTATGTACACCGATTACTCGAAGACGGCTAAACCGATTGAAATGATTCAAAAGTTATAACATGACGTTTGTTTCCATTGGTCCCATTTTTTGAAATTTTGAAATCGGTTTAGTAGTTTTCAAGTAATCTTGAAAAAACTGTCGTTTTCGTTACCATTTTATATGAATTCAGGCGGATTTTCAACCATTACTTTTTTGTTTATGCACCGATTTAGATGATTCTTTTTTTGGTTGAAAGAAGACACCTTAAGAATGATACCATATTAATTTCATTGGTATTGGACTTTAGATTTTGAAGATACACAAGGGAACTCCTTAAAATCAAATAGGAACTGTACAGTGATTGAAATATTGGCAGGTTTATGACAATCAAAAACAAGTTAAGTACCTATTTATTGTCAAGGACCTGCTGGACTATGGTTAAACTGCGAAGGCCCAACGGAACTCTTGTGGAAATTGAGTTAATCGGGGTATACCATTGAAAAATGTGAAACATTATAACGTTTTATTTTATATAAAATCATCACTTACATACCTACCACAAAAAAAGTTAAAATAAAAAAGCTTTTTAAAAAAAGCGCACACAAACAGCCCTATATTTTTATTGCTTTTGCAAGAAATAATGTTCAAATCGATTAATTAAAACACGTCTATTGAAGTCGGGTGGAGCTTTAAGAATATAAACAATACAATAAATAAATAAAAAATACTTCCAGCTCCACCCGACTTCAATAGACGTGTTTTAATCAATCGATTTGAACATTATTTCTTGCTTTTTATAGAGCTGTTTTTAAGATTTTTGAAGGAGGTTGTGCTTTTTTTAAAAAGCTTTTTTATTAATTTATATGCATTAAAATATTGTTTGTTTCACAAATAAAAATAAAAAATGGGTGTAGATAAAGTCTTGAATGCAACAGTACATAATTAGGTGGTTTTAATACCTCTCATTATAATACAGTTGCATAAATAACTATTATAGCATATGAAGGTTTTAACTTCGAAACATAGAAGAGTTTTGCCGATATTATTAATTATCTGTTTTACGTTTTGTATTTTTACTAAAATATCATTCCTACACGTACCTAGATGAATTTTTCAATTTCTTTTCTCACTATTTTACCACATAAGCTTTATAAAAATGAAACAACAAATAATGCTATTAGCAAAACAATTTTAAACAAAAACATTTACTCCAGTTGATCAAGGTGTAATTAAATTACCCAAATTCCTAGAAAACGCTGGAAAATTAATACTTAAACAAAGTTTATTATAAAATACCTCTTCCTGTCCTGCACTATGAACTACCTACATAGTTGCAATAGTTCAGTAATTTTGAGTCTTTGCCCTGTCACTATGGCAGAGGCCGAGACCCTATAATTACCACTGAAGCTTAACTTTATGTAAATAGTTCGAATAAACTTAGTGAATTAGGTTAATTATTATGACAGTCTCGTAAACGGCCCGTCGGCCGCCCAGTTTAGTGGAACTGTGTTGGTGATTGTTTTTGGAATTAATTTGTAAGGTTTATATTCGAAACAAATGGATTACTAAACACAACAAACTTAATAAAAGGCATTGATTGCTCTGTTTTTCTTAAATATTTTGAATACGAATGGCCTGTTTGGAGCAGAAACTAAGTATGATAAAGTTTCTGCTCCAAACAGTTTCTATCTTTTGGTTTAATTAAAAAATGGAACAGATTTTGTATGAAATCAGGTAGTTTGTTAAGTTTCATTTTGTAAATTTGGGTACCTATTTAAGGACTTAAGAGAAAGGAATGTTCAGTGTGTAACCTTTGGTGACTACGTCCCCGTAACTAAATTAATGTAGAACAGTCTCGATTGTTTGATCGACGTACTTTGCTCCTGTTATCCCCGCCAAAATATTACAGTATTACATCTAAAACATAACGTATGTTAATCGTATGTCATCCATAACCTGTGATAACAGTCTATTATAGTCCACAACATGGCGTAGGCCTCTCCCATGGGATGTAATTGCTATAATGTAGACGCTAGGCGCCTGCCTAGATCTTAGAATCCTTACTTCATAATCCTTACTAATATTATAAATACGAAAGTCCGTTTGTTTGTTTGTTTGTTACGCCTTCACGTCGTAACTACTGAACCGATCATCATGAAATTTTGCATACACGTTGTCAGGGGTACAGAAAAGGACATAGGGTACCTTTCATCCAGAAAAAACGTATAGTTCCCGAGGGAAAGCAAAAAACTGTCCACGCAGACGAAGTCGCGGGCGGCCGCTAGTATAAAAATATAACAATATTTTAATGCGAAAGTCAGATTATTTGTTACGCCTTTACGTCTTTACTACTGAAATGATCGTAATGAAATTTCGCATAAACCTTGTAATAGATACAGAGAAGGATATAGGGTACCTTTCAACCCGAAAAAAATATTGTTCCCGAGGTAAAATTTAGTAGCAAAAAAAACTTTGCACGCAGACGAAGTCGCGGGCAGCCGCTAGTATCCTATATATAACAACATCGAGAGTTGGAAATCTCAATAGTGGGCCGATTCCATTAATTTTAACTTTTAAAGTAAAATTTAAGAACTTTTTATTTATGTCTGAATCGTAAGCATAAAAATTTAGCACTTCAACCATTTATAGTTTGAGACCATTATCAAAAGTTTAATATCTATTGCAACATACATTAAAAAAATAAAATAAAATTGTTTTATTTCGTAACCAAAAAATATTTAAAAAAACTGTATTTGGGACCTAACTACTAAGCAAAGCATTCGAGATGCCTGTGGCAGCCAGCCCCGCTCTTCCATATCTTATTAATTGAGTATCAGTTACATTTGCTTTATAATTTTCATTTATAAAGATGTTAGGTATAAATAATTTACGGAGTGTTTGAAGATTGATCTTATTTATGAAAAATATACCTAATTGTAAGAAGTAAGTACAAAAGAATAACAGCCAAGTATCACCACTCAACAATGCCAGACAAATCGCGCGGTAAATAAATATCCACAATTCAGATCAACAATTTTAAGTCTCAAACAATTCCCGTCTCGCGTTTCCCATTTAAAACGTTCCTTTTATTAAAACCCGCCAAATAATACAACATAATATTTAATAATAACATAACATTTACAATATTTCATGCCCATTTGCGAGTTCCAAAAAAATCCCTCGTTAATAAGATTAATTTTAATCTCCGTCCTCTCTGTATTCTGGGGCGATTAGATTAAAATGGTTCCTTGCCAGTCCGTGTATAAACATGGTACAAAGTTCTTTGAAATCTCCCCTTATTTTCATCAGTGTCATGTCTTTATGGGGAAAAACAAATTGGGAGTAAGAGGTTTAGATATTTATTAAGCTGGGAGATCCTTTTCGTTCTGATGAGGAAAACAGAAATATTTTAATACGTTTTTACTAACATATCAATATAATTTGGAAAAACCAATAGCAAAACCTTTCATTCCCTACGGTCGTGACTCAATAGTTAGAATCCCTTCACTTGTTCGTGATTCATCTATGGCCTTCACTTTAAATCCATCCTTTATTCACTAATTACATAATATATTACTAGTGGCTCCGTGAGCTGTAGACCTCGTGAAAAAATAGAATAAAATGTCGCCATGAAGTTTTCAAAGCACACAGTAGGTACGTGAGTATTGCAGCTAGATGGTGCTTCTAATTTTGATCATTTTTCAAAATGGGTAAATATTTTTTTTATAAATTTGGAAAAATTTGCTTGACTGAACAGTTATATATAATTATCGAACCTACTCACAAAATTTCACCAGAATCTGTTGAGAAATACGACTTGCAGAGGAGATCAAACAGCCGGAAAGCTGGAATGAAATATGGTTTTTACATATCTCCGTCATTTTCACAAATTTCGAAAAACTGTCTCGACAATTTTTTTTTATGTATTTATCGAACCTGCTCACAAAATTTCACCGAGATCGGTTGAGAAATGCGACCTGTAGAGGAGAACAGCCAGCGCTGGAAATACGGACTGAAATTTGTTTTTTTTACATTATCTCCGCCATTTAGAAAAAAAATGAAAAACTGGCTTGATATAAGAAATCTATACAATTTTCAAACCTGCTTACAAAATTTTACGAGAATCGGTTGAGAAATGCTACCTGTAGAGGAAAACAGACAGCCCTGGAAAGCTGGACTGAAATATGTATTTTTAACATTTCTCCGTCATTTTAAAAAAATTCCAAAAACTGGCATGACAAAAAAAACTATATTATTTTCAAACCGGCTCACAAAATTTTACGAGAATCGGTTGAGAAATGCGACCTGTAGAGGAGAACATCCAGCGTCAGAAAGCCGGACTGAAATACATTTTTCTTACATATCTCCGCCGTTACGAAAAATTTAGAAAAACTGTCTCAACTTAAAAAAATCTATATGATTTTCGAACCTGCCCACAAAATTTCACGAAATTTGGTTAAGAGATGCGACCTGTAGAGGAGAAAAAACAGAGCCGGAAAGCTGGACTGCAATAGGTTTTTTTTACATATCTCCGCCATTTCAAAAAAAAACGAAAAAGTGGCGTGACAAAAAAATTCTTAAACATTTTCAAACCTGCTCACAAAATTTCACGAGAATCGCTTGAGAAATGCGACCTGTAGAGGAGAACAGACAGCGCTGGAAAGCCGAAAAACCTGTTTTTTTAACATATCTCCGCCATTTTGAAAAATAAAAAAAATCTGGCTCAACAAAAAAATTCCATATAATTTTCAAATCTGCTCACAAATTTTCACGAGAATCGGTTGAGAAATGCGACCTGTAGAAGAGAACATACAGACATACGAAAGAATTTTTGCCCAAGCTGAAGCAGAGACGCTTCGCTCGCACTTCGTGCTCGCTCGGTCAACTATTGTGCTGCCTACCACACACTTTTACAGGGTTATTTGTAAAACACCAACATTCTAGCAGAAGTAGTACCAATAATATGAACAACAACGTTTGTTTTATGACTTTTCCGAAATCACACAAAAAATAGAGTTTTCATACATAGCTCGATCTGTTATTCGGATATTTGTTTGAAAAGTCGTTTCTATTTTCGGAAAAATCTTAAAACAAATGTTGTTATTTATGGTGATAGTAATATACTCCTGCGAATTTATTGGTGTCTTACAAACCCTGTATTGATAAAGTTTTTATTTTTATTTTTATTTTGTTTTGTTGTAAATAGTTACTGTATTTGTCACAAATAAAATGGTTTCCTTCTTTTCTTAAACCCCTTCTGAGTATTTAAAATAAACCAGTTTGGGTAGTTGCTGTGGGTTTGTCACATTTCGTGGTTAAAAATAAGAATAATTCTTTTCTATTATTATAGGATTCTGTTATACATCGACTGGTATATTATAATAACTATTGTTGTATGTTGTGTGTTGATGTGAACATTGAAAAGTTTTATATCAATTTAGTTTTCTATTTAAGTAAGTTATTTAATTTTACAGTTTAAAGATAATAACATAGTGACATTTTCTCATAAACAAACACGCTGCACCCGTCTTTCAGATTTTAAGTTAAGCTAGGCTTTCCTAGGATAGCGGTGCCGTCATATTACGGCCGTAATATAGCGGCGTTGAACGTTGTCTATGTAAACAATATTGCGACACCGTAACGTCAGAAACCGCGCCGTATTGTTTACATAGACAACGTTTTACGCCGCTTAATTACGGCCGTAATATGACGGCACCATCATCCTAGGAAAACCTAGCTATAGCTCCAAAGAAAAAAAAAATAGTTCGCACGTGTCGTTACATATTGCAGAACTTAGTGAAATTTTCTCAGAAACAAAACCCATATTATTTCTAATTAGATTAAAGTTTTCTCACACATCGCCCGTCTTTCAGAAGCTGCGTTAGTTCCAAAGAACATGAGTTATTCTTAGTTCCGAAGGCTTCGCCCGTATCTTTATGCTAATACTTTAAACGTATGTGCATACTTTCGCATAATCTCTCACTTAAGCACTTTAGACTTCTTTTCAGTAAGTAGCCTTAAGGATTTTTACAAGACTTCTAGTTTCACTAATAGAAACTAAACCTTTTAAAAATATACTTATTCAGATTAGAATCCAGTGTATACTGAATGTGTATTTAAAATTCAAGTAAAAGGGTAAAAGTTTATAGGATTATTCATTAAAAACAATAAAAAAAAGCTTTAAGAGAACTTAAAGTAACAATTATGTTACAAGGTCAATGTTTTCATATTTTAGGTACTGCTGGAATCTCTCAAGTAACATTTTCTAACCTTTTTTACTCACAATAAATTGGACAAGCAAATAGTACATTATAAAGTCAATATTTGCCTGCAATAATGTTGCTTGAAATTGCGTTACATTGAGATACATTTGTGTCATAAAGTTCTTGTGAGCCCATACCATAAATAACTTACGAACCCGTATTCGGGACGCCATCGTATTTATATGGAATTCTGAATGGCATTCATAAATATGAATAAACGTAATAATTACATCTAATACTGCAAAGTACCGAAGGTATAGTGAAGGGCATACACGATAACTTTTCACAGATTACTCTTATAATTATCTAAAATATTAAGTCAAACCAAAGATATGCAGAGCTTAATTTGCTATTTATATTATACTTAATAATTATTAAAGATGATTACATAATAATACTATATTGATAATAATACTTATGATTACATAATAATATTGATACGCACCACAATTACATTTGTTTCATATAGTAATTTATAAAACAACAGCCATTTTTGCAGTATTTGACTGAAAAAATGGTTGCAGAGACCACCAGTCACCACTACACATCTAAATTTATAGCAAAAGACTAAAGCACTTTTATTACTCAAAATTATGTTTTAATTGACAAATCTAACGGCCTGGGGCATTCCTAATACATGCGGCGTGTAATGCCACTTAGTTAATAAAGAAGTAAGGACTAGCGGTCGCCCGCAACGTCATTTGCATGGACTGTTAGTTTTCTATCCCTCGTCGCTGTACTTTTTCTGAATGAAATTACCCTATATCCTTTTCTGTACCTCTGACAAAGTGTATGCAAAATTTCATCGGTTGAGAAGTTAAGACATGACACAAACAAACAAACTCACTTTCACATTTATAATTTTATTAGGATTTTTCCAATCTAACTCTTAATACATGGTGTGTGATGGCGCTAATTGTGAGTTAGACTGCGTTCAGACGATAAAACATGACCCGCCCTCAACTCGAACTCAACTCAAACTCACCTCAACCGCAGCCCACCTTGAAATACATTGCTTACAATTTTGAGTCTTATGACACATTAATAAGCTCCTAAGTAATATTGAGGTGAGTTGAGGTTGAGTTTGAGTTGAGTTCGGGTTGAGGTCAGGTCGTGTGTTATCTTTTGAACGCAGCCTTAGCGATTAGCATGAGCGAGTCAAGTGCGCAATATAAAGGGAAAATTCGCTCGTCGCATCGCCATTCACCGCTTCGCGTGGCCAGGCGGTAATATTATGTAATGCGATATGATGGATTAGAATCCGTCTCTTTCGTGATAGCTACCAGAAATAATGCGCAATTGTGTAAAACACAAAACCGTCCATTAATAAAAGTAAAAAGAAGCTGGAAACAAAGGAGACTTTAGCTACATAAATATTTTATGGCATTTTGAAATCCTTACTAATATTATAAATGCGAAAGTCCGTTTGTTTGTTTGTTTGTTACGCCTTCACGTCCTAACTACTGAACCGATCGTTATGAAATTTTGCATACACGTTGTCAGGGGTACAGAGAAGGACATACTTTTCATCCCGAAAAAAAGTATAGTTCCCGAGGGATAGCAAAAAACTTTTCTACGCAGACGAAGTCGCGGGCGGAAGCTAGTATACAATAAAATTGTTGATGAGAAGTTGGGCTAAGTAGTGGTTAGAGTGCATTTGATCTACGATTGCGAAGGTCAAAACTAAATAGTTTCAGTTTCGTTTACAGAAAAAGAATCGCTTTAGTCTTGTTAAAATTGTTGAAATGCCTAGTTAGCCTAGGGTGCCAATCTTGGACAAGTGAATTTTCTAAAGCTAGACCAAAGATTTTTAGGTAAACAATAACCTAAATGACAACGTAACGGTTTTGGGTTTTATCGTTCAGAATTTGTCCCCACTTGGTCTTCGGCCTACGGTAGAACTGTTCAGTAGAATAAGTACCAAAGTCTGTCATTAAATAGGTGTCCAATAGGTTTACTGTCTAGAACTCCCTTTTTAAGAACACTTTTAGATGTTTTTGATCCAGCTATTAAGTAACGTTGAGGAGTTTTGAAACAATTTGAACTAAGCAAGTTTTTTTATAGTGTTCCACTTAACCGAACTAATCTGCTTAGGCTAATGACATCTATAACGCCTTTATAAGGCGCATTATAACTAGTGTAATTTTTCACACCTCAGCCTTTTAAAGAGTATTTTGATGACTTAAGAAGCTCAGAGAATGCTTCCTCAGCTGAAAATGAAGGGCTCATTTTGTGAAACCGTTACATATTTATACAAATCGCTTTTTTATACAAAATCGTCATCTCTCGGGATCTCGTGTCATAATGACGTTTTTATGAGGCTCGTAAAATTCTTAACCCCTGCTTAATAGCCTCATAGTTATTCCGTTAAGTGTTTTGAGTAAGCTTCTTAAAGAAGTTCCTTTTTGAATCTTAAAGAGGCTGAAACGAAGTGTTTTCTCCCGTGAACTTTTCTTATATTTTTACCTCAAAGATAGAATGGGAGTATTTCTTTTAATCCACAAACAGTGATACATTTTACAGAGATGTAAAGCAGATAAAATAATTTCGTCAACAAAACTATTTCCAGGAAATTGCAAGACAGCTTTTGGATCGCACTAAAGTAAGGCTAAGGCATTACGAAGAGCCTCGCTTACTGCTTAGAGCCAAGCTACTCGCTTAGTGACTGATCCTAGTGAACAGCCGTATTATTTACCATCGCAGATGACATGACACAAGCATACATCGTAGCGTAATCTCTATCACTTATAGTGTGGCCTTAGCCTAATAAATTAAACACATAGAGCAACAAACCATTATTTTCAAACAAAGAAAAATTGCCATAGGTTTTTGAACAAAGCAGCGTTACCACAGAATAAATTATGGCATACAAATATACTTACAAAGCATTTATATTACCACTTTTGTAAACTTAAATAGTCAAGTCTATGAAATAAGGGAAAACTTGGCTTGAAATTAATGTTAAGCTATTGTATTTCATGATCGATAAGTTATTTTCAGGGGTATTTTCCGATATCAATGTAGTATTTCGATTTATGCGTATGTGTATGATATATAAATATCTGCTATTGTAATGGACCATAGGCCATACACGACAAGAAAAAAATCTATAGTTCTGAAAACATCGCCAAACATTTCAACATGTGGTTATTATCGAAAACATCTTAGAAATTTCGTTGGCCGATATTGCGTTCCAAAGGCCATCAAATTACCACTTCAAATAACCATAAATTTACTGCAACATGACATTTCAGTTGAGGATATTAAGAAAAAAAATAAAACACATCTTGCAAATAACAGACGAAGGAAAGTTTTTGTTAACTACGAATTTTGTCACACTTGTTTGCGATGCGCGTCGGCGACCTAAACCTATAAAAAAATGCTAACACGAAAACACAGATGTATAATGACTTGAGCACCGCCTGCCGACTGAATTGGACCTTAAGTTTTCATGGATAAAGACTAGGGAGATGTAATGTCACGTCTCCTTAGTTATTATCAAAATCTAAAAATGCAGATTTTACGCAGGGGTAATCTTTTCGTTTTCCAGAATTCAACTGTACCTGAATCATTGTTGCATACAATGATTTGATTTGAAGTCATATGCGAAGGTTCGGCACATGTAGTGATATCTAGTGAGCGGATAAATGAAACGGAATCATAGATGGACCAATACGTCATAGCATTGAGGGCGGAGTTTACGGAAAAGTGCAACAAAACAAGGATAAAGGAAACTGAACCCTAAATTCGACTCATTAAGGATGTAATTAGAATAAACTAGATTTAATTCTTTTGTTGTTAACTTTGTATAGAGAAATTTGTAAAGATAGAGGATTAGCGTCAGGGGCACGGTATAAGACGGACGTTTTGTGTTGATAAATTTTGTTTACCTAAAATTAGCGTCCCCCGCTTTTCTTTTGAATTATAAAGTAGTAAATTATTAAATTCATATTTTGTGACATGAATATGAATCATGTATAAATTAAATTAAAGAAATTAAAGCCAGGTGCACCTGCTGCGGAAACTTGAGTTAAGTACTAGAAATAAGGACAATGTTTATACGTATTTTAGACCATTTCACATATAAATTATACATCCAATTTGCTTAACTAATAAATTGATGAGCATTGATCTCACATAACTGAAAGGTCTAAAATAAGTACACTACATTATATTTCATTTTATGTGTTTATGTTTGTTGTTTAGATTAAGAAACTAAATGACGAATCTGGTTTTTTTATTATCTCACTTCGTTTTTCCAGATTCATTATTTTTAGGAACTGAAGTGAGAGACCAATTTTTTACTATATCGTGAGAAATTGATCAAATTAATAATTCAGTTTCGATATCAGTTTCTATTAGAGTAATTTTATAAATTGATTGAAATAACTATGTAATATCTTTTGAATGGATCAAATAATCAAAGAAATTTCAAAATAAAGACATATAAATGATAATTTCATAATAAACAGATAATTTCAAAAATAATCAAATCCTCAAAATTAAACCTATTTTAACAAATGATCAAAATAACTTAACAATCAAATTAACTAAATCAAAACCAATTAAAATCATTTCTTAAACATAACAAAATAATCAAATTTTCAAAACAAACATTTCTAATAATAAATGACTTTAGCATTCAATCTGTATTCATATTTCTTTCCATTATAGATATCCCTATTCATTGATAGGTTTATTTGCATAACCTTGTATTTTCAGAAAAGAGAGCTTAATATCTTTATAGATATCATTAAATTAATACATGTATCATCTTCGAATGGTGATGCCTTTTGTCTGTTGGGTAACAGATAAAATCAGATTATCTTACTTTGAATTTGACTTAGGTACAGTGTCTTTGATGTTACTTGAATAATATCTGGTACATGGTTTATATATAAAGATTGCTATCACGGTTCTTTCGAATAGAACTTAGAATTTTATTGGTTTTAAATTGATAGCCTCAGACAATTAATTTCAAGCTCAGCTTAGATAAACCCTTAACTCAAATCACATTTGTTTACATAGCTGAAGTGCTAATGCATTCTATATGAATGATTTATGACACTGTAAATAAACCTTTGACTCTATGATTGAATTTAGCTAGAGGTAGTGATTGGTTAAATAATAATTAAATTTTCCTTATATTGAACTGAAGTTGAAAACGCTGTCTGGATTCAATTTAGCATACTTCACGTGGTCTTCGTATTGCGGGAAGTTGTGCGGAGTGTGACTTTCATTGTGGTCAATGTAGAAATAGCATAGGAAAAAGTTTAAAGAGCTCGCGCTAGTCTATTACCCAATAGGTGGCCACCTTAATAAAGGAGAAAAGACTAACTCCGCTAAATTTAATAACAAAGAGGTAATAAAAGACAGCGAATTATTGACATCCGTCTGACGAGATTGTCTAAATCAGAGTAGGGAATTAGGACTGCACTTGAATAGATGCTCATTGTGATTGAATCCAAACACGTATTAAAATCATTGTTATCATTTATTTATCGAATAATTATTATCACACCTCAAGCTCATTATCTCAAAGGTATACAATATCAAAATTCTTAGACAAGTTTGTTAAAAGGTACATTTTTTTAAGCTGAGCTATATTTTGGGATAATATAATGAAATAAAATCACTAGACGATCAAAGCAGATACAATAAGTATCACAGGTAACTAAGTCATTCTCAGCCGACTAGGAGCTGAGAGACCACGACGGGCCATCACACATGGCGCTCGGTGACCAAGATTCTTAGGTTTTGTGTTTACTCAAAGCAAACGCAACTGGGAATCGAACCTTAAAATAATTACACAACGTAGACAATTTATATTGTATCCCAATATTATATTTCAGCATATTTATATTGAATGTTTACCAAACAATGCAGAAAGAAAGTAATGCAGAAACTTTGAATACTAATTCTATAATTTTTGATATCCTGATAACTAAAGGAGAATATGTTTATTCTAAACCTTGGGGAGAGGAAGTTTCTTAACTGCCTATTTGTAATAAAGATAATACCTTTAATTTTATATTATAGAAGTTGAATAATTCATTCTGCATTCTAGTTTGGTCTTCTGTGCATGGGTTTTTTGTGTGTGTACTTTTACAGGCGATGCTCATTTTTTTTATTGTTACATTGTGTTTCGTTCGGGGCGTAAAACAATATTCTTTGTTAGTCTTACACAATAACGTTTAGAAATTCTTTTATTACAGTTGTAGGCAAAGCGTTAGGGAAAAATTAATTACGGTTCGAATGTTTGACGCGACGCGGAAGAAAGACAGCGGCATTATAATAGTTAGGTTTAGATAAGCGCGAAAAACTTAGTTAGGTATAAAGTAGGTGTAGGTTTAGGTAGAAACGGGTGCTAGCCTAGCACATTTCAATAACAACGGATTGATAGATATTAGCGGGAAAGTTTAAAGTAAATCGTAGCATTAGATTCGCGTACAAAGAGATCTTAGGATAATAGGTTTGTTAGTTCGTTAGATCTTTACTTAATTAGGCAGGTAGTTGTGCGGTTAATTAATCATTTAGGAAAAATAAAACAATACAAGGACGTTCAAAATAAACGTAATTCATAAAAGCAACATTTTCATAAGTAAAAACGTAAAATTACAAACAGAAAAATAAAAACAAAACAAATTAGAATTAAAGTGAAATCAGAATTCAAATTAAATTTAAAATTATATAACATTGAAAGAAAATAAATTGTAAAGCTAGTGCTACACTCTGATATTTGTATCAGTTATTGATCAGACGGTTATCTTTACTAAAACCGAATTACATTGTTTAAGTGTAGTTTTAAACTAAAGTAAGATGAGTTGTTGATAAGGTTCACATATTATAAGCAACAGTTATACCAGTCAGATGATAGGTCATTAATAGATACCTGTTTCAAATTTAATTTTATTACATAATACCGATTTGTTCAAATCAAATGGTTTATTTTAGGATGGATACACTTAATTTAGTCATTCTAGTAGTATTATTATGGACGAGGAACGAGTAAAATTATTCATACAGGTGTATGAATTTATCAATGTGTACTTACATGAAGTTTAAATTTAAGTTATGAATAGAATATATTAATCTAGGAGTCTGAACCCATCTTAAAATATTCGAAGAAATATCTACCAGGAATGGAGCTTTAAGTATAGTGACGCAGGTCAAATATTTTTTGTCAGTCAGCAAATGTTTGGGTAAAATTTTGTAAACTTGCGATGCAGATGTTTGAGAAACAAAAGGTCGACCTTTTCAAGACTGACCGTCAATAACAATGAACCAGTCGTTTCTTTTAAGAAGATCTATTATTTTAAATAAAAATTTCAATGGAGAAGATGAACAAAGGAGACTTCAATAAACCTACACAGTAATAGTTTTACTGTGGAAGTCATAAAATCAATGGAATACAACTTTCTAAGAAAGAACAAAAGGGCCCGATATTTGGCATCCTGTTAAGTCCTATTCAATTAGTAAAAGTGTATTTTGAGATAAGCTCGTGAGGGTTTTGCATTGAAATGAAATAGAAAATATAAGACATTGAGTATTTGTATCATACCTAAAGGTTAGTTATTTAAAATAAACATGGTTATTATTCATCCATGAACTGAAAGTGGATTAGTCTGTTCGATTTCAGACTTATGTATTTTGATTGCCGATTGAGAAATGGAATCTATAATTTAGTACTTTAAGTTATATTATACACTGAACCAAAGTAAAATATTACTTCTTCGGACCGAGTGAATTGACCAACTAATAGGTAGACGTAATCTAAGTTTAGTCATTTAAGAGTACCTATCTTACTTCGAAGTAAAAGTGGATTTTCCTTATGAATCCAATTCATGTGGTTAACCGTCATTGGATAAATTAATATTCTGTGGGATAAAATGAAAAAAAAACAAATCTGAACGGTTTGATTTTTGCAAAACTATTAAGTATAAAAGGAAGGAAAATGTAAGGTTGTAATTTAAGTTACACAATATAAGTACATGGAGGAGGAAAAAAGGTTTAGGCTTGTCTGTCTTGTCTGATTAAAATTTAGAGGTGAATTGGCATTCAAATTCGAGTTGAAACTAAGATGATTTTGGGTGCATACCCCTGCCCTGTTCGAATCAGGTGGATTATTACATACGTGAAAGAAGTAGTCAATAAATAGTAAGGTTAAACAATGGAAACTCGTAAAGTTGAAATGGAGAGAAGTTGCTTAGAGCATATCAAGTAGATGTGACCATCAGCTATCTTTAAAAGATGTAAGGACATTTAAATCTGTAAAACTTATTTTACTAGATAGAAAAATTAAGATACTATAATAAGACTTAGTCGAATGATAAAACAAGTTGGACTTATAGCTTAAATGTATGGTGATATTAACGAAAGGAGAAATACGAGATTGTGAAGCGATTCAGTATAGTGGATAAACTTTGGATGGGATTTAGATGTGGTAGCGGGTTCGAATCCCGTTTTGAGAAAGAGATGTGGTGACGAGACAAAGTGATACTAGTATAATATTTTATATTATAGGATATACAAATATAAACATAAGTATAAGTTTACTCTAGCTCAATGGGAAGTACCTAAACGACGAAAATCAATATTGGAAAAGATTGATACATAATTTAAATCGTAATAAACAATGAGTGGTTTCAATTCCATTATAATATATTTAGTCTTATAAGACTTCGGTTTTAATGAAGATACTTTCTGTCAAGAAAATATAATAGTACTTATCTGGTTTAAAAAGGGGTAAAGTGACAATTATATCAATCAATTTATAATTTAGCAAAAAGTGAATTCGGTAAAAACATAAAACTATTTTGCATATTTATGACAGTGGATAAAATAATATTTTGATAATTCAAGAATTAATTAAACAATAGACACTATTGTCTGCAAATAAAATAATAATTAGTTCAATAATATTTACAGTATAAAAGATGTTTCTTTAGGAGTTGATAAGAGAATTATCTATAATAAAACAAAGACAATTAAATGTTTTAAATTGCATTGATTGTAATGAAACGTAATTATTTTCAAAAGTTATTTTTGTTCTTTATGATTGACATATGAACTATTGTTTAAATAAAACGTAACAAAATAAACGGATGATAAATGTGACGAAAGGTTCGTGAATATCTTATAAAAACGATTTAGGCTTGAGAAGTTACGTATAAATAGTAAAAAGAAAAGCCAACCAAAACAATTTAACTATAACACCACGTCAATTTAAAACATTTCAATAATCCAAAGCAATAAAAACAACAAAGAGTTGAGTTACGAGATTTTATACTTTATTGCATTGTAATGAAATTTTTAAGACAAAGAATTATGGTTTATTAAGTTCAAAGTTATGTTTTATGGTAATGTTTATTCTTTATTATGCGCAGACCTAATATTATGAGAGCAGTAATGTAGTAATGCTATACAAATATGTAGATTTTTTTAAAAGAAATTAAATACTAAAGTTTTGTCAGACAGATGTCCGAAAAAAAAAATAGAGAGGCCGATTCTCGGAACAATTTTTTTTGGTGATACTTTAGAAATATGCAAACAATGACCATTGTATTGTAGTCGTCAGGAATTCAGAAAAGTTAAAAGGCGAACTTACAGTAGATTTTTTTGTCTATCCGTTTCTTATAGAGATTTGGTTGAAATAAAACCAAGACTTCAAGAGAAGATTATGTTACTAAAATTTTCAATAACGCAACAAAATCTAGGGGGGGTGTGTAATGGACCATAGGCCATACACGACAAGAAAAAAATCTATAGTTCTGAAAACATCGCCAAACATTTCAACATGTGGTTATTATCGAAAACATCTTAGAAATTTCGTTGGCCGATATTGCGTTCCAAAGGCCATCAAATTACCACTTCAAATAACCATAAATTTACTGCAACATGACATTTCAGTTGAGGATATTAAGAAAAAAATAAAACACATCTTGCAAATAACAGACGAAGGAAAGTTTTTGTTAACTACGAATTTTGTCACACTTGTTTGCGATGCGCGTCGGCGACCTAAACCTATAAAAAAATGCTAACACGAAAACACAGATGTATAATGACTTGAGCACCGCCTGCCGACTGAATTGGACCTTAAGTTTTCATGGATAAAGACTAGGGAGATGTAATGTCACGTCTCCTTAGTTATTATCAAAATCTAAAATGCAGATTTTACGCAGGGGTAATCTTTTCGTTTTCCAGAATTCAACTGTACCTGAATCATTGTTGCATACAATGATTTGATTTGAAGTCATATGCGAAGGTTCGGCACATGTAGTGATATCTAGTGAGCGGATAAATGAAACGGAATCATAGATGGACCAATACGTCATAGCATTGAGGGCGGAGTTTACGGAAAAGTGCAACAAAACAAGGATAAAGGAAACTGAACCCTAAATTCGACTCATTAAGGATGTAATTAGAATAAACTAGATTTAATTCTTTTGTTGTTAACTTTGTATAGAGAAATTTGTAAAGATAGAGGATTAGCGTCAGGGGCACGGTATAAGACGGACGTTTTGTGTTGATAAATTTTGTTTACCTAAAATTAGCGTCCCCCGCTTTTCTTTTGAATTATAAAGTAGTAAATTATTAAATTCATATTTTGTGACATGAATATGAATCATGTATAAATTAAATTAAAGAAATTAAAGCCAGGTGCACCTGCTGCGGAAACTTGAGTTAAGTACTAGAAATAAGGACAATGTTTATACGTATTTTAGACCATTTCACATATAAATTATACATCCAATTTGCTTAACTAATAAATTGATGAGCATTGATCTCACATAACTGAAAGGTCTAAAATAAGTACACTACATTATATTTCATTTTATGTGTTTATGTTTGTTGTTTAGATTAAGAAACTAAATGACGAATCTGGTTTTTTTATTATCTCACTTCGTTTTTCCAGATTCATTATTTTTAGGAACTGAAGTGAGAGACCAATTTTTTACTATATCGTGAGAAATTGATCAAATTAATAATTCAGTTTCGATATCAGTTTCTATTAGAGTAATTTTATAAATTGATTGAAATAACTATGTAATATCTTTTGAATGGATCAAATAATCAAAGAAATTTCAAAATAAAGACATATAAATGATAATTTCATAATAAACAGATAATTTCAAAAATAATCAAATCCTCAAAATTAAACCTATTTTAACAAATGATCAAAATAACTTAACAATCAAATTAACTAAATCAAAACCAATTAAAATCATTTCTTAAACATAACAAAATAATCAAATTTTCAAAACAAACATTTCTAATAATAAATGACTTTAGCATTCAATCTGTATTCATATTTCTTTCCATTATAGATATCCCTATTCATTGATAGGTTTATTTGCATAACCTTGTATTTTCAGAAAAGAGAGCTTAATATCTTTATAGATATCATTAAATTAATACATGTATCATCTTCGAATGGTGATGCCTTTTGTCTGTTGGGTAACAGATAAAATCAGATTATCTTACTTTGAATTTGACTTAGGTACAGTGTCTTTGATGATACTTGAATAATATCTGGTACATGGTTTATATATAAAGATTGCTATCACGGTTCTTTCGAATAGAACTTAGAATTTTATTGGTTTTAAATTGATAGCCTCAGACAATTAATTTCAAGCTCAGCTTAGATAAACCCTTAACTCAAATCACATTTGTTTACATAGCTGAAGTGCTAATGCATTCTATATGAATGATTTATGACACTGTAAATAAACCTTTGACTCTATGATTGAATTTAGCTAGAGGTAGTGATTGGTTAAATAATAATTAAATTTTCCTTATATTGAACTGAAGTTGAAAACGCTGTCTGGATTCAATTTAGCATACTTCACGTGGTCTTCGTATTGCGGGAAGTTGTGCGGAGTGTGACTTTCATTGTGGTCAATGTAGAAATAGCATAGGAAAAAGTTTAAAGAGCTCGCGCTAGTCTATTACCCAATAGGTGGCCACCTTAATAAAGGAGAAAAGACTAACTCCGCTAAATTTAATAACAAAGAGGTAATAAAAGACAGCGAATTATTGACATCCGTCTGACGAGATTGTCTAAATCAGAGTAGGGAATTAGGACTGCACTTGAATAGATGCTCATTGTGATTGAATCCAAACACGTATTAAAATCATTGTTATCATTTATTTATCGAATAATTATTATCACACCTCAAGCTCATTATCTCAAAGGTATACAATATCAAAATTCTCAGACAAGTTTGTTAAAAGGTACATTTTTTTAAGCTGAGCTATATTTTGGGATAATATAATGAAATAAAATCACTAGACGATCAAAGCAGATACAATAAGTATCACAGGTAACTAAGTCATTCTCAGCCGACTAGGAGCTGAGAGACCACGACGGGCCATCACACTATTCAATTACAAACTTCCTGTCACAAGCCGATCATTAGTATTGACGAATTTGAAATACACGTGTATGGTGATAAATTAATATTCATATTTATGAACATCCGTATCTACATAAACTTTTAGTTAGACTCGCCTCTCATAAATAAGTTTCGGGCACAACTTAATAATTTAAACTCATTTCAAAACTAACTTAGTTAAAGAGTTGTATCATTTTCCGGGATAATACAAGTGGCATAAATGTCGTAGGTATATGTTAATCCAGGCTTTAAGCTCTATGTTTACTAAAGCTAGGGTTTCCTGGGACAGCGGTGCCATCATATTACGGCCGTAATTTAGCGTTGTAGTAGGTTGTCTATGTAAACAATCTGACGTTACGGTGTCGCCGTATTGTTTACAAAGATAACATTCAACGCCGCTTTAATACGGCCGTAATATGACGGCACCGCTATCCTAAGAAACCGTAACTTTAGTAAACATAGAGTATACTGATCGATAATGAAAGTGGCAAATCATTAGTAATGTTGTATCACAGTTTCACAGTGTATACTTAAAAGGTTTAAATATGTTTTTTGTGACTGGGTCTATAATAAGTCTTCTTTGTACTCATTTAATCTAAACTATCAGAGTAATTATTTGTGAACTGATCAATCAATAATGAAAGTAAACTATTAGTTACGTAGCATCATATTGCATACCTAGTTTTTTTTTAATAAATATATATAATAATATGTAGTTTTGACTATTATAAGGAAATATGTATAATTATTGTCACCACCACCACGGTTGCATCTGAAAACCAGCGCCACTGTTTCAGGCAGTGGCACAAGCTGAGATGTTACCGTTTCAGCAAAAATTTGTAAATTTGATGTTAATTTTATATTTTTTGTAACTATTTTGCTGAATAAACATTTTCTATCTATCTATCTATCATAAAGCCTGGATTAACATATACCGTTGAATGATGTTTATGTAAAAAATACGGTGCGGTTTCTGACGTTACGGTGACACGTATTGTTTACATAGACCACATTCAACGCCGCTATATAACGGCCGTAATATGATGGCACCGTCATCCTAGAAAACCCTAGCTTTAAAGTTTCATCTAAATCCGTTCAGCCATTTTTGTTATTAGTTAAAATTAAATGTTAATTAACTTTTCTTTTTAAAGAAAACAATTTTTATTCGCTTTTCCATTTAACTGCAAATACTTTTACATGGTTGAATGTTAAGGAGATAGTTTGCAAGTACAACGTAGAGTGTTTACAAGGAAAAACAGTGAACGAGGCGGGGTAAATACCTACAACAGCTAGCCTATATCCTCACGACTTCTCATTTTTACGATTATTTCGAAAGTACCCCTGGGAATTTTTGTTCAAAGGGATGGTGTAAGGAAGAAGATTTCTTACACTCCGTTTGTTCTATATCGCATTGACTAGGTTGATGTTCAATTTTAATTAGAAATGCCTAGTTTCCTTTTATGTTTCGGCATAATTGAATTAATTTTGTTGGGTCTTGAAACGTTGTTTAGAAATATACATTTCATATCTTTAAGAAACTAGGTCATTCGATTTAAACTTACGATAGGAATTTTTTTTTTTGTAAACGTTTGTAATAGTGTTTTTCTGTACGCGATGTTTGCCGATGGCCTATAGTAAAATTCAATCTAGGTCATGTTCATAACTTTTGTTTTATTATGTCTTAGCCATATTCTTAGAGCTTCGTACCCAAAGGGTAAAAATGGGACCCTGTTGCTAAGACTCCACTGTCCGTCTGCCTGTCTGTCTGTCACCAGGCTGTATCTCATGAAACGTGATAGCTAGACAGTTGAATTTTTCACAGATAATATATTTCTGTTGCCGCTGTAACAGTAAATACTAAAAATAGAATAAAATAAATATTTAAGTGGAGCATACAACAAAATTGATTGTTTTTGCCGTTTTTTGGTACGGAACCCTTAGTGCGCAAGTCTGGCCAGAGGTCGAGGTTGGCCGAATTTTTGTTACTACTTTCATTATTTTCATGTAACTTTGAATAAGGCACACATTACCCACACCGTCATCATTAACTCTAAATATTAAACAAGACTTGACAGCTAATAGAGCGGAAACTCAATCGAGAAACTTCCAACTTTAATTAGCTCTGGAGGGTTGAGTCCCTCGCCGAATAACTGTCACTTGAGCCACACAAGGAGGCTTAAATTATAAATCAGGCGGACTAACACACCTGGGGCTGGACTTTGCCTATTTATTATAATGCCTGCCTTTAGTCGTCAAAGTTAAGCGACGGTTGTAATGGTCGGTAATAAGATGGGTGACCGTTGATGCTCTTGATAGATTGGACGTCAATCTTTGCGTTTCAAACTGAAAAGTGAGCCGCCCTATTCAAATGAAAAACCTAAAACTAAGCAATCCTATTATAATGTGAAAGTTTGTGGGTTTGGATGTTTGTTCCTCAATCACGCAAAAACTACTGTACGGATTTGGTTGAAATTTGACACACAGATAGTAGATATAGCCTGGATTAAAACATAGAATATTTTTTCTGCCGATATTCCTACGGGAACGGGAACCACGCGGGTGAAACCGCGGGCGGCTGCTAGTAACCTATAAAATTATGTTTCGTAAGCTCGTCAATTAAGATACAATACTGATGTCTGTAGTTTACAAAAATTGCGATAAGTGTGACTTTTTGTCCAACTAGCGATTCACCGCAGAATAGTCAGGGTCTGCCCCAGAATGTTTCATCATCATCATATCAGCCGCGATACCCACTGCTGGGCATAGGCCTCCCCCAGAGATCTCCATGACGATCGGTCCTGCGCTGCCCGCATCAAGCGGCTTCCCGCGAGCTTTACTCTCTCGTCGGTCCACCTTGTGGGGGGCCTACCCACGGAGCGTCGTCCGATGCGCGGTCGCCATTCCAGAACCTTTCCGTCCCAACGGCCATCGGTTCTTCTCACTATGTGTCCCGCCCATTGCCACTTCAGCTGAGCAATCCCTCGAGCGATGTCGGTTACTTTAGTTATTATTAGAATGTTTTACTACCAAAAACTTAAGGCTGAAATAAGGCTGAAATACACAAAATGAGACCACTGCTCCCCCCTCCTGGAAAATATCTCTAGATTCGTCCACGGTGGCCGGCTGGTATAGCAGCAAAAAAATCATCTGTTTAACCAGGATTAATTACAACAAAAAAGTAGATTTGACGACCTCCGTGATCGAGTGGTTCGGACGCCGGTTTTCAAGGCGTCACCATCTCTTGAGGTCCCGGGTTCGATCCCCGGCTGGGTCAATGTAGAAAATGAACTTTTCAATATTGTCTCAGGTCTGGGTGTGTGTCATACCACCGTTGTTTCTGATTTCCATAACACAAGTGCTTTAGCTACTTACTTTGGGATTGGAGCAATGTATGTGATGTTGTCAAATATTTATTTATTTTGTTTATTCATAATTATTTGGTATACTTTCACATTTAAGTCAATATTGCACCAATTTATTTATTAAACAGATTTTCATGCTTTGACGTTGTCTGAATACAAAATATCTGGTACAGAAAATGCATTCACAAAGGCTAAGCTTCCTTTGAGTTACATTGTTATGTTACAAAAGGTAAGTTTTTCTTAATGAGAATAGCTTCTGAAACGAAACTCATTGTAAGGATGAAAATGTCTAAACTTCTTGACACTGTTTTATGTTTTTTTTTCTTTATAAAAATATATTCCAAAAAACGTAGAAGTAGTAGAAAAGAAACATTATTTAGTAACGTCTCTTTCAAAAAATCACTATCAATCTTTTGTGCCAAATGAAAAACTTAAACAAACATACATGACAGTTAATGTTACCCATAAGTAATCAAACTTTTAGAACATAAAGACAGTTGAAATTACTAATGACTGTCAAAGTCAAACTTAACGAAAAGCTTTATTACCTAAATATGTGTTATTAATTTGTTAAAAACAATACAGGGGGATAAGTCGTAGTAATGACAGTCTAAGTAAGCACAGCTTTTACAACATAACACACACAACGTATACAATAATGATAATAAGTTATTAGAAATAACCTTAGATTAATATACTAAAGCAAGCACTTGTGTAGTCAATTTAACAAATACGAAATTATACGGTGACTTTACCAAACTACTAAGCTCGAACATTAATTAAAAAGAAAGTGATAAAACACTGTATTTATTACATTATAGCTAGTAGTAAGGCAAGGGTAAACATTTGATCCGGGGCCACCCTTTTCGCATCACATAATATAAGCTACAATCCGGTACATTTTGGGAGCGAACTGTCATACATTTGCCGCCCGGGGCCAGCGTTGGAACACGTTACACGGCACCGAGCGTTGGCTAATCAGCTTATCAGATAACTTGCCCTTGATTAGTTCATGACGCTCTTCAAGTTTAAATTTATGTTAAAACTATTCTCTCGTTAGATTGCTGTATTACCGCCGCCTGCGGCTTCGTCTGCGTTCGTGGAAATTTTTTTCGGGATGAAAGGTACCGTTTGTCTTTCTTTGTACCCCTGATAACGTGTATACAAAATATGATGATCAGTTTAGCAATTAAAACGTGATGGCGTAACAAACAAACAAACAAACGGACTTTCGCATTTATAATATAAGAAAGGATTAGCGTCTGCATGGGGCTTCTCTGCGTGGACAGGTAATTTTTCTATCCCTTGGGAACAGTATTTTTATCTGGATAAAAGTTTTGTCAACGACAACCCCTGATAACCTGTATGAGAAATTTCATGATTATCAGTTCAGTGCATGATTCTTCTAAGGTATATGAAATGTTACATGGAGGTATTTCCCGGGAAATCTTTTATAGGCTACAATTTTTTTTATGTACTGTTTTATTTGTACATACATACGCTCACGCCTGTTTCCCATAGGGGTAGGCAGAGACTATGGATCGCCACCTGCCACGATCCTTGCACACTTCTTTCGCTTCATTCACATCCATATTTTTTTTATTTGTGTGTAACGGAAGCACTGTAAATCCATCGATATAACAGACCTCGATCATCTGTTGAAACCACAATATAATAATTTTGTATGAAAAATCTTAAAGTCAAAGTCAAACGTGTTTATTTGTAAAGAATAGGTATTACATTTACTTAGTTCTCTTTACGGCGGCAAGTGGCGCTACACAAATTTCCACACAAATCTACTGAATCTAGTTTTTACGCGCCTTTTTTCTCGATAGATGTTCGTACTTAGCCTACGGATCCCTAAACACAAATGAGCAACTAGGTCTATTTAAACTGTGTCTAAATCCGCTCATGGATTGAGAGAAGTTAAGATTTGAATAGGTCAGGAACTTTTAATTGGATTGCGAGTTCTTTAAACTGTATTCCCCGTAGGATATTACAAAGCCGAGTAGTTTTAAATTGAACGTCAAATGGAGAATTCTGAAATTAACTATTTCAATCTGAACCCCGCTTTAATGACTCGCTAATAGAAATGTGTGATGATGAAGGTTTGATTATTTTATTTGATGTTTCAATTTAATTCTATTTTTATTGCATTTAAGCGTAGACTGCAGAAGTATAACAAAAATATATCCTTTGGCAAAACAGTTTTTCACGATGAGATTTATATGGTAAAGATGTTAAGGAATAGGTATAACTTCAAAAAGGGAAATCATGGCAATTTTATTAGAATTTGACAGATTCAGATTATTAGAATTTATTAGAATTAACGCTCAGGCTCTAAATCAGGCACTCGGTGCAATAATAAATTACTTTGTGCTCGATGCAATAATCTACTATTATTACACACTCTTGACAGATGATAAATAAATACAAGCTTGTAAAGTATTCCACGAATAACTGTGGAATATCTACGTTTAGTTAGTTGATTGATATTCTTATTTTTAAGTAAGTAAAGTTATTTAGTTATAACCTATAATTCATGAAAATACTGCCAACTAATCTGTATTCTGCTTCG
This sequence comes from Agriphila tristella, assembly GCA_928269145.1. Lineage (NCBI taxonomy): Eukaryota > Metazoa > Arthropoda > Insecta > Lepidoptera > Crambidae > Agriphila > Agriphila tristella. Next base: position 2,727,618 of record OV743440.1, on the reverse strand, counting down.
TTTTATATTTTGCCAGTTCCCTAGCGAATTTCGCCAGTGCCAGTGTCTAGTGGTTTGCTCTATTTATTTCTACAGACTCGGTTTCTTCATGGCGTATTGTGATGTGACTGTACAAAGGTATACTGTTGAATTAACCAATGAGGTCACTTATTTAGGTATTTATTTAATTATTATTTATTACATCAACTTTGTTGATTGTTGAAGTTGGATAACTTCGTGATAAATATTCAGCGCAATATCTATATATATAAAATTCAAAGTCCTGACTGACTGAGTGAGATATCAACGCACAGCCCAAACCGCTGAACCTAGAGACTTGAAATTTTGCACACAGATACCTTATACAGTGTAGGCATCCACTAAGGAAGGATTTTTGAAAATTCCATCCCTAAGGGGATGAAATAAGGGATGAAAGTTTGTATGAAAGTCCCTCAGTTTTGAAGCTAGGATCTTCAAATTTTGTGTTTAGGCTGATGATTGAAAATAAATAAATACGTGTCTCAGCGTTTTCCAAAATTCTACCCCCGAAGGGGTGAAAAGGGGGATGAAGTTGTGTTTAGAAGATAATCCTAAATTTTTTAAGTAAAAATCGCTAAATTTGAAATTTAGGCTTATGGATGGAAATCTAACGCAACGCATATTATATTGGTATAATTTCAACCCCCATGGTGATGAAATGGGGGTGCAATGGGGTAAATAAACCTAAAAATCGATATGGATGTCGTTATTGGGGTTTTCTGGGTTGACGATTGCGAAAATAACATTTATTTTGAAGTCCAACACGGTGGACATGATTTAACCCCTAAAGGGGTGAAAATGGGGTTCAAATTTTGTATGGAAAAACAATATGAAATAGACAGTACAACTTTAAACTTCGTAGGAGCACGTCTAAAAATAAATCTACATACCTATATTTTGTTATTTTGAAAATCTACCCCGTAGGGGGTAAATGGGGTAAGTAAACATAAAAATCGATATGGATGTCGTTCTTGAGGTTTTATGGGATAGTGATTGCGAAAATGACATTTATTTTGAAGTCCAACACGGTGGACATGATTTAACCTCTAAAGGGGTGAAATCGGGGTTCAAATTTTGTATGGAAAAATAATATTAAATAGACACTACAACTTTAAAATTCGTTGGAACACATTTAAAAATTATATATTTTGTTATTTTGAAAATCATCCCTTAGGGGTAAATGGGATAAGTAAACATGGAAATCGATGTGGATGTCGTTTTTGAGGTTTTATGGGATGGTGATTGCGAAAATGACATTAATTTATAGTCCAACAAGGTGGACATGATTTTAACCCCTACAGGGGTTCAAATTTTGCATGGAAAAAGAATATGAAATAGATATTAAAATTTTAAATTACAATTTTAAAATTCGTAGGAGCACGTCTAGAAATAAATAGGCAATTACATACTTATTTTGTTATTTTGAAAATCATTCCTTAGAGGTACTTAAATGGGGTAAGTAAACATGAAAATCGATGTGGATGTCGTTTTTGAGCTTTTAAGGGGACAGGGACGGGGACAAGATACCTACTAATATCTCTGTACCAATTCTGATTATTGTAAAAAACTAGCTTCCGCCCGCGACTTCGTCCGCGTGGATATTAGAGAAAATCCTTAGGGAACCTTCAACCAGGATCCGACCAGCCGTTTTTACGCGATTAGGCGGGTCCCCACCAAGCGAGCAGCCTCGTGCGAGGCCCGCCTCACGAGGCAAACGTCTTGCCTCGCGAGGCAGCGCGCTTGGTGGGGACCCGCCTAATCGCGTAAAAACGTCTGGTCGGATCCTGGTTGAAGGTTCCCTAAGGATTTTCTCTAATATCCACGCGGACGAAGTCGCGGGCGGAAGCTAGTTAACATACTAAAAGTAAGACCATCAAGTTTTCTAAAGTACACAAATATTTCCAATTATTCGCACTTGGTCAGATTAGCAAAAGATAAAATTCTCATTTCGCCGGAAGACGCTCAAAAATAACATTAAATTAAATAAACTATGCCAATGAATAAGATGTCAATCAAATTTAAAAAAAAAGCATAAAGAATATATTGTTTAGTTTGAAATAATACACTTTTTAGCGGATATTAGCGCGGTTTTATTGAAAGTAGAAACTTTGGTAATAAATAAGTTGGTATTTGGGTTGATTTTTGATTTTCTCGTCGCTAGTATCCGTTAAAAAGTGTTTTACATCATACTGCTCGGCAACTAGGATTTACTAGTATAGTAAGAGGCCGTGTAAGTTGGCATGTGCAATACAGTGTATTGTTTAGATAGAACGTTCCATTTTCAAATCACTTTACAATTCAAGCATAGGTGATTGCTTAAATTGTAAAGTACACTTTACAATTCAAACTATGTCAAACTCATTACTGAACCAATTTCTTGTCTTATAAAATGGCGAAACTTTTTACTAAAAAAAACTATGAAAATTTAAGCTATGCAAAACTCCTTGGTCATCCAATTTTTTTTTCATAAAATGATAAGATTCATTTTGAAAGCGCGAAAAAAATCAGCTATTTTACATTTCGATGGAGTAGGCATTTTACTTTTGTATGGAACAGCAGATTTTTTTTCGTGATTTCGTGGTTGGTCCCATAATGAAAGTTCAGTTTGATGGTCTGATCAACCCCACGAGACGTTTTTAATGAACTAAAAATATCCTTGTAAATGTTGTATTTACCTCGCATGAATGATGTAAAGTAGTATGCTTACCTCGGTTGTAAGTAGCTATTACACCCTCGAACTGTAATGTGTGTGTTCTGTAATAGCTCTCTTACGCCCCTTGTGTAACAAACTACTATTATTTCATGTCTAGTGAGCGCGTAAGTTTGAAAGTGAATATTGTTTAGTTGTTCAGAGCATATAAGGACATGTCATTAAGGTCCATATTGAGCTCGCAAAGATTAAATAGCAAGGCTTTATAAAAAGAAATCGTCAAACAAAACCATCACGAAACTTTATCTATTATTTCTTTCGTGCCTCATTCAACGCACATTAGGGCTAATGGTCTTTCAAATAGGTTCTAAATTACCTTGCTGCAGTAAACACACTAACAAGGTACGGTCGACAAAAAAGCTCATTTGCACTCACAGCCGACAACACTTGTACCGTCAATCACTCAGAACAACGATCGTTGTTGAACTTAAGCATTTGCTTAGTTAAGTCACGAGATTCAGGCGATTAAGCTACTCGTACGACAGATATAGGTTTGTAGAAATCTTGAAAATCAAACCCTTTTTTTACCACTGAGGGTTTTTCAAAGGGACATTTAAAAAATGTAATTATTTCCCTCACTAGATGGCGGTGATGGAATGAGAAGTGTCAAAATTGGCTATTAAAAATAATTTGCCTGTACTATAGAGGTAGGTAACCATTAAGGACTCTGTCTACCTGATACTCCTCAAAGCTTAGTAAAAAAAAAATTAACACTTACATTATTATCAACATTTAGAAAATTGTCCATTGTTTATAGTTTTTAACCTTTTTATGAGTTTGCTTTTGTTCTGTCTGTCTTTGTGATGTTTTCACTTCTTTTAACATAAATTAAGCAGCAAACAACATTTCTTTCATTCCATTTAAGTAAGTACCTCACCAACCAAGCGTCGGTTACAATTTGGTAGAAAAAAAACTGTAATTAACCCCTTAACTCCAAGGTTGTCTCAATGTTTTATAGAATTTCACATCAAAAACACACTATAACAGACAACATTATTGTTAACCATAAACACAACTGTCTGGCTGGCTGGATGTGGTTATTGAATGCTTGACGTGTTTTAAATTATTCCACTCGTTAGTACTTTATAGTAACTTTAATACAAGCGTTAAAGTCGCAACCACTTTGCTGCTTAAGCAGTCCATTAAAAATATTGACACTTAAATGCACTCACTCAAGTCTCGATCACAGTAAGTATATCTTTTTTTACTTTACTAAACTTTCGATACATCGCGTCATGCGGTAACTGTGTTCAAGCGTTCGATTTTCTGTCATACGATCATAAAATTATGACCATCGAGTATGTTCACGTCGGACGCGTTTCACTCAACCCATCGCATGGGGTCTGTGTAAACTCGCCACTTATGTAAACTCGTCACGTTTTGAAAAGTTCCATACATTGAAAGTAAATTCTCCACTCTTAAAAAAAATATGTCTAAATTCGTCACAGGTAGGATACGTGTTTATTGTAAACTCGCTACTATTACCTATAGATTTATATCATACTAGCTTCCGCCCGCGACTTCGTCTGCGTGGATAGTATTTTGTCTATCCCTCAGGAACAGTTGCTTTTTTCGGGATGAAAGGTACCCTATGTCCTTCTCTGTACCCCTGACAACGTGTGTGTAAAATTTCATGATGATCGGTTCAGTAGTTAAGACGTGAAGGCGTAACAAACAAACAAACAAACGGACTTTCGCATTTATAATATTAGTAAGGATTTGCAAGAAATACCCTTAGCAAGCAAGTTGACCGCTAATAAATATTTCGAAGTAATAAATAATTTTGACCACGATGGATGGATGCATCTACTGAGAGGGGTGTTGAGTGCGGGGAGCAGTGAATTTTTTTCACCTTTTGACTCTCATGAGATCCTCAGATTTTTGTAACCATTGTACTTTAACATCACTAACTCCGAGCTCCGGTCACAGAATACCATAATAGTACAAGTCTCCAGTGGGGTGCCCATTTGTCCGTCATACAATTTTTTCCAAGATGACTGTTCGCTCTTGATATTGTGATAGCTGAAAACTGGAGTAAAAAAAAATGAAATCTAATTAAAGTGTCGATACCATAAATCGCTCCCACTCGCGTCTGGTCCATTGTGTCACGTGTCGGTAACTGTGTTTGAGCATTCACTTGTCCATCAACATGACCGTTACAAGATGACTGTCGGAATACTGCTGGACTGAAAAATGGAGTCAAAACAGTCCATTAAAATGTGTCGATACATAAATCGCTACCATTCACCTCTTAGCCCATTGCGTCACGTGTCGGGAACTGAATTCCATCAACATGACCGTGCCAAGATGACTGTCGTGTTTACTGCTGGTCTGAAAAATGGAGTCAAAACAGTCCATTAAAAGTGTCAATACATAAATCGCTCCCGCTCTCGTCTCGATCCATCGCGTCAGTAACTCCGGTGGAGTGCCCATTTGTCCGTCACATGCCGGTCCAAGTGGCGGTCGAGTGTGGCGTCATGTTTATGTGTTTTGCTTAGTCCGGGATGCGCGGGTACGGACAAGTGGTGTTCCGGATAAATCGAGTGCGGGTGACGTTTAGAATATAGACCTCTCCGGATTTCATAGAGGATCGAACGTTACTTTATTCATAGATTGGCCAAGAAAATGTTTGAGCATTTTAACAAAATGTCTGGTGTTGAGAGAGCAAATATTGTTGTGAAGCTTCATTTTGTTGGGTATTTCGTTGTTGAGTTCTCTACATAAAAAATATGTTTTGAAATACTATAAAATATTATACTACAGCATTTACAGTCATGTTAGTTTGTTTCTATATTTTTAAGAAATCATACTTTAATGACTTGATAATTAAAAAAAAAACTTTACAATGATTTTGTTGCTTACGAGAATGAGTCTGAAAGGTATTTCTATTTAGCTAAATCACTATTTTTTCTTTATTTTATCAACCTAAAACCATTATAAAAGCGTTTTTGTTTTCGAATCATTACTTACAATTTAATCTTTTGTATAGGTATATACAGATCATCATAAATGCCAAAACAATAAGAATTCTTAATGCAACTATTAGTCATAATAAATCTCAGTATTGTCAAAGTCAAAGTCAAACAAACTTTATTCAAATAAACTTAATTATTAAGTACTTTTGAATATTTTTCTACCACCCGTTCCAGACTTTTTTAGCTGACAAGAAGAACGGGCGCAAGAAACTTATCAGCTGTAACAGCCATAATAAGTAACGATATTTACAAACTTGAATATATCGTTACCAGATAATTACAAAAGGGTGACAGGATTATTGGCAACAACATAGACTTATTATATTACTTCAATAAAGTACCTACTTATAGTAGCAAGTTATGTATTTCATCATTTCCACGCATTTTGATCTTTAAGATAATCATCTACTTTATAATAACCTTTACCCATAAGCGTTTTTTTAACATGGTTTTTAAATTCATGCAAAGGAAGATCAATCACTTGTTGTGGAACTTTATTTATAAAGGCTATGCCTTTCCAATTGTATCAATAATATAATGATTCAGTAAGCTTATCAAAATTTTGACATTCAGAAAAATCTGTTCAAACAATCTCGTCAACTCCCAACTAATTTCGTTCAGTTGACATTAATATGAAATACGGTTATCGCCCAACAAGAACGCAGTTAATTAACAATATGACACACACAGTGGCGGGAAAGTCCGACTGTCATTTGTCACTATCAGGAACATTAGTTTTGTTTCATCAGCGTCGATTAATCAGAGCATACTGTTGTGTATGTTATGAAGTTGGTAAGAAACTCGAGAAAAATATTCGACCAAGTTTCCTACGTAACGAAGTACCTAGATAACTAATCGATATAGTTAATAATTGAGTGTTTGTAATTATATCGGAGCCTTGAAGGTTCTTTGGGAAAATTCAAATAATTTCAAGTTGACAACGTTTCTGAGAGAGATTGTTGTTATCTCAACTTCGAACATAAATTGACTTACATTCATAAATTATGACGATACTTGATTGTGATGCTTGACAAAAATAACTATGAAAAAATAGACTCGGAGAGTGAAATGGATTGCTTTGTACTCGTTTTGGGGAAATATAAACCTTGTACTTAAAATAGAAAAATTGCTTTGGTAAGCACTTTTAGCATTTAGCATTATGTCAAATGCTAAAGGTGGACATATTTTTGTGTCGAAATCAAAAATTTGATTTAGGTACGTAAAAAAATGTGTCATGTGTGATCATAAAACTCATAAAAAACTTTTCGTTTGACAACAAAGTAACTACAATTCAAAATTATTCCATCATAAAGCGGAAATATTATTTCAATTTGTAATTTGCATGAGTAATATCTTGAGACTTGATTTGGTTTCAGGCGCTCTTTATACCATTTTCAAATTTACATATAATTTATTCGTCATTCGTTTGACAATTTGATTAATTACAAAAGCGTAATATGAGGCACCTAATGAGAATATTATTCATTTATGTGATAATTATTCAAATGAATACCTATCGATCTTTATGTTAACGACTTTTGTTACGCTTTAACTTTTTTCGAGATTATAGAACTATTTACCATTGTTAACTTCCTCCTCCCCCTTCCCGAATAAAGTTTGTTTTATAAACAAAAGGTTTTATAACTATTTAACTTAGTTTTACAAAATAACAAGTTACTCTTTCTCAATTTTTACATAGTAACAGGTTACTCTACCTTAATTTTACAAATAACAAGTTACTCTACTTAAGTTTTACATAATAACAAGTTAACTCTACCTTAGTTTTACAAAATAAAAAGTTGCTCTACCTTAACGCTACGGAACATTATTGATCAAAAAAGCCTTATTATACTTGTATGTATATTATGTTGAAAATGATAGAAGAATTAGACGATAAATTTAGCAATTACTGACTAAATGATCCATTCTCTGAGAGAGCTTTCAGCGAGGTGCGACACAACCCACATAATTACTCGCAAATTGATTAAAAACAATCTCATACACTGCCTGGAGCTGCCCTTAGCAACCCTTTTACTTGCCACTACCATTTTATCTCGATAACTTATCATTCACATTACCGTATCTAAAGTGATTTTGAGACAATGAAAATGAAAAAAAAAACGAGGAAGCGCCCGAGTGATCATTTAGTTCTATTTCAATTGAACGATGTCAATGTGTGATGAAAGGGGAGTAAACTTGGCCATTTTGTCACGGAAACTATGGAGAATTTGGGGGTCCAAACTCCCCCACCCCCTCCTCCCCGAAAACACGGATATAATTACTACGCAACGTAAGTGACATTACCCCACCACCGCTACCTCTAATTGCAGACTAGTCGTACCTAATGGATCTTCCACCTCCACATACATAGGCCCGGCCTGCATTTTGTTAACGCACATTGAGATTTGACCGGAAGGCCGCGGGAGGCCACGCCTCTCCATACGATCCTTCAGACCAGGCCTGTGCATGTGTGTGGAGGATTCATAACATATCACCACTGGGATTCTGGTACTGTAGTAACTAGATCTCAATTGTCTCCATTTATCGCCGAGACAACAGAGTTTGTTCACTGAAGGAACATTATTACACTACGCTATGTGCAAAAAAGAAAATACCTCGTTTGGAATAGCACCGAAAAGAAGGAGAAAGTAATGTAAGTGTCACTCTAATAGTTTTCTGTTTTTTGGATCACAAAAAATCGTTTCGCCTCCGACATCCGTAGTAAGGGGATTTGTACATCCACAAAAGGGTGCACTGAGGTATTTATGTTTACCGTCAGTAAATTACTTCGTATTTGCTCGGGCGTGGTTCCGTGGTGATTGCGAGCCACTGTATTGCTCAATATTACGGTTGTCGTAAAGACTGCCTTTTTATGATTTTGTGCGTAGAAATAATAGCTGGAGGCATTGCTCCTTAGATTGAGGTACTACTGTTATTAAATATTGGGGTTGTTATGTACCTTTGTGTAATTGGTTTATTTTTTTATTTGAAATAGCAAAACGACGGCAATAAGTAATAAATTTTTTTATTATGAATATATAGAACATTGTGAAGTAATATTGTGAAGCAAGGAAACTGTGTCGGAATTGTTGTAAAAGAAAGTTTTCAGTCTCTGCTTACAGTTTACTACACTAGTCATAGTAGGTAGATTACTGGAGCCCTAGAAGACGACTCGAATCCATTTTCTATTGCTCTGTCTCTTTCCGCCCGCCCAGACAAATCATCACTAGACGAATAAACTGTTATGTACCGACCGGTTATCCGCTGCCGAAGAAGAACAGAAAGTTTTTGTGACGGAAAAAATACAGATATCAAAAAAGTCCATCATCTGTCGACGTAGCATGGACAACAGCGTCGCTCAGCCACTCCTAAGGTTAAAATCGCTTGCACGCCGCGCCGTCACAACATACGTTTAGTTCGTGCAGGGGCGATACGCGCGAACACGAATTTTGTTGCTAACTGGTTAAGCGACGCTGTAATTGCCCATAGTACATACAGATAGCTAATAATTGTCTTGATTTAAATACTTGTACTAACAGTAAATAATATTGATTTTTAAATAATTTATCTGATTAGAGATGTTACGAACTGGCCATCGGGCCGGGCATGTAAATAGGTACTTTTTTGTTTGTGGTTTATATCCTTTTATCTTACCTTTTTTTTACTTTTGTTCTGGCATGGCTGTACGCTTAAATAATCTAAAGCTGTACGGTTGTCTTCGCTGCAATTTGGTTTGTAATTTAGCTTTATTTATTATAATTACTGTCCTTACTTCGAGCCTTCTCATTTCCTCTCCTTACTGCTTATGTTTTGAATCGTATCCCAACTTTTCAAAGTTGTCGCATTTTCCCCGTTCTACCGGTTGTTTTGACACAAAGCAACGATACTGGCACCGTCTGTCTCCACAAACATCTTGTTCGGTCCTGTTTGACTTTCAATACGGAGAAAAAGCTTCTAGCTTTGTAAAAATATATTCTATTTAGATAGCGAGAACATGGAACATTTTTATTCAGTTATCTACCAAACAATTTTAGCCTTTCTCAATGTGTTCGTTCTTTATTTAGATTTTATTGTAGCTATAGTTACTCGAGTTTTCTGATACCTATGTAAAAAAACTATGTTCTTAAAATAACTACCTACATTCACTGTAATTAGTTTTATAAATCGGTGATGTTCTGGTGATATTTAAAGTGCAAATAATAATTTGATTATTTACTCGAGAAACAGAGTATCACAATTAGTAATAACTAGGTAGAAAGAAGTAGGTTAGTAACAACTTAAGTAGACAGGTAATCTTTTTCCTGACAAAACAACTGTTCAGTAATTTGTTTAGCAATAATTATCAAAAAATATTTTTAGCTCGTGTTGTTTTGGTCCAAAACTAATTAACGACAGGGGCTGACTTGGCATACTAATTACATTTTTCGTTGAACCTCCGTGAGGTCGTGGTTTGGGCGGAATACCAACAATGTTCAGCTTACAGCAGTGTCATTTATGGATAAGAATATTGTGGGTAACTAATAAGCTATAATACTTAAATAAAATTTGGTCCAAGGTACTTAGAAAGAATAAAATAATCAACGCTTAAGATATTTGAAATAACTATTAAAAATATGTATCATGAACTAAACCGAAGCTTAAGATATTTGAAATAATTTGTTAAAAAATAAATACCTACCATAGGTACTTATGAATTAACAGTAATTTAGTTTACCAAATCACCCAGTACCCTGAAGAAAGAAAAAAATCACAGATCTCGTGCCTTTCACGACCTTCTGGTACATTGAAAATGAATTTATTGAATTTTATAAAAAAAAATATGCCTTTGTTTGAATTAGTACTTAAACAATACTTTGAAATTACAGCAAAGCCATGAACAATGTTGGATCTACTTTTCTGTGATTCGTGTCTATAAAATTCATATAAAAATTCACAGATTTCGCAGTTCCCACAAGAATCGGAACATTGAAAATGAATACAAAAATTTACGAAAAAACTAAATTAAATCAAAAGAAAAATCCTATAATTTTTATGAGGTATACTAGGTATCTTTTTATTTTTACGATGACTGCTTCGATTCGACGCGGCTGAAATATTATTAACCGATTCACAAAAATCAACTAATGCACTTCTCGTCTGCTTCCGCATCTTTCAATACCATTACCATGACGATCGGTCAATAATCATAGAAACTACATAACTTTTCATATACCGAAATACCCGTTTTTCTACAATTCCAAATCTAAAGGGACCACCTACAGGTCACAATTATAAACCGATTTTCAAAAAAAATTCGCTTTTTTGTAGCTAAACTAATACCCTAGGACTCTTTTTTTCATGTTTTTTTTAAGTCAGTTTTTTTCTCGAAATATTTACAATTTAGTAAACAAACACCCCCCAAAAAATCTGAATTTATCAAAATTTCATAAAAAGTTACCAGCCGATTTTCAAAATTCAAACGTTTACACGTGTCTCAATAAATTCCTCAATTTTTGGTACTATTTCCATCTCGATCCTCCTAAAATCCTCGGAACTATGACCAAAAATACGTCTCAGGCGATTTGCATTTGATAACCATTTTCAATGGTAAAATATCTCATTGTACAAACATTACAATTTTATTGAAAGGTAGTAAGGTACTACTGTAACTTAAAGTATATAAAAAATTCTAAGATTTGTTTTGAAGCCCTCGGCTTCGCGTCGGGCTTCAACTACGTCAAACCTCCATAGCAACTCAGCGACGTGACGCGCATCTAAGGAGCGCGATTCCCGAAATTACGCCAACACGACACATATTGTAGCCCTCGTTGATACGAGTCTTTTGAGGCTTCAACCATTCAAGTCTTAAATTAGCCTTAAAACTTACGACACCAAGGCGATGTCGCACTCTGAGCGAAAATGGAGGCTAATACTGAAGTGATCGAAAAAACATTTTCAATGTTAAAGGTTAAGCTACAGGGTAAATCCTTAATTCGATCGTCTTTGTTTTTAGCTCAAATTGTAGCTGACTAAATTGTTCAGAGGTATTTTTCTTAAAATTTTGATATCATTCTTCGTTTCCAAAATATAGAGCGCCAAAATCTAAAAATCTGAAAAAAATTAGATTTTTTTTCCACTATTTCAGCCATAATTTTTTTCGTTTTTTATTTTCTCGAATAATTCTTTTTGCACCTTGCAGCTCTCGTGAATACGCGTCTTTTGAGTCTTTTTGAATATCATATCTTCACAATCCTCTAAGATATGGGGATCGCACTTTTTCGTGAAATCGGAGCCTATACTGGAGCGCACGAAAAGACATTTTCAATGTCAAAAATAAAAAAATCTTCAGAAAAATAACCTTAAACATTCAATACGAAAGGTAATCCATTAGCAATTTTTTTTCTCTTTAATATAACAAGAAACGTGATCTAAATGTTTTTCCCAAAATATAACCTTAACTACCCATGAACCAACAGAAATAGATCGCCCAAAAAAAACAAGAAATGTTATTTTCATTTTTAGCATCAACAAAGAATATTTTTATTCAGCAGGCAATTTCATCATTACTCCGAGTAATAATGTTCATCTAAAGCCCGTTATCGAATTTCCTAACAAAGGAACAAATTTGTTACATAAGCGTACAACTGTTACACAATTTGTATAAAAAGCTTTGCGGACACGACCATCAAATATGCAAATGCGCCAATCAGTATAATTCTAAGCGGATTGTGTATACGCACCTTTTCACTGATCATTATTCGTGGAGTGTTTTATTCTGCAAATAAGGACTGAGACTTATAATAATGTAAAGGTGGGTATACATTAAGTTCGCGAAACTCTTGCGCTCCGCGAACTTGCAACGCATATGGGCAATGGGCATGCTGCACTGCCGTATGTATCCACAACACTGTATCTTTGAAACACCCGTTTTGAGAAAACAAGTGCTTAATATATTTATATTAATATAGGTACCTATACTCAATTTAAGCTATAATCCTTACTAATATTATAAATGCGAAAGTCCGTTTGTTTGTTTGTTTGTTTGTTACGCCTTCACGTCTTAACTACTGAACCGATCATCATGAAATTTTACACACACGTTGTCACGGGTACAGAGAAGGACATAGGGTACCTTTTATCCCGAAAAAAAGAACTGGTCCCGAGGGATAGACAAAATACTACCCACGCAGACGAAGTCGCGGGCGGAAGCTAGTTTACAAATAAAGTATGTAGTGTTAAGTATCAATTGAAATAGGTATATTTTTATGATTGATCTAGCCATGTAAGTTTTAAGGCAATACTGTAAATGTACTTTCAATAATACTCATGAAAGGGTATTGTCAGAACAATGTCGTAAGAAACTCTGGTATTTATAAAACTAAAACACTGTATTTCTAGTACATTTACTCGAGTTTTCTAGGAGGTAAGGTAGGTTTTTATTGCGTGAGTATTTTTTTTAACCGTATGCCCCTATTAATTAAATTTTCCGAATTTGAAAAAAGATTTATACATATTATTATAGATTAGCGTTTAAAACGCTCAACCTTAAAAAGTGACGATTTTGTAGATAACCGCTTACTCTTTGCTGCCGTTGGTTATTGTACAATCCTAAAGGATGCAAAGAAAAAATAAAGAAGCAATTATTGTTTTATATAAAAAAATAGTCGCAGGAATTTATGATAAAATAAAATAAAGAGAAGAAAATAAAACTAAGAAGGCCGCAGCCGTGCTGATCAACAAGGATGATTAGCATTCACAATGCTTTTTTATACAAAACTAAATAATATATAAGAAAAAATACATTTCGTCTACTGAGGATTTACTGTGGGGGTCCACTACCTTCCTTGCCTACACTAAATAAGCCAACAGTATTTTCTTCTATTTATGCAGGCCATACCAATAATATTTTTAACCTCTGAGTTTTCTTATTAATGTCTGTTTGTTTTGTCCGCAGGGGTGGCCAACTCGAGATGATTGCGGGTCGCTACAGAAGGCTGGCGCCATGTAAGATTGGAACATGAATTTGAGCAGCGTGGTTGTGTACATAGTAGGCCTCCTCTGGCTACATCTCACTGATGCTAAGATTGGTAAGTTGTTGGTTATTTTATTAGAATAAACTTTGTCGAGATTTACACAATACCTGTTTATTATCCTAATACCCTATATTATCCAGTAGTCCGGTTGTGTCAAAACAACAAAAATCAAAAAAGAACCGTTTCGCGTACAGATACAGTGAGTGTCGTGTGTCGAGAACAGATTCGAGTGAATAGTGAGTTTGCAGACAGTGGTACCGGTATCGAGAGAAATAAAAGAACTAGACGGAGGGTAGACCGATTCGTCTGCCAATAACATCTACCCGCACGCAACAATCGACAGTTCTTCCGTGATCATGGCGCATACAACTGCGCCGAAATATCGGAGTCTCAAAAATAAACAGGTGCATGCTGTAAATCCCGATATAGTTTAATAGCAGCCGCCCGCGGTTTCACCCGCGTGATTCCCGTTTCCGTGGGAATATCTGGATAAAAAGTATTCTATATTTTAATCTGGGCTATCTACTATCTGTGTGCCAAATTTCAACCAAATCTGTTCAGTAGTTTTTGCGTGATTGGGGAACAAACATCCAAACCCACAAACTTTCACATTTAAAATATTAGTAGGATTCTAATTACGTTAATAACCAGGGAAATTTAAAACAATATTATATAGGTATATTGTTTGGTATTTGTTTCTCAGTTATTCTTTTTTCAGGCTGAAACGAACCGTTATGTCCTCCTCTGTACCCCTGATAAGGTATGCAAAACGATCGGAGGGCGTAACAAACAAACTTAATTTCGGATTAATAATAATAGGCAGTCGAAAAAGTTTGCGGCCTTTTTGAAGCATGAATTGGCTTTGGTTAAAAAAAAAGCTTTTTTTTTTTACTACTTTTTACTACTAACAGAGTAGTGACAATACTGTTTGTTTCCGTCATGGAATATTATTAAAATTATTTTAAAATGCATAATAATATTATTCAATGTTTTATGATTATTATACTAGCTTCTCTTTAAAAATACTCTCTTTTAATGCGACCTTTCCAATAGCATCAAAAACTATTATAAATATTTTTTTTTGTTAAAAAAAACACGTACTGCCGCACTAACGATCCCGTGGGCGGTAAGCTAATACTAGCTCAGAGCTCTAACGAGCGTAAAAGGGGAAAAATGAAAAAGTGAATAGGTGAAATATCTCAATTTAAACACAAAAAACCGGCCAAATGCTTGTAGGGCCACGCACCGTAGGGTTCCGTAGTTACCTTATACCATACTACATTTAATACCACTATCATTTTTCGTCTGCAAAAATAACTTTATTTTTCACAGTGTTGGTATGAATGACAAAGTTGGTTTTGGAAAATGTGCTATATCTCGAAAACGAATTACTTTAACTCGTTAAAACCAATTTTCGTTGAAAGTGTTTATGAAGATCTACAGCATATATTTTTTTAGATTTTTCACTCTCTTATTTAAAAAATTAAAAGGGGGGGGGGGGCACACTTAGCAATTTGGCCGTATATATCTTTCAAACGGTTGACTTTTAAAAAATATTGTCTTAGGAACCTCATTTTTAAAGACCTATCTATAGACACCCCGCACGTATTGGTTTCATGAAAAAAAAAAATTTCTGTTTTTGTTCCAGTATGGGGAGCCCCCCTTAATTTTTTTTTATTGTTGTGTTAAATTCGTTAACCGCTTAACAGATTAAATCTACCTACCAAGTTCCAACTGTGTAATCTTAATAGTTTTGAAATAAAGTGGCTGTGACAGACAGACAGACAGACATGACGAATCTATAAGGTTTCCGTTTTTTGCCATTTAGACTACGGAACCCTAAAAACCCATACAACTCACACCTCAAACCAAGTTGAAATACCAATTAAAAGTTTTTTTTTTCTAACAAAAGGTTCTTACGATTGAGGCATAACAAGTAAAGGTGCATGTAAAAAGACTAAAGAAAAAACTATGATCATCTATTTTTTTAGATAATTAATCAATTTGTTATTATTGCAGGTTACTTCTGGCACATCACAGATCTTCATTATGACCCCTTCCACAATTCACCGGAATTCCACAGAGGTAAGATATATTTTTTATTAAAAATCGTGTTTATGTTGCATCCTGTAACGAAAGTGGCCCCGCAGAGGTTTTCATTTCATAAGTTGTTAATAGAAAAAGATTTTACGAGTCACTACATAATACATAATATAATACAAAGTCGCTTTCTCTGTCCCTATATCCCTATGTATGCTTAAATTTTTAAAACTACGCAACGGATTTTGATGCGGTTTTTCAATAGATAGAGTGATTCAAGAGGAAGGTTTATATGTATAATACATGGTGTCAAATTCCACACTACACCGAAGCGAAGCGAGGGCGGGTCGCTAGTAGTTAATAAAACTAAACGTGGAATTTTTAAGACCTAGTCTAGTATTTTTAGAAGGTACCTATCATTACATTCCCTCGTAGTCATTTGCCATCTACTTCTTAATGACTACGAGGGAATGTAATGATACCTTTTAAAAATACTAGACTATAGAAATACCTATAGGTCTTCAAAATTCCCATAGCATCCCATTCTCAATATATGGTAATGTCACAGAAATAATTTATTTATGTAAAATTCTAAGATGTGTACATTCCATTGCTCGTGACGTACTTTTTTCAAGTTTTAAATGCTATTTGCATGAAACGGTGCTTAAATTTACAATTCCTAGTTACCGACTAAGTTGTGTAAATACGTAACAAATACTTACTAAACTCGTGTTGTTCTAATTAACACACGATTACCGAGAAAAGTCGCCCGTTACTAAACACGCGATGACTGGCTTCAATCTACACTGGCCTGCAAAACTAAGTACTACAGAGGTCTATTTTCATACAAACGAGGTAACTTTGAAGCATTGGTTCTTCGCCCAGGATTAAACGTGGTGTGATCTGATGATGGCCATCTAGGGAGTGAATGGAGAAGATTCAGATCCCTATACACACCCAATTGATCTGATCAGCATTCTAAGAGCTGTAAGGATAAGAGTTTTCAGTTACAACATTTCCATACATTTTAATGCTATTTTCGTGTTTTTTAAACATATCCAAACAGCTCTTAGAATGCTGATCAGATCTATTGGGTGTGTATGGGGATCTGAATCTTTTCCATTTACTCCCTGGATGGCCATCATCAGATCACACCACGTTTAATCCTGGGCGGAGAACCAATGCTTCAAAGTTACCTCGTTTGTATGAAAATAGACCTCTGTAGTACTTAGTTTTGCTGGCCAGTGTATTATCGGTCAGTGCCATTTGCCTATTACTTACAAAACTTCGAGCATTGGTAGAAAATTAAGTCTGTATGTTTTAAACACGTTAAAGTTCTAACCATTTGGTTCCCGTGGTGGTGGGATGGTTCCACTCATGATTACAAGCAACTTTTACTATGGGGCCAAATCTGATATCTCGAAAAAATCAGCTGTTCCATACCTTAAGGTCGAGTAGGTATTGCGTTTTTGTATGGTACAGCTGATTTTTTCTCGATATTATCAGACTTAGCCCCAGGTGCTTGTATATAAAGTCAATAATATCGACGGCATGAAGCCATTCTGTAATGTGAAAAAAAAATTTCAATTATTTCAATATGGGTACCTATCAAATTAAAGGCCTTGAGCACATTTCAAAACTATATAACTTCTCACCAAAATTAGAGAAATAAAAATTAAATAATAATAAAAAAACCAATTAAAATCACGACTGTCCTCCCAAAAACGAAATAAATAGTTAAATAAACTTTGCCAATTTTTCGCGCACTTTTGAAGCCGCCTGGCACTACTTTCCCACCAGCCGAAATGCCTGGCAAAATTATATTCGATTTAGATACATGATTGGCTTGCTATTATACCACACCAAATCCAGAGGTCTGTAAATTGTATACCTTCAATGAGTTTTTCAGCCCCCTTGTTGCCCAACCACTCCCACCCCCACCACTGTAAAGCTATCAGGCGCCCGGATCTATTAATAATGATAGTATGGCACACTAATAAGAGAGGTTTCGTCGCTCTGTAAATTGTATACCTTTTTCCGGGGCTAGCTCTTAATCCATACAGAACGGTCCCCCGACCACAGAATAAATACTCCCCGACTGCAATGACTCTTGCTATTTAACTTTTTAGTTCGATTTTGGAAGGGCAGTCGAGTTTTTATTCGTTTCTGGATCTAGAAAATAGTCAAATACCTAAATGAATACAGTAATAATGTATTCGCTTGCTTTACTGTGCAAGTCACAGTAGAGTCGGCGTTGAGTTGGTATAATGTACAAAGACCTTAACGGGGTCAAAGCTCTCATTTTATTTTACTCAAGAGAAGGACATACACAGAATTCGCAATAATAACCAGTAAATCAACATTACTATCTGCGACCGTCTCACGGCAAATATAGTCACTTTAAATTATCATATTTCGTATTTCAAGCTCTTTCTACGATGTACTAGTCAACATTACTTCGTACGTTCGCCATTCTAACTCAAATGAACACAAATATGTTGCATAAACAACTAGAAATGAGTTTCAGAGTACATTTGTAGTATATTTAAGCTGTGCACCACACATACTGTACAAATAGTTACAAAGTTTAAAGCTACAGTAAATAATAGATACTAATTTCAACGGACTTCAGTTTATTTTGGCTTTGAATACGTTAGAAACCATTGTGTTAGATATGTATTGTGTACTATTGTAACGGTTCAAAACTGAACATGCTATTTTATCTCAAATATTTTTCGAATTTTGTTTCATATTGAGCATAATATTATTTAACTATCGAACAAGTTATTATAATAAAGAGTAGTTCAGGTTTTGAGTTAGCAATAATGTCGGAAGTTCTTTTAATCTTTCACAGCGCTAAAATTCAAATATTAGTCTCTGTCTAGGTAACGACGCTAATAGGCCTAAAATTTATTTATATTTATTATTGTTTAATTATCAAATTTTATTAGAGCCTCTCGAATATCATTATAATAGTTTATTTTAGAAGATTACTTAAAAAAGGATTGAATTCGGTGTTAATTATTTCTGTAAGTTGTCAGTAGTGTCACACCACGTGATGTGTTTTAGCTAAAGAACGAAATTAAATATAGTAGGTCATTCCAGTGGATCAATCGATGAGAAATCGATTGCCAGATGGTAACTGAGGGTCGCAAGGCAAGTCCCATATCCTTTGCCAAATCATAGTTGTAAATTTAAATTTTGTTTTAGGAAATATTAGACATTAGTTAGATTTGGGGGATAAATGCAAGTTTAGTTGGCTTGGAGAATTTTGTAGCGGATCTAGTACATTTTGTTAATCGTAGGCGGTATTTGTTTAAATTAGGGTATTTTGTTATACCATGCCTTTGCTTCATGACACAGTTAAATTGGAGATTTTAAATTAAAATTGAAGTTTAATTTGATTTTATAATATGGTTTGATGTTCAGAGATAATACAGAGAGAGAGAAAAGAAATGGAACAATGTTTTATTCTGGGCGGAGTTTAGTTGACAGTTTAGTGGTAAATTGAAGACTCGAATTGTAAAATAAAAGGGGAGATAATTAATTAATAGAAATATTGTAAGGATAAATCTAGAAATATTATTAAAAAACATAAACAATAGTTATTGAAGGTGTAATAAGAAAATATTTCATGGGAAAATGTGGATGGAGCCTAATAAAGTTTGTCTTGTCGTTGGGTGTTGTACGAAGAAAGATTGATATGAAGTTTCTTCGAAAGCGGGATTTTATGCTGCAGGTTTATAATTCAAATGAGGGTAGGCATTTAGAAAATGTAAAAGTAGTCGGATGAGTGTTGCCAGTTAGGGTTTTTAAAGTACCAACATTGTGATGCTAAATTGATCGGAAATTTTAGGTTTAATTGGACCGAATACTTAATGGAAAATGTTGTATTACGTATTTTAGCAAATTGATTCTAGAGGTTATGATATTTTGGGGAAGGCGAGATAAAAAGATTGAAAAGTTGGATTCTAATTATAGCATATGGGGGGTTCGATTTGTTGTGAATATAAAATTCGTATTAATCAGAGTTTTATGATTATAGTACAATAATTCCATATGATTCTGGATAAATATTCTGAATATTATTCAAAGTTGTTAGTTTTGTTAGAAATGATGTAAGGGGGAAAACTTGTTGATTTATTTATGATTGAAACGTTGTTTCATACAATTGTATGAATTGTTTAAATCAAATGTAGATGAAATGTCAGTATAAAGAAATATTTAGGTAACAGATTAATTTTAATTTGGTTACAAATGGAGCGTCATTGTGCGCTTGAGTATAAAGAATCTTGAAGATAGAAGGTTATTAGTTAGTTGAATTGTACGTTGGAATTATTGATTAGTATAGGGGTTCATTTTGTAAGATTAGCAACTTAAATATTATATTTACAAGTTGAGTAAAACAAAACTGAATTCTCCCCATTTTTGAAGGAGAAGGGAAAATTTTAGGAATAATTTATGTAAAGTAGGGAAATGAAGGTAGGTAAAAAAGATGCTTAGGTCGTGTGGGGTGAGGTTCCTGGAGTGAGTGAATGATTTTGGGGGGCTATAAAAGACGTGGCTCGAGGGGAATCGCTCTCTTTACTTTCCTCGTCGTCAACGTAGCATCAAGTGGAACCTCAGTAGAAGCCGTCAATACCCTCTTTGTAAGATAGCTTCGAACAAGTAGTATTTTTATAACGCAAGAAAACAGCAAGAAGTCAGGAAGAAAGTGTTTAATTGAGGTTTTGACGTATAGGTCCGCAACCGGGTGCGAGTCTTTTGCATATACGCTTTAATTAGGGCTTATATGGTATAAGTAAGCTTGAAATTAAAGTAGGTAGATTTTGTTTGCGAATTTTCATAAAGTAAAGTAAATTTCCCAATAAATCTAAGAATTTTCCGAATCAAATTTGTTTGAAATTTATATAAGCAGTTGGGAAACGATAAAGGGGGGTTTGATTTTGAATAAATATCATTAGTGTTGTGTCTCTAAGGGGCGTTCGGTCAATCCTCAAGGGGTTAGGTAAAATAGTCTGGTATGTGGCGTATCAGACGGGCATCAAAATTTCTAGATTGCCTAGCTAGTCACATAAGTGTACCGAATGTGTCCCATCTCTAGCAATCCGACGGTCCGAAAGGAGTTGAGAATCTAATTCCGTGCTAGCGTTGGTGTCCCGAGGATTCGGTATACTTATTCCGCTGTAGGTGCCTATTTGTTCCCTCCCAATCAAATTTGGCCACGTACAAGCTGCTAGGAGAGAGATAGGCGAGTCATGCTTGCTCACGCTGTACAGAGATCTGGGCGTCGGTGATGGGGTAAGCATCACAAATATTGCATAGGAAATCTAAATTTAGTCGCTGGTAGGCAGGTAAACTCATTAGGTTTATAAATTCATTGTTAGGCGCGTAGGAACAGTAGGTTAGGTTTGCATCTCAAGGCGGGAGGGAAACTTGGATGCTGGTAAAAGATTGGACGTTCTCAAGAAGGTCGAGCTGTCAGCAAGGTAACAGCAGTAACGTTAGATAAGCTAGGAACTCTTATATAGGCAAAGGAGAGGTAGGTCAATTCGCAGTGTATCAGATTTAGGTAGGCCGCAATTAGGTTGGTGTACGACAAAATGGCTGTCGAAGCGAAACATAGGCAGGTGGTGTCGAGAATGGTACCAACAAGATGGCTGCCGCAGGTCATTCAGTGGTACATAGGAACTTGACTAGGGTGTGATGAGGTAGGATGATTTAGGAACAGAATCTAGGAAGCGCAGAAGTGTTAAATATAGTGAACGAAAGGTTATGTGAAACTACTGGGTAGGATCCGAAGGAAAAGTATCAATCTTCTATAGTAGGCGCCTTAACAAAGATCTATTAATGCTATGACTCAGTGTTGTGAATAATTACTACGATGTGCTCAATTGAGTAGACTTTGCAAGCTTCAGTAAGTACCCACAAGTTGACCGATCCGAAGGAAAAGTATCAATCTTCCATGGTAGGCGCCTTAACAAAGATCTATTAATGCTTTGATTCAGTGTTGTGAATAATTATTATAATGTGCTCAATTGAGTAGACTTTGCAAGCTTCAGTAGTACCTACAGTTTGATTTACTATTAATTAGAGCTAGACAAATTCTTCTGTTAATATTGGATAATGATTTAATAGTGAAAGTTGAATCATAAATAAAGAATGATTAATCATCCTTGATTTGGATTGGTAAAATTGAGCCTGTTTTCAATTGGTCGTTTACAGTTGAGATAATCCGTTTTGGTGATTGTGGGAGGAATACTAAAACAAGATCTGGGCGTATGGAATAATCCCGTGTTACCATTAGACTAATGTTGAATCACAGTTTATGGAACACTAGATCATAGTTTGAGTAAACCTTTCAAATTAACAGAATGAAGGATATGACTAACAGTGAGATAATACTTTGAAAAGTATCTACCTACTATGAAAATATTATATTATTTAGTGAATACATTAAATTCACAAATAATAAGTTCAACATATTATCTGAGTTCAAATAATACAACTAGGTTCAACCAACTCAATTTGAGGATGAAAGAAATAGAATTTTATTGATATCAAATATTGCCTAGTCTACTCAACATTTAATTGAAATATCGCCTTTAACTTTAAATGAAATGAACTGAAGTCAATTCGGTTTATGGTTGTATATTTATAATTTAGCCGAGATTAAAGTATGAAGAATCCGTCATAGAACTTTATTACCTTGTTTAGAATTGTCTTTCCTTCAGAATATGAGAACTATCAGTGTCCCAAGTAAATGGATAGTAATGTTGTGTCCATCTGTTATAATGTTAAACAATCATACTAGAATTATTTATTAAAGAAAAAAATTGTAATTCAGCCATCACAATTGAAGGAGAATTCTTCATTGTGAAAACTGATAGTTCGCTTGGGAGCATTTTGCTCCGTCCTCTTTTGTAGAAACAGACTGACAAAGACCAAATATCTTAATATAATAAACTTACTAAGTAAAGTTATCATGAAAAAAATATGGCTGGCCAGAAGGGAGTTGCCCACGTCCGGTGTCGAAACTCATTGTATAGAGCGGGGAGGAGCTTTGTACCTTAGCTGGCAAAACCACAATTGCATATCCACTACTTGTACAATAACTTAAGAAAGTAAAAGAATCCTTATTTAAAAGCGTTGAGGGTTTTATTATACTTTGATCTCAGGCGACTATAACTTCTTAACTTATCTCAAATTATCTCTCTTATCTTAATGAATTAAGTTGACAATAGATAATTTACATTATTTAGAATAACGTCATACATGACCTATAATTTGACACTTGGCAGCGGAAGAGAATTATCCAAATTTAACTTTTCTCTATAACCCGACTTACCTATTTTTACCTTACAGTCTATTATGGTTGAACATACCCTCTTTTACCTTATAACAATACTCCATTTAACTCATAAATTCACTTTGATCATTTCCTATCAACATAGGTTTATTTCACTCATACTTACTTCATCAATGGAACGTAGTTGGGAACGTTTTCCCCTCTATTTATAGTATTCCCATTTATTGACACTAAAGAGCTATGGGGTTTCCCTTGGCAGTATGACAAATATTAAGAATTAATATGAAATTAAAGTAGGCTCACTTAGGAAAAACACAGACTTAATTTCTATTTCTCTGGTTGTATCAATAGAGCAATAACTTTCCTTCAGTGGTATTTTCATTTAGAAATAAATGTAATAGCAGGAATAATTAAAATCTAGTAATAAAAGCGAATACTTCTATTGGAAAATGAAAATCAATACTAATCACACTTTTAAAAGAATTTGGGTTCACTACTTATCACATCCAGGGTTCCTCCATTAGACATTCACAGGTCCTCCCAGATCACACAAAGCTTGTTAGTAAGGTTCTTTGTAGGTTAGTTAAGGTTGAATAAAGTAAACTTAGTAAATTGCGTTTTGGAGGTTATTTAATCCAGTAAAATTAGGTTCCAGTAGTTTAGTTATAATCAACGGTAAATAGTAAGCGGATTTTGATTGTCCTCCTGTCCTGTAGGTTATTAGGTTTCCACTTAGGTTTTAGTCTTCTTTCATAGGCCGTGATCATCTAGATTTATTCCATTCTTGTTAGGGCAACGGTTACATCATAGGTGCCGTGAGACCAGGATGTCATATTATTGCGAATCTTCAGGTTTTGTGTGGTTTGGGAGTGAGTGACTGTTAACAAGTGAGATTGTGACAGTCACATTTTGTTGCGGTGAAGTGGGTATAAAGGTTTGATATGTTAAAACACTGATTTTCTTTTCCAATGGTTGTTAAGTTATCATTCTGGTACGAGTTATGGCGATTAACTTGTCACTTTGGCTGGTCCTTGAAACTTTCGTTTTGCGAATCATTTGTAAGATCTTAGTTAAATATCTCTGAAAACAAATACACAAATAACCACTGTTTTAGGACAAATTTTGTAAAATATTTTCGATACATATAATGTTTTCATTGTCATTATAGTGCTGCCAAAACTATCGACGCCTCTGATACCTTATCGATATTTACGTAAACTATCGACACTTAGGTTAACTGTATTGCATTTGGTTCTATAGTCATTTTACACACTACGTTTGGTTACAATGATACAATTATGCAGCTAAATTATTACTTGTTCATACAGTATAGTCTCGTTTAAGGTAAATTGCGTAGTTAAGCAAATCGTATCGCGATAGGTTTTATTGATATACACTATCGATAATCGATATAATTATTTTCCCAGTTCCGGTTTATCTATTCAAGTCAAATTTATTTTACTCTGTTCAAAGGTCCGCATCAAGGTCCGACCGAATCCATTTTTCGGCCATGGACCGAGATCGATTTAAAAATTGAATTTTGACTCGGATTTTATTCACTGATATGATTAAGTTAGAAAAAAAGGGGACCTTTTTATAGATTACCACATATACGATTTTAAATGTATAACTAAGGACGACGAGAGCTTGGCGGTTTCTTATCAATCATATGTCAATACGCATCAATATTGTCATGAGGTGTCAAAGTTGATTGACCAAATAATAGCATAAATCACTTTGGGGATCAATACTTCCAAACTATTGACTTTGAGGGAAAGTGAAGTAAGAAACTTCAACGTTATTTTTAAAGACACGTTATAAAAAAAAATAAAAATAAAACTTTTGTTCTTCTTTTGTTTATACCTAATAAATAAAGCAGATCATAGGATATGTTCGATTATAAAATTCTAGTCGTGTTAAATTGATGAATGCGAAGTAGGATGGCGGTGATAGGTGGACTGTCAATTGAATTTACGGCTATAGCGAAATCATAGGTGCTTTGTTGTGTCAAAGCTATGATTCTTAAAGAAAAAAAATGTATGGTCACACGTGTGCACACTTTTATTTATTTTTTATCACTCGTAAAATCGAATAAATTGCTCAAAAGTGTGGTTGATAGGACACGGGATTTGTAGTAATTTTAGTAAATGTATACGCACGTGTGCGTAACATCATCTGTGTGACTTTTAGTAATAGTGTGTTGTTACGTAAATGGCTGAATGTGAATAAGGTCAGGAACGCGGCCAAAGAAATTACATGTTATCGATTTCCGAACGAAACGTCAACTTGGGTATATTCCGGATCGCGATAAAATCGATGTCAGCGCTCACGTTATCTGTCAAACCCATACAAAATCACCGACTCGGAACGCATTTTAGTATGCTGTCATCGATTTTGGTGTGATTCGGAATGCAGCCCTTGACAGATTCCTACTCTTTGATTTTAATGACATATATAATGAGTTTTTGTTTATGCCAATAAGGTTAAATTATATTTTGTAAGATTTCAGCGTTAATTAACAGTGAAAATGATAAGAAGGGTGTTAAAGGGGAGCGATGAGAAAACGAGTAATCCTTTGTTTGTGTTGTTTCGTTAATCGGTGGTTTTTTTAACAAAAATACTTTGCTATTGTTGAATAGTTTCATATTAGCGATTCAGGTTGTAGTTCTGTTTGAGTGACAAAGTGCATTGGAATTTTTACATTGAACAAATGAAGAGGTACATAATTGTGTTCTCGAGTTGAGGTCAATGGTTGTAAGTTCTTTATTCGGTGAGTAAAATTTCAGTTTCAGTCATTTCAGTTAACTAGAATAACATGTAAATACCATTGCAAAGAGAAAGATTCAATTGCGTGTTTACAATTTGATTGTGTGATAGGAAATTGATAATGGCAAGCTTGATATGAGATTAGGGGTTAGTGACTGTTACTTTATTATTAACTGTACGATAAAAGGGACATAAGGGTAATGGTGGCATATGCCAATGGAAAAGTAACTATGGAAGTAGACATGCAGAAGGTTCTGCCCATAATTACTTTATAGGTATACGATAACCGATTAACTCTAAGCAATTGATAGGGATTAACGTTTTGTCATTGGCAGTTTGAGAGATGAAATCCGTCGTTGCCTTTATCACGTTTGTGGTTAACTTAATATTATACGATTGATGCGTTAGTTAATAGGAACGGCAGTAAAGTTTAGTAATACTGAAGTTGTGGAGAAATTTAGGGTTAGTGAGTGTTGTAAGATAATTCTAGATTCAACTTACAAAGTTACAAAAAAAAAAAATTAGCGTATAATGTAATAAATAGTTTTAGAGTTTGGGTGTTATCGCTAACTTCTGAATAGTAATAGTGAAGCTAGAGGGATATTAGTAGCATAGAATGATGGGGTCGTGAAATATTTTAATAAACTTTTAAAATTGAAACTAGAAAACTTAGTATGTGGTGATTAGATTTTAGTTTAATTTAGTAACCTACCTTTGAGACTGTACTATTGAAGGGATTGTGATCGTTTAAGATTTGAGTTAGTCATTTATAGATTATCATTTTGAAATATTTATCCGAGGTGAATTAATTTTGAAACTAATCGTCGTGACTTTCGAAAATTATCTAACTGGGGGTCGTTGTAGAACTAGTTACTAAGACGTTTTAATTGTGGAAACAATGTTGAAGAAGTTGGCTAGGGAGGTATAAAGTGTTGGGATTTAATGATAAAAGGAGAGTTTAAAAAATTTAAATCATGTAGAATAGTAATGGTAGCAAGAATGTGATTGACGTTTTACTGAGAATTAGATATTTAATTCGAAATGATTAGTTTCAACATTTACATAAGTCGAGTATTAGGGAGCGTGGTTTTGTGGAATCCAAAGCGGTGGATTTTTTAAAACCAAATTAGTACGGGTACTATATTTTAATTATTTGAAGATCTGACCTTACAACAAAAAAAAAAAAACAAGGAGAGTTTCAAAAGCTATAATTGTAGAGATTAAATATCAAAATGGGAAAACCATCTCGTGTTCGACGAGTGCCCAAACGATATGAGCCAGATGACGAATTAGGAAACATAGAAGAAATCAATAGTGACTCTAATCGGCCTGTCCAACCGGTAGAGGTGGAAGTTAGAGAATCTAGAGTGCTTGATGAACCCCATCCGATAGTTAGAACTATACGGCGACCGAAGTCGACACGTTCACGGGAATTGGTGACCATACAGCGTATGTTGAGTCGTACCATAGGGGTGCTTACTAGAAGAGTAAATGTTCTGAGTGGGGAAGTTAAGAAAACGCAGCGAACTATCCAGGAAACTACCGGAGGGGAAAAGGAAACGCCAATAGTTGAGGTAACGTCATTGAATAATGAAGGAATGGATTGTGATGAGGTGCATGGGAATGTAATTAAAGAAACTAGTCCGGGCACAGATATTCATAAGTACGTGATGTGTAACGTCAAGAACATAAACTTAGATAGACCAAAATTCGGAGAATCGTCGATTCATCCGGTTGATTTTATAGAAGATTTAGAGACCTATTTGAAGAAGTTAGGAACATCGGGCAATGAACTAGATTTAATACGAGAATGTTTAACTGGAAGCGTGAAGGATTGGTCCCGGATCTATAAGGGGAGATGGACAGGTTTAGCTGACTTTAAAGTAGATTTTCTGAAAGCATATTGGGGAGAAAATGAACAAAACGAATTGAGAAGGAAAATAGTACATGGAGTTTGGAATAGAGCAGAGACTCCCACCATGGTGGAGCATTTTTTGAAGTTGACAGGTAGAGCTCAAATGTTAAGCTATAAAATTCCGGAAAAACAATTGATTGGCGATATTATACGACATTACCCAAAATTCATCCAACAAGTATTTGTGACGAATAAAATAGAAACCATAATAGAAGCGGCCGAATTTCTAAGGAGTATGGACAATATCCAGAAGCAAGAAGTACCGGGCACATCTACGTCTAAGAATTTTAAAGAATGGGAGAAGAAGAAAAGGGGATACCAACAGAATTATAGGCAGTGGCAGAGACCGAAGGAGGCTGAAGTACAAGCAATTAATTTAAATGATAATTCAAATGTAGTAGATAGTGAAATGTTAAACTAGTGGAAGTTGAGTCTTTAGTCCTCGGATCAGCTTCAGCCACAGGGGACCCAAATTATAATATGATGGTTAGGATGAATTGGTGTCCAGGTGAATCGTTAGGAAGAAATAAAACCGGTGTTAGGATACCAATAGGTTTAGATCTTAAGGATAATTATACTAGAATAGGGTTAGGGTATAGCGAAATAGAGGGGATAGTTCAAGATATTCCTAGCCAAATAGTAGAGTTGTTAAAGTTAAAGGTAGAACAACTTTTGATCGACTCTAATAATGAACTAAATGCGGTTTTTGATGAAGAATCCACGAATAAAACAGATACACAGGTATTCAAATCAGAGTTATTAGTACAGATTTTTGACGAAAATATTGTAGCTTTATTGGATACAGGTAGTGATATAACATGTATTTCGGAGGAGTTTTGGAATAGTTTAGTAGAAAGACGACCATCGATACCCGTTATGCCTATTAAATCATTTCTAATTAAAACTGCCGTAGGACAAAAGAGTGTAGAGATAAAGAAAATAGCTTTAGTTACCTTGGGAATCGGACCTTTTGAGCGAGATATAACTGTTTTGATTGTTCCGGGTCTTAGTGCTAATTTGATATTGGGTTTTGATTGGATGAAAGAGAATCAAGCGTCGATAAAACTTAATAGAGAAGAAGAAGGGGTTGAAATAATTATAGGAGAGGAAAAGAGGTTGTTTAAATTCTTTAAGGGGAATACTGTTCTTAGTAATTGTAAATCACCAACAGATTTTGATGTGAGCATGTTAGATGAAGAGAATGTGGATGAGAATATTAGGGGTATGTTACAAAAGTCAAAATTAGATAAAGATAAACAGAAAGCTTTAGAGGAAGTTCTAATGAAACATAGGAGTTTATTTACCTCTAGATTAGGTAGAGCAAATTGCTATGAACATGTTATTGCCATGGAGCCGCATACTCCCGTAGTAAAGAGAACGTATCCAATACCGTATGCGTATAGGGATAAGGTAGAGGCTAAATTAATGGAGATGGAAGAGCAAGGGATCATTAGTCGCTCAACCACGCCGTATTGTAGCCCATTGACTTTTACATTAAAAAGAGACGGGTCGATCCGTGTATTATTAGATGCTAGAGAGATAAATAAATATATGATAGCTGAGACCGAAAAACCGCCATTACAGTTAGACGTTCTAAACTCTTTTCATGGGGCAAAGTTCATTAGTATTGTAGACCTGAAAAATGCATATTACCAAATCCCTCTAACGGAAGCTAGTAAAAAGTATACGGGGTTTTCATTTAACGGAAAATCCTATGTTTATAATGTTCTACCTCAGGGTTTGAAGACATCAGTCGGTTCATTTTCGCGCGGACTTGATATTATACTAGGTCACGAGGTTAGAGATTTCTGTATAAACTATCTTGACGATTTAGCGATCATAACTACGGGAACACTATCTCAGCATTTAGAACACATAGATATAGTATTAGGGAAATTATCAAAGGCAGGGTTAACTTGTAATCTAGAAAAGTGTGAATTTTTGAGTACTGAAGTAAAGATGCTAGGCTATATTATTTCAACTGACGGAATTCGTACAGATCCCGAAAAGGTTAGGGCAATTCAATTATTTCCTACACCAAAAAAGTTGAAACAGGTGAGGGCATTTTTAGGACTTTGTAATTTTTATCGCAAATTTATACCTAATTATAGTTTTCATACGGGACCTTTATGTGAACTTCTAAAAAAGGAAAAGAAATGGAAATGGGGAGAATCGGAGCAGGAAGCCTTTGATAAAATAAAGTCACTCTTTATTAACACTGTCGAATTGAATCATCCAGATTTTACTAAGCCGTATTATTTACAGACAGATAGTTCGGGAATAGGGCTAGCGGGGTTTTTGTATCAAAAGGATAATCAAGGGGAGATAAAAATTTTAGGGTTTCATAGTAAACTACTAAGAGGAGCACAACTAAATTGGACAGTTACTGAACAAGAACTCTATTCGATAATTTGTTGTTTGGAAAAATTTGAGACTTATTTAAGAGGGGCTAAAGTAATAATACGAACGGACCATAAAGCATTAACATTTGTAAAGAATAGTAAATTATACAATGCGCGAGTAACTAGATGGATAAATTATTTAGAACAGTTTCAATATGTAGTTCAACATGTAAAAGGTAGAGATAATGTAGTAGCTGATGTGTTGTCAAGATATCAACCAGAAGGGGATTTATTACAGGAGGATAAAACTAATTCGCCTAGAATATTTTACACTGAGAGAGGAATTAATAAAGAGTTACTTGAAAAATTAAAGGATTTAGCTAGACTACAACGGGAAGATGTGGAGATAGGAGAAATAATTAGAATTTTAATCAGTGGGGTTGGAATAAATGGTAGAGTAAGTCAAATTTCTAAAAGGTGTGTATTAGATGATGGAATATTATATTATTTACCTGGCGAGGGAAGTAGAAAGGTGTTATTCTTACCGGAATCAATTAGAGAGGAAGTTATTTGGCAGGTACATTTCGAAATGGGACATCAAGGGGCTTACAAAATTATTAAATACATTAGGGATAGATTTTTTTGGAAAGGATTAACTAAACAGGTCAAACGTCTATTAAAGGGGTGTCACGATTGTCAGATAACTAAGAGCGATACAGCTAGATATGTAGGTCCTTGTCGCTCAATCATAACTGAGAATGTAGGAGATATCGTTATGGCAGATTTGTATGGTCCACTTCCGTCGGGGAAGTTTGGTATGAATTATATTTTGGTTGTGCAAGACTCCTTTAGTAAGTTTGTGAAATTTTATGATCTTAGAAAAGCAACTGCAATTTCGGTACTAACTAAGGTGAGAAAATTCTTTCGCATAATCAAACCCAGAGCTATAATGACGGATAATGGGTCGCAATTTGCTAGTAGGATCTGGAAGGAAGTTATGAAAGAAGAAGGGGTGAGAGTCATTTATACCACAGTTAGAAATCCTAGGCCTAATACTACGGAAAGAGTAAATAAGGAGTTAGGACGATTATTCCGAACTTATTGTAGGACAAATCATAAAGGTTGGGTTGATATATTGCCAAAATTAGAAGTTCTATATAATAACACTTACCATGAAAGTACGGGTTTTACTCCCTGTGAGATTTTATATAGTGAACCTACGAGACTATCTTTTGATGACAATTTGCCGAGTGGTGTGGTATCTCTACCTGTAGACGAAATTAGGGAGAAAGCTCGTGAGAATTTAAGGAAGGCAGGGCAATTACGACAGAACAAATTTAATGAGAAATATCGTATCATTCAATATCAAATAGGTGATTTGGTTAAGATAAGGAAATTAAATAAGTCTGATGCTAAATTAAAAATTACGAAAAAGTTCGAACCATTGTATGAGGGTCCGTATGTGGTTGGCGCTAATCCGTTTAAGAATGTGTATTTACTTGTAGACCCTAAGTCTGGCAAGGTACGAGGAAGGTTTAACACTATACATTTGTCTAGGTATTATAAATAAGCTTTGTAAATAATAGTTAGTATGTTGTGTATCAAATATCAATTGTGTTTTTTTTCTTAAGTTGATTAATAAATGGTAAAAGGGGTAACTTTGTATAGAGTCTGTTGGGCAAGGGAAAAGCCTGTCTGAGCTTACAAAATCTTAACAACTCGATTGTTAGTCTGATACAAGAAAAAAAAAAGAAAGGTCAAAGTCTAATTAAAAAAATTATATTTCTCTGATGGAGTGTTATTCACTTGGTACGTTACGGGTTGGACAAAAATTAGTTAATTATCCAAGTTAATTAAAACATATTTTGTTGTTCGAGTTGGTTGAAATTGTAAGGTCAGATAGAGGGGTGTGTTGGTGGCTTTTCTTTTTCCGGGGGGGAATTTTTTTTGATTAAATATAGGTCTAGGCAGTCGTTAAGATGATATAGAGCTAGGTAGTTGGCAGGAGGTCCGACTGTGTTTAGGCAGGGTTATGAAGAGGAAAAGGCATATACAGTTAAATACACCATAATTAAAATTGATAATGAGTCAGTTACATGAAATAAGTTCATATATAAAGGGGTAGTTTAAAGTTTTACGTTAACGTAAGTTTGAAATGCGTTTTGATAGAGTTGATCGTGAAAAAAAAAAAAAACTTTGTATAATGTGGGAGGAGTGTAAAGCGTAGTGTATTAAGTGCGTGATATAAGATTTTTTTTTTCTCTCTCTCTTTTCTCTTTCGTAAAGTGTTTGAGATAATACATTATTGCAAATGTTACATATAATTTCATCGAGTGACAGTCAGCGTATTGAGTCTAACACGGTATAATTAATCTCTATACAATTTAGTTATTTATATTTGCATTCAGGGTGTAGTTATGATATAATCTTAGGTGGCGTGAATGTAGGCTAGTGAATGAAGACAGTGAATGCAGCGTAATAAGAACAGATGAATAGAATGAGAATCTAATATAGGTTATGAGTATGATTGGAATATTAATTTTAAAGGTTGATTAGAATGAGAGTTAGTGTGAATTAAGAGTAGATGCTAAATTTAGATTCTATATGGAGGGCTTTGGATTATAACATATGTGAAACCTGAATGCAAGCTTTATTATTGATTCAAGAGATAAGACCACCACACTGCTTTAGCGCTTCGTTTGTGCTTGCGGCCGGACTGGCGTTCTAGAGTTGACAACTTGAATTTTGTACAGTAGGACTTTTGGTGTTAGGATAGAGAAAAAAAAGATGAGAAAAACGAACACTGTTGATGTTTGTGATTGTCCTGGTGTGAACAACTGTCCGAAATTTGTACTACACAAGAAGCTAAGAGCTATGAATTGAACTCGACAACTGCACACTCTCCAAGGCGATATTAGGGTTGTTCTAGAGTCTTAAGTAAGCTTTTGGAAATATAGGGTCATTGTATAGGCTCACTTCGAACCGACGGAGTAGGCCCTGTTGGCAAGGAAGGAGTAATACTTGATTGTGGAAGGGTACAATGCACAAATATGTAGCGTCATACGCGGACTTTTTCATAAGGTTAGAAAAAGACTTATTTGTCCATGTAGGCTTACTAGGAGCTGTGGATTCACAACCCACACCTTACCGTGATTTTGTACGACTCTGGTGTTGAATATGCATAAGACGGAATTGGCAAAAGTCACATAAAACTTAAAACTCGCTTGATAACTTTTCAATATTGTCTTGGTTTAAATACACTCTACAATCTAAATCTCATTTACATTAGGGTTCACCCAACAATTCTTTGATCTTGGAGAAATAATAATGGTTAGGGTTATTAAGGGGATGGGTTTTTTTTATACAAAAGGGATGTATGAGTAAAAAATTGAGGAATAAGAGTAGAGACGGAATAAATATTTGAGAATTGAGAAGGAAAATCCTACTCCGGATCCAATACGTAGTCTTGTCACCTGTGCAGGATTTTGGGGTCGAGCTGTAACGGTTCAAAACTGAACATGCTATTTTATCTCAAATATTTTTCGAATTTTGTTTCATATTGAGCATAATATTATTTAACTATCGAACAAGTTATTATAATAAAGAGTAGTTCAGGTTTTGAGTTAGCAATAATGTCGGAAGTTCTTTTAATCTTTCACAGCGCTAAAATTCAAATATTAGTCTCTGTCTAGGTAACGACGCTAATAGGCCTAAAATTTATTTATATTTATTATTGTTTAATTATCAAATTTTATTAGAGCCTCTCGAATATCATTATAATAGTTTATTTTAGAAGATTACTTAAAAAAGGATTGAATTCGGTGTTAATTATTTCTGTAAGTTGTCAGTAGTGTCACACCACGTGATGTGTTTTAGCTAAAGAACGAAATTAAATATAGTAGGTCATTCCAGTGGATCAATCGATGAGAAATCGATTGCCAGATGGTAACTGAGGGTCGCAAGGCAAGTCCCATATCCTTTGCCAAATCATAGTTGTAAATTTAAATTTTGTTTTAGGAAATATTAGACATTAGTTAGATTTGGGGGATAAATGCAAGTTTAGTTGGCTTGGAGAATTTTGTAGCGGATCTAGTACATTTTGTTAATCGTAGGCGGTATTTGTTTAAATTAGGGTATTTTGTTATACCATGCCTTTGCTTCATGACACAGTTAAATTGGAGATTTTAAATTAAAATTGAAGTTTAATTTGATTTTATAATATGGTTTGATGTTCAGAGATAATACAGAGAGAGAGAAAAGAAATGGAACAATGTTTTATTCTGGGCGGAGTTTAGTTGACAGTTTAGTGGTAAATTGAAGACTCGAATTGTAAAATAAAAGGGGAGATAATTAATTAATAGAAATATTGTAAGGATAAATCTAGAAATATTATTAAAAAACATAAACAATAGTTATTGAAGGTGTAATAAGAAAATATTTCATGGGAAAATGTGGATGGAGCCTAATAAAGTTTGTCTTGTCGTTGGGTGTTGTACGAAGAAAGATTGATATGAAGTTTCTTCGAAAGCGGGATTTTATGCTGCAGGTTTATAATTCAAATGAGGGTAGGCATTTAGAAAATGTAAAAGTAGTCGGATGAGTGTTGCCAGTTAGGGTTTTTAAAGTACCAACATTGTGATGCTAAATTGATCGGAAATTTTAGGTTTAATTGGACCGAATACTTAATGGAAAATGTTGTATTACGTATTTTAGCAAATTGATTCTAGAGGTTATGATATTTTGGGGAAGGCGAGATAAAAAGATTGAAAAGTTGGATTCTAATTATAGCATATGGGGGGTTCGATTTGTTGTGAATATAAAATTCGTATTAATCAGAGTTTTATGATTATAGTACAATAATTCCATATGATTCTGGATAAATATTCTGAATATTATTCAAAGTTGTTAGTTTTGTTAGAAATGATGTAAGGGGGAAAACTTGTTGATTTATTTATGATTGAAACGTTGTTTCATACAATTGTATGAATTGTTTAAATCAAATGTAGATGAAATGTCAGTATAAAGAAATATTTAGGTAACAGATTAATTTTAATTTGGTTACAAATGGAGCGTCATTGTGCGCTTGAGTATAAAGAATCTTGAAGATAGAAGGTTATTAGTTAGTTGAATTGTACGTTGGAATTATTGATTAGTATAGGGGTTCATTTTGTAAGATTAGCAACTTAAATATTATATTTACAAGTTGAGTAAAACAAAACTGAATTCTCCCCATTTTTGAAGGAGAAGGGAAAATTTTAGGAATAATTTATGTAAAGTAGGGAAATGAAGGTAGGTAAAAAAGATGCTTAGGTCGTGTGGGGTGAGGTTCCTGGAGTGAGTGAATGATTTTGGGGGGCTATAAAAGACGTGGCTCGAGGGGAATCGCTCTCTTTACTTTCCTCGTCGTCAACGTAGCATCAAGTGGAACCTCAGTAGAAGCCGTCAATACCCTCTTTGTAAGATAGCTTCGAACAAGTAGTATTTTTATAACGCAAGAAAACAGCAAGAAGTCAGGAAGAAAGTGTTTAATTGAGGTTTTGACGT
Organism: Agriphila tristella; assembly: GCA_928269145.1. Classification (NCBI taxonomy): domain Eukaryota; kingdom Metazoa; phylum Arthropoda; class Insecta; order Lepidoptera; family Crambidae; genus Agriphila; species Agriphila tristella. Next base: position 2,691,987 of record OV743440.1, on the reverse strand, counting down.
ATAGGTCCGCAACCGGGTGCGAGTCTTTTGCATATACGCTTTAATTAGGGCTTATATGGTATAAGTAAGCTTGAAATTAAAGTAGGTAGATTTTGTTTGCGAATTTTCATAAAGTAAAGTAAATTTCCCAATAAATCTAAGAATTTTCCGAATCAAATTTGTTTGAAATTTATATAAGCAGTTGGGAAACGATAAAGGGGGGTTTGATTTTGAATAAATATCATTAGTGTTGTGTCTCTAAGGGGCGTTCGGTCAATCCTCAAGGGGTTAGGTAAAATAGTCTGGTATGTGGCGTATCAGACGGGCATCAAAATTTCTAGATTGCCTAGCTAGTCACATAAGTGTACCGAATGTGTCCCATCTCTAGCAATCCGACGGTCCGAAAGGAGTTGAGAATCTAATTCCGTGCTAGCGTTGGTGTCCCGAGGATTCGGTATACTTATTCCGCTGTAGGTGCCTATTTGTTCCCTCCCAATCAAATTTGGCCACGTACAAGCTGCTAGGAGAGAGATAGGCGAGTCATGCTTGCTCACGCTGTACAGAGATCTGGGCGTCGGTGATGGGGTAAGCATCACAAATATTGCATAGGAAATCTAAATTTAGTCGCTGGTAGGCAGGTAAACTCATTAGGTTTATAAATTCATTGTTAGGCGCGTAGGAACAGTAGGTTAGGTTTGCATCTCAAGGCGGGAGGGAAACTTGGATGCTGGTAAAAGATTGGACGTTCTCAAGAAGGTCGAGCTGTCAGCAAGGTAACAGCAGTAACGTTAGATAAGCTAGGAACTCTTATATAGGCAAAGGAGAGGTAGGTCAATTCGCAGTGTATCAGATTTAGGTAGGCCGCAATTAGGTTGGTGTACGACAAAATGGCTGTCGAAGCGAAACATAGGCAGGTGGTGTCGAGAATGGTACCAACAAGATGGCTGCCGCAGGTCATTCAGTGGTACATAGGAACTTGACTAGGGTGTGATGAGGTAGGATGATTTAGGAACAGAATCTAGGAAGCGCAGAAGTGTTAAATATAGTGAACGAAAGGTTATGTGAAACTACTGGGTAGGATCCGAAGGAAAAGTATCAATCTTCTATAGTAGGCGCCTTAACAAAGATCTATTAATGCTATGACTCAGTGTTGTGAATAATTACTACGATGTGCTCAATTGAGTAGACTTTGCAAGCTTCAGTAAGTACCCACAAGTTGACCGATCCGAAGGAAAAGTATCAATCTTCCATGGTAGGCGCCTTAACAAAGATCTATTAATGCTTTGATTCAGTGTTGTGAATAATTATTATAATGTGCTCAATTGAGTAGACTTTGCAAGCTTCAGTAGTACCTACAGTTTGATTTACTATTAATTAGAGCTAGACAAATTCTTCTGTTAATATTGGATAATGATTTAATAGTGAAAGTTGAATCATAAATAAAGAATGATTAATCATCCTTGATTTGGATTGGTAAAATTGAGCCTGTTTTCAATTGGTCGTTTACAGTTGAGATAATCCGTTTTGGTGATTGTGGGAGGAATACTAAAACAAGATCTGGGCGTATGGAATAATCCCGTGTTACCATTAGACTAATGTTGAATCACAGTTTATGGAACACTAGATCATAGTTTGAGTAAACCTTTCAAATTAACAGAATGAAGGATATGACTAACAGTGAGATAATACTTTGAAAAGTATCTACCTACTATGAAAATATTATATTATTTAGTGAATACATTAAATTCACAAATAATAAGTTCAACATATTATCTGAGTTCAAATAATACAACTAGGTTCAACCAACTCAATTTGAGGATGAAAGAAATAGAATTTTATTGATATCAAATATTGCCTAGTCTACTCAACATTTAATTGAAATATCGCCTTTAACTTTAAATGAAATGAACTGAAGTCAATTCGGTTTATGGTTGTATATTTATAATTTAGCCGAGATTAAAGTATGAAGAATCCGTCATAGAACTTTATTACCTTGTTTAGAATTGTCTTTCCTTCAGAATATGAGAACTATCAGTGTCCCAAGTAAATGGATAGTAATGTTGTGTCCATCTGTTATGATGTTAAACAATCATACTAGAATTATTTATTAAAGAAAAAAATTGTAATTCAGCCATCACAATTGAAGGAGAATTCTTCATTGTGAAAACTGATAGTTCGCTTGGGAGCATTTTGCTCCGTCCTCTTTTGTAGAAACAGACTGACAAAGACCAAATATCTTAATATAATAAACTTACTAAGTAAAGTTATCATGAAAAAAATATGGCTGGCCAGAAGGGAGTTGCCCACGTCCGGTGTCGAAACTCATTGTATAGAGCGGGGAGGAGCTTTGTACCTTAGCTGGCAAAACCACAATTGCATATCCACTACTTGTACAATAACTTAAGAAAGTAAAAGAATCCTTATTTAAAAGCGTTGAGGGTTTTATTATACTTTGATCTCAGGCGACTATAACTTCTTAACTTATCTCAAATTATCTCTCTTATCTTAATGAATTAAGTTGACAATAGATAATTTACATTATTTAGAATAACGTCATACATGACCTATAATTTGACACTTGGCAGCGGAAGAGAATTATCCAAATTTAACTTTTCTCTATAACCCGACTTACCTATTTTTACCTTACAGTCTATTATGGTTGAACATACCCTCTTTTACCTTATAACAATACTCCATTTAACTCATAAATTCACTTTGATCATTTCCTATCAACATAGGTTTATTTCACTCATACTTACTTCATCAATGGAACGTAGTTGGGAACGTTTTCCCCTCTATTTATAGTATTCCCATTTATTGACACTAAAGAGCTATGGGGTTTCCCTTGGCAGTATGACAAATATTAAGAATTAATATGAAATTAAAGTAGGCTCACTTAGGAAAAACACAGACTTAATTTCTATTTCTCTGGTTGTATCAATAGAGCAATAACTTTCCTTCAGTGGTATTTTCATTTAGAAATAAATGTAATAGCAGGAATAATTAAAATCTAGTAATAAAAGCGAATACTTCTATTGGAAAATGAAAATCAATACTAATCACACTTTTAAAAGAATTTGGGTTCACTACTTATCACATCCAGGGTTCCTCCATTAGACATTCACAGGTCCTCTCAGATCACACAAAGCTTGTTAGTAAGGTTCTTTGTAGATTAGTTAAGGTTGAATAAAGTAAACTTAGTAAATTGCGTTTTGGAGGTTATTTAATCCAGTAAAATTAGGTTCCAGTAGTTTAGTTATAATCAACGGTAAATAGTAAGCGGATTTTGATTGTCCTCCTGTCCTGTAGGTTATTAGGTTTCCACTTAGGTTTTAGTCTTCTTTCATAGGCCGTGATCATCTAGATTTATTCCATTCTTGTTAGGGCAACGGTTACACTATGTTTAGAAAAAGCTCGCTCATAATACCCAATAAAACTACATCGATTTTAAATATATACTGTCTTATTCAGAGTGCGTTCGTTAAACTAGGGTCAAAGTTAACATGGCGTTAGACTGCGGACTAACGCCATTTTAGCACAAATCGTATTCAGAGTGACAGTTTAACGTTTAGTTCCACCGTTTAAGGATTAAAGGTGCATTGTGATTGATTTACAAGCATTAAACCAGGTTTTGTTAGAACAGTCTTGCACCCCAGTTTTGTGAAACATTCGTAAATTAATAGATTATGATTTCATGAATTAATTAATGATTTGCTGAAACTTTATATATTTTGATCGTCAATAAAGAATGATTGAAAAAAAAAAGAAATGGAATAAATTAAATGTGAGGTTCCCAGATATGTTAAGCTAGCATGAAGTTTCACCTCATGGGTTATAAAAAAATATGATCGTAAAGATGTGTATTGACCAGTGTTACAGGGTCATTTTGAACTTAGCATCCAAATTTCAAGGATGTGTCCAGTTCATGAAACTAAACAACTTTCTCTAAGAAACATGTGTCGAATTTTGCCACAAAATTTTGGTCATCCCATACTAAATTGATCACGTGATCTCTTTGATTTGTATGGATAGTCGATTTTTTTTACATATTTTGCCATGTGTTCCTTAGAGAAAGTTGTTCAGTTTCATGGACTGAACACATACAAATTGTGGATGGTTAGTTCAAAATAACCCGATGCACTATATGGGTGGATATCCACTTAGGTTGGCGAACCTCCGCGCTCCCCGAACCCAGAACAGTGCGCCAAAGAAATATTTTTTTTCACTTGGTTTTAGCATCTGCGTGTGTGAACCAGCCCCCCCTAGCCAAAGTAACATTTGCAAATTTTCGTTATCGCTTCGCTTTCGAAACATGTATGGATTTGACGTTTTAAAATTCGATTGTTAACGAAACCTTATTTATGTCAATCCCATACATGTTTCGAAAGCGAAGCGATAACGAAGATTTGCCAATGTTACTTTGGCTAGGGCCTCAGGTTCACATACGTGTTCGCACACTTACACACTATGGCGCACTGTAGTAGCACAGGATAAAACAAATTATTGGTATAAGTTCGCGAAGCGTGGAGGTTCGCAAACCTAAGTGCGTACCCACCCTCAGCATCCGTGCAGTCGGTACGTGGTAACGAGCACGAACACGCGAGCAATAGCCGGTCGTTTTTCGTTTCGAGTGCTTCGTCTGATGTCGATTTTTTAGCGAATCCCTTGTGACGCAGTTTTTGTGACAAGTCGACACTGAGCTAGAAATGACTGAATCTAGAGCACGGGCGAGCACAGAGTTCGAAACTAGCATGTTACACAGATTTAGGCATAACGTAATATGCTCACTGCTAATGTTACATTACTCCTCGTAACGCCACTGGTCAGGTAGTCAGTCCAGACTTCCCCAAATCCAATTGAAACAATCAGAATTTAACAATGTGAAATAGTTCAGAATAATTTATAAGTAGGACCAAACCTGATTAGGTACCAGAATGAAAGTGCTTTGTTAACATTTGCGTACTTTCTCATTTTGCACCAAAGCCTATTGTTAGTTTAGGATAACTATACCCACATTTCATTTCTATGACGTATTACTAATACATGACGTGGCGATATTCTCCCGTTAGGTTTATGATTAATTTTAATGTTCATAAACCAAAGGAGCTTAATAATGTTTATTAGTTTACAAATATATCCTCCATATATACGCCTACCGTAGATGGGCTAACTTGACTCTTGTGAATAAATAAATAGGACTGTGAAAATCATGTATTACTTAGTATGTATGCACGATGCTAATAAACATGAAACTGAGTGAGCTAATGTCAATATTTCTTAATGAAAATGATAAATAGCGGATTACGGGCTAAAAGCGGGGTTTATTTAACAATAGTTAGTCATTTTATTCAATGTTCATTACTTTACAAAAGCAAAGGAAGACTCACAGACTAAAAAGAATATGATTATGTTAGTACCTAAAAAAACAATAGGTAATTAAAAAAAAAAATTAAAAAGTATGAAAAACCTTAAAGTTTATAAAAAAGACGCACACTCGGCAACAAAAGTAAAATGGCTCAAAACTATTTTGTTTGTATTTGGACCAAAAAGTTTTCACTAGAATTAAAGTAAATTATTATTAGATTATTCTAAGTACATCAATATTTATTGGCAAATGTACTGAAAATTGCTATCAGAAAAGCGAACATTATACGCTTGTCAGTCTTAACTTCAAGCCCCTTTACTAGTCACCAACATAAAAACTCCAAGTTACTTGACCATCTCCTGAATTCATAGAAGAAAACCAATGATGCATATTTTCCACTTTTGTTTACTTCAGTAATTATTATAAATCTGTTTTATCAAGTAACAACCGAATCTTCTATCTATCTGTTCAAATGCTAATGAGAATTTACATTGACCAATGTCCGAAGTTAGATCTCAAAGGAATTCAGTTCATTTGCCTAAACAACTGCACGCAGACAATGCGGCGAACAAACTATGCAGCCGAACGAACGGGCTCTTCATTATTTTGCACCTGGCAACACAAAGCCGTGTTCCACTTCTGAATGCTTGTGGATACAGCTTTTGAGTTGTTTTGGCCTCTCTTGATTGCAAAGAAGGACGACCACGTCCCATACAAACGTTGACCTGTCAAATAGCTTTTTTACCATCGCCACTCTAAAAAGTGCGTTTAATTCAACGATAAGAGTGAATAATAAGCTATTTTATTCACCGAGTGAATAAAAATAATTTGAATTTGGAACAAGCGCGCATCATGAATTAGTACAAAAAAGTACCTATACCTACTGGCTGCTATGGAGCTATTCCATAGAGCTATAGTTACACAATAAAATTAAACGAAAAAAAAAATATTCCGCCAAATTTAATTAGGTTCTTTTTAGTGTCTTATCTTTGGGTTCTTTTTTATCTATTAGAGGGAGATTGAATTTTCAGTCTTGCATCAGTCCATTCCATCAGTCTGGTACGATATTCGGGCTGAAAAAATTCAAAGTCTATGCAGACTGATGAAATGGACTGATGCCAGACTGATCATGCAATCTCTCTCTTGGCGTGGTTGTTTTATGTCATTGGAAAACTTCTAATTTCACGCATGGGTCGCATGGCTCGGTCATGGGATGGGTGACCAAAAAAGTTTTATCTCGAGCTCCTCCGTTTTAAATGCTCTAACTAAGCCTCCGTGCCTCGGAAGGCGCGTTAAGCAGTTGGTCCCGGCTGCATTTGCAGTCGTTAACACCCATCAATCCGCATTGGGCCCGCGTGGTGGGTTATGGCCCATCCTCCCACTCATAAGGAAGGCCTGTGCCCCACCAGTGTGGGGACATTAAAAATGGCTGATGGTCAACTATAAATACTAAGTATAAAGTACTGTCAGAGGTACCTATTTGTTTTCTCGCAGTCAATGGTAAAAAGTAGAGTACACAACTCGTGAATAAAAAATTTCATCTCGGTCCTTTGTATCACTCGCTTCGCTCAGGATTCTACTTTTGATTCAACTCTAGAATCCTTCGCTACTCTCGGGATCCAACTTAGTCGCTCGAACTAAATTTCCTTTTTATTCACTTGTTGTATAATCTACTATTTTTTAAGTTGATGTATTAATAATAAAGGTTGTCAATTATGATTCATATAAAATAAACTAGAACATATTGATTTGGCCATTACTTGTGTATAGTGGGATCCCTTGTTTTCGCATAATGGATTTATACCTAATTTGATTTGGCATAACGGATTTGGCATAATTTTTTTTGTCATAATAATACTTTGGCATAATTGTTTTTTGGCATACTATTTATATAAGCATAATAATAATTTAGACTAATTTGTTTTCGCATAATGTTATTTAGACATAAAAATCAAAAAGAATAAACAATTTCACTTAACGTACTTATTTATTTTCTTGCAATGCCGATAGTTCAAAATCCCAAAAATCTGTTAGGTGCGACGACGAGCGAGCGTAGCGAGCTAGGAGGAGGTTAAGTTTCATTGCGACCTACAACGCACGAGCCGAGCGAGCGAAGCGAGCGTGCCGCGGCAGCGGTCGGCGAAGTGCCAGAACCGACCTGCTGGCATGTAACCCTCAATTAACCTTCAGTTTTTAAAGCTTTGGGATTTAGTATTTTAGTTAAAATGTCCTCTCGTGATTTTGAACGTACAGCCAAACAACCGTTCGACAATTTTATTTTCGGTGTTTCGTCCATAAAATTCGGTGTTTTCAACTTCGGCATTGTAAAAACATACCCCTAGCCATGCATGTGACAAACATTATTTATTTCAAGTGTACATTTTTAGCAATAGTTTTTAAATGTGTAAGTTTTGAAGTGTATTTGTTTTCTTTGTTTAATAAAATATGCGTTAATAACATTATGCGTGTTTAAATTTATGCTAAAGAATATTATGCTTAAACATGATTATGCTTAAACATGATTATGCTTAAATTAGTTATGCCTAAAAAAATTATGCATAAGCTGTTATGACTAAGTCATATTATGCGTAAACATCATTCGGCGAAATCATATTATGCTAAGACATATTATGCCTTAAAATTTTATGCAAATACATAGGGAACCGTGTATAGTAATGGCCAAATCAATATGTTCTAGTTTATTTTATATGAATCATAATTGACAACCTTTATTATTAATTTTATCTATTTATGTATTGCCGATTTTTACAATTTATATGCAATGTTTTGAGCTATATTACTTCTTTATAGACGATAATTGATAAAATCTACCTATACATTTTGACAGGTCAGAAATGCGCGTCCTTCTTTCTCTTGCCCTTTTTCTCATTCCCAATTATTGGGTTTTTGATTTATAAATTGTTAAATTTTTATCGGTTTTTCGGGGATTGTGTTAGAATATACTTTCTTGTAAATGCACTAATAAAGAGCATTAAAAACTATAATACATGATGGGTGGGTAGTAATCTATTTTTAAAGAGGTTATTTTAACAAGATACGAATATTTGCACAAAAAATCTAGGTAACATGTTTACCTCTCGATGTACTTTAATAAAAGCGAACTATTTTGATCGCGTTTCCTATAACATTTTTGCATAAGGTTTTGCATCTATTCCTTCGCACTTGCAGAAAGTTAAAAATGTTGCTAGAATTATTTGAGACTAGCGGCCGCCCGCGGTTTCACCCGCGTGGTTCCCGTTCCCGTGGGAATATCGGGATAAAAAGTGTTTTATGTTTTAATTCAGGCTACCTACTATCTGTTTGCCAAATTTCAACCAAATCCGTTCAGTAGTTTTTGCGTGATTGAGGAACAAACATCCAAACATCTAAACATCCAAACATCCAAACCCACAGACTTTCACATTTATAATATATTGAACGAATGATAAGATCATTTCTCTCCCTAATTTTACATCTGGCAACACAAAGCCGTATTCCACCTCTCTGAAGCTTACAGAAACAGCTTTTTGAGTTGTTTTGGCCTCTCCTGATTTCCTCTTTGAACTTTATCTAAAATGTATGTTTCCCTATATTTGGGCAGTTTTGATTGGGACGTTGATGTTTTTTTGATTGCTTTTACGAGGCTTAATCCTCGCAAAGCTTTTAAAATGACTCGTATTCAAATAAATAGAATAAAAACCCTAAATAAAAAAGTTTAGAGTGATTGTGTCTTTATTTATAGGGTATACCTGTTTTGATTTTCGATTTTATTTATTTTTAATAATGAATCATTAGCAGCGCTAACCAAACTGGCACTCGACAGGCCGATTATTTAATTAAAAACCACCTAGTAACCGGTTTAAATTCACAGATGAATGTGATACATTGCTTCTTTTCTTTGGTGTGTTTTTTACCCCAAAAATAAGTAGCAATGTATCACATTTATCTGTCAAATCAGTCCGGTCGCTAGGTGGTTTTTAATTAGATAATCAGCTTTCCGAGCTTTAAAACAATGAGGATCAGTAACGTTTTTTTTAATGGCTAATTAGAAAGCTAATGCCACCATATGATTAACTGTGAAAACATTTTTACGATATCTTTTAAACCTGAGAAGTTATAAGAGCTAAAACACTGATTTTTTGGGGGTCCCTATGACGTCATCGCGATGGACGTGAACCTTATGTCGTACGCGATAAAGCACATATTGCATTGAGCTTGGCATTTCCTTCAAACCCTTTTAACTCAATCATTTCTAAACGAGAGTTCAGAGGACTTGTCCGGTTTCCCTATGACAAGTACGGGTAAGCGCCCCCGGACCCTCAGCCTCCGCTGCTGCAACCTCTCAACCCCCCCGCAGCAACGGTGTCCTTTTTGTACCCTGATCCGTCCCATTTTATACACTCCTATACCCACCTCACATCCCTATCCTAATCCTATTCCTTCCCCTCCGCTAAGCTAAGGTCTGCCGTGCCGATGGCTGCATGGCTAGGGGCGTGCCTAGTCATAAGCGTGCCACCCTGGAAATTGGTGCCCTCCAGGCGTAAATAGCCTTACCACACACGCGGGGCTCTGTGTGGTGGACAGTTGTCTTTCCCTAGCTAATCGTGGAAACAAAAGGGTTTCAAATTTTTTTAATAAACCTGGCTGCGGCGATAGAGCTCGCCACTCATCACGCGTAACTTGTTTCTCTCGGGGCGAAAAGCGGGCATCGGAGACCCGTTTTGCTACGCTGAATGTATGTGGAGCGATGGAGGAGAAAATGGATGAGGTGTGTTTGATTATGAAAGAAAAGAAGTTGGATGTTTTATGCGTGAACGAGACGAAAAGAAAGGGCAAAGGAGTCTCAGAACATGGCCCGTTTAAAGTTCTGTGGTCGGGCGTTGCCGAAAATGAGCACGCGAGTATGGGCGTGGGACTCCTGCTGTCGGAAAGGATGATAGAATGCATGACTGAGTATGAGTGTGTTAGTCCCAGACTTCTCTGGGTTAGACTCAAAGTAGGATTACTTCGGATACGCGTCATTGGCGTGTATGCTCCCGATATATCCAAGTCAGCAACGGAAAAGGAGGATTTCTGGAAAAGTGTGGAAGACATCTTGAATGAATGCAAAGATAATGAAAGGATAGTTATGCTTGGAGATTTTAACGGATGGGTAGGTGTGAGAAGAGAGGGATGTGAGGGAGTTTTAGGAATATATGGAGACAAAAGAGTAAATGATAATGGCAGGAGTTTGATTGACGTATGTTTAGAAAAGAATCTTGTGGTAACGAACACCATGTTTGACCACAAGGAAATTCATATGTACACTTGGCAGAGAGGGGAAAAGAAGAGTATGATCGATTTTGTGATTGTTGATGAAAGACTGAAGGGCAGAGTTGTAGACACCAGGGTCTTTAGGGGTAGTAACATTGGAACAGACCACTTTCTTGTAGTGTCTCGGGTTAGTGGTCTGTTCAAAAGTTGGCGTCATCGTCCCACAGTGTCAACAACGGAGCTGACTAGAGTAAAAGTTGAGAACCTGGATGAAGTGGAAGTGCAAAAGACATATTTGTGCAAATTGAAAGAACGATTGGGAAATGTGGCTGAAGTGAAAGATGGCAAGCTTGAGGAAGTTTGGGAAAAGTTTAAAAAAGGTGTGACTGAAACAGCTGAGGAAATATGTGGAGTGAGTAAAAGGAAGAATGCTCCCCCAATAAACTGGTGGGATAGTGAGGTAAGACAGATAGTGAATGAAAAGAAAAAAGTATGGCAGGATCTGCTGGCCATCAAAGCCAGTAAAAGAGTGAATGCAAGTGTTACAGAAGAGGATGTTGATACAGTTGCAAGGGAGTTTAAAAGGATTAAGAAAGTAGTGAAAGAAAAAGTAGACGAAAAAAAGAGAAAGATGAAAGAAAAGTGTGACTTCAAACTCTGTGATAACTTTCGAGACAATATAAAATTGTTTTGGAAACAAGTGAAAACGTCTCGAAGTGGATCACATAAGTCTAAAATGAATGTGATAAGAGATGAAAAAGGTGAGCTAGTGACAGATGAAAAAGGTGTACTACAGGAGTGGATGAAATATTTTGAGAGTTTGTTTGAGGCGGATGGCTCTATGCTAGAAGCCTCGGATAAAAGGGTGGAAGACGAGGAAGAGACAGAAGTGGATGAAAGAGATATATATATGGATGAGATTATTAGTGCAATGAAGAGCATGAAAAAAGGGAAAGCAGCAGGATATGACAGAATTACTGTTGAAATGCTGAGAGGTGGGAAAGAGCTGGTTGCGTCCTGGCTGTGCCTGATCTTTAATAAATGTTGGAACAGTGGCAAAGTGCCGGAAGATTGGCGTAAAGCCGTGGTCGTGCCGCTGTACAAAGGGAAAGGGTCACGGCAGGATGCTAAAAACTACCGCGGGATCAGTCTTCTCAGCATTGTCAGTAAATTGTATGCAAAGGTACTGATTGAAAGAGTGATGCAAAAAACTGATCAGAGTATTTGGGATGTGCAAGCGGGATTCAGAAAGGGAATGGGATGCACGGATCAGGTCTTCTCCTTGAGGTGCTTAACCGAAAAACACCTGGCTAAGCACAAAAAGGTTTACTGTGCCTTTGTGGACCTGGAGAAGGCCTACGATCGAGTTGACAGGAATGAGCTATGGAAGGTGTTGTCCGAATACGGATTGGAGAGCAGACTGATTCATGCACTGAAATCTCTCTATGAGGATTCCCGTGCATGCGTCAGGATTGACGGCGTATACACTGACTGGTTTGGCATCTCTAGGGGTGTCAGACAGGGATGTGTTGCGTCACCATGGCTCTTTAATCTGTTTTTGGACAGTTGTATGAAAGGTCTGAAAGAACGTGACTGTGGGGTTGTGATGAATGGGACTCAAATCAAGTGCCTTCTCTACGCTGACGACCAAGTTATACTTGCGTCTTCTGCGCAAGAGTTGCAGGAAATGATGTCGGTTATGAATGAAGATTTTGTGAGAAAAGGGATGAAAGTGAATGTAACTAAGACTAAAGTGATGGTGTTTGAGAGAGATGAAGAAATGACTGACTGTACGGTAATGTTAGGTGGCGAAAAAGTGGAACAAGTCCGTGAGTTTGTATACTTGGGGAGTTTGTTCACAAGGGACGGAAAGAGTGAGGAAGACATAGAAAAACGAGTGAAGAAAGGAAATTCGGTGAGTGGTGCTATACACTCGGTTATGAGTAGCCAAACCGTTTCTGCAAAGGCGCGAATGGCTATTCATAACGGAGTGCTGGTACCGACACTGATGTATGGAAGTGAATCTTGGGTATGGCAGAAGAAGAATGAAAGCAGAATAAATGCGGTAGAGATGCGATCGTTGAGGAAAATATGCGGAGTAAAACTGAGTGATAGAGTGAGCAATGAGGTGATTCGCAAAAGGTGTGGTCTGAAAGATGATATAGTGACAAGAATTGAGAAAGGAATGCTCCAGTGGTTTGGTCACTTAGAGAGGATGAATGAAAGGCGAATCACGAAAGAGATATACTGTGCGAATGTGGAAGGAACGATTGCACGAGGGCGTCCCAGAAAAACCTACGCGGACCAAATAGAGGTTATTATAAAAAAGGCTGGTGTACGCAGTGACAAAAACCGCAGGGCATGTATGAAAAGAGTGATGGATATGAATGAAGCGAAAGAAGTGTGCAAGGATCGTAGCAGGTGGCGATCCATAGTCTCTGCCTACCCCCATGGGAAACAGGCGTGAGTGTATGTATGTATGTATGTATTTCTAAACGGATTTCAAAAATTCTTTCACTAGGTTTCATAGCTATCAATATGTGTTTATATTATATCAATAAAACTATAGGATTCAAACCTGTTACTGATCCTCATTAAGCCCAAGCCCCCTAGAATGACCACCGAAATATGATATATATCGCGTAATAAAGCGTTTTATCGACATTCAATTGTCAAAATTAATTGTTTTTTTACAGTTGAACCTAATAAATCATTATCGCGTTTCGGTTGTCATGCAGGGGCTCTACCGCCAGTTAAAGTCGCTAGGAAATTAAGAAATTACTTAACATTGATATTAAAATCATTTTTTGTTACAGGCTGCAAACACGGGCGTGTGAGCAACGAGCACAGCCACCGTAATGGCCGCCACCGTGACCACACGTGTGACAGCTCCTGGCCCCTGATTCAGAGCGCTGCAGCATTCATGGCGGAGAGACACCCGGATACACTGGAGTTCGTGCTATGGACGGGGTCAGTGTCACTATAACTGTTCATTAATAATATATGGGTCATCAACAATACGTAGCAATGACCATACGTGTCATAGCTCCGCCCCTGTACACTCAGTGGTCAGTTCGTGTAGTAGATGGCGTGTCACTTAAATTATTTTTTGTAAACGATACCTATACACCGTTAATTTTTAAGTATATCGAAAAATGAAATGGGGATTTCAGACCACGTGAATGAACAATTTTTACTATGGGGCCAACTACGGAATCTCGAAAAAAAAAAGCTGTTCCCTAGAAAAGTACAACATCGACTCGGCTATAATATATGGAACAGCTGATTTTTTTTTCGCGATTCTGTGGTTGGCAGCATAGTAAAAGTTGTTCATTCACGTGGTCTGAAATCCTGAATTTTTAGATATACTTAAAAATTTACGGTGTATACACGGTTATTTTTAAAGTATATCTAAAAATTCAAAGGGGTGTTCAGACCATGTTAATGAACAACTTTTACTATACATTATAGTCGAGTCGATGTTTTACTTTTCTATGGAACAGCTGTTTTTTTTCGCGATTTCGTGGTTGGCCTCGTAGTAAAAGTTGTTCATTAACGTGGTCTGAACACCCCTTTTCATTTTTAGATATACTTTAAAAATAACCGTGTATAGTATGTTACAAACAAACTGTATAGTTTTTGAACACTTTCAACGCCAGGGGTGTCGTGTTATGAAGGTGTCATGAAATAATACATAAATTATTGGAAAAATATAATTGTTATTAAAATACGAATCGTAATTGCTCATGCTCCCAAACTACCGCCACTTAAAAGCTAAAAACAGATTCAAACCTCAACATACATTGAAATCCACCGCGGCAGGCAAACATTTATTTTCACCAATACCCAATCTTTACGTGTTGAGTTAATAAATCTACGTTTATCTGCGATCAGGCATCCGGCTTTTTGTTTCCATTGCAGAAGTATTCTGAAGCGTGCGTGAACTGTCGTGCGGTCAAAGATTTATACGATTTATAGAATTTATAGAACGCACTGAGCAAATATTCGGACCGAAACGGAAATCACGCCTCTCAGCCAGACTCAAAGCCTCGCACAAATGGATTCAAAGGGTTCCAGACCTAAAATCATAAATTTCCCTTCATTTTCCTTTTACATGGAAATATGTTTATTCCGTCAATTCTTGGAAACTATTTGGTTTCTGTTTTTATTTGAAAAAGGAAAGCGTTTCGCCACCATTTTGCTTTATTAGATGTAGTCTTAAGCCTCTTATACCAGAATTGGAAAATAGACTAGAAACTTAGCCTAAATAAAACATTTTGAGTACAGTCAGCGTCAAATTGATATGAGCGTCTAGAGTAGTCAATGATCTAAAAAACATAAAAGCAATTTGATATAAGTACGCAGTTCGAATCATCATACTGTTGTAAGCACACAAAGTGTTCAAAACATCTTATTACATTATACACAGATAACTTTGAGAGCTTTGTTTGCTAAGATAATTTTGAACACTCATATAAATATGAAACAATGTATAAGATATCTTGTGTGCTTACAACAATATATGATGATTCGAACTGCGTATATCAAATTGCTTTTATGTTTTTCAGATCATTTTGGTTACTCTAGACGCTCATATCAATTTGACGTTGACTGTACCTACTTAAATATCTAAAAAATAGTTACAATAAATGTTATTTTATTTTTAATAGCAATGCACCATTCTTTATATATTTTATTCTGAGGCTCGCACTTTGTAAAGTAAAGTTATAGATATGTACTTACGTTTTATTCCTTTTGCCAATAAAATGGCTGGTGTGCAGTATGTGACGGAATTGGGTTTCGTGTAAGCCACGTACCAACTCTTGAAAGAAAGTAACCCATAATCTAATAAAGCACAAAAAGATCACGGTCATTTCTTCGTTGACAAAGGTCTTTCTCATTGTGAATCGCCACAAATTCCCAGCACCTTTTCTGTACCGTACCGAAATTTAAATCCGTACTTCGTACAGATCAACAATGGCACAAAATATTGTGTGGTTCAGGATTTATAGATGGCACCGGGAATTTTCGCGACAGGACGGAAATCACGCGGCGCAGCCGGACTTAAAAATGTTCGAGAACGAACACCGATCGACGCAACGTAGTACCCAATGCGAGTATGTCGAAAATTTCGTTTTGGAGAAACGAATTATTCTAGATGTAAAGTGGCGTGGTGTATTTAAGGACAGAGTTAGTCACAGAGTTATTTGTGAAACACAAACAACCTCGCATTAATAGATTACTAACATCTTATACAACAACAATAATTTGTTCGACGACTTTTCCGAAAGCAGACAGAAAAAAAGATCGAGTTTTGTATGAAAAGTCGATTTACAAATAACGCTGTTTATAGTTGGTTATACAAAACTGACAAAAATCTCAATTTAATTTTGAACTTTAAATTGTGCGCTCTTTAGATAAGGAATTTATTTACTAACTTATGACAAGTCTTAGCAAAAATCTGAGGTATATTTTAAGAAACAAATAGTTATTGAATTTTATGATTTTAGGCATTCACAATGCAATTTTAACACGTTTTTATTAGGTTGCTTTCTCGTTTGTATGTTTGTTTGTTTGTATGTGGGTTTATTTGTTTGTTTCTCCACAAAGTTTGCGAACGATTTTATACTAGCTTCCCGATGAGCTAGAAACTTGATACTTTGAACATAGGTCAGAACTAGAAGGCAATGCAATATTATGGTGTCATTGAGCTGATCTGATGAAGAAACCGGAAGAAGGCCATAGGAACTCTATGATGAAACCATACAACCCCATCGTATTTGGACTCGTTAGAATCGTCTTGACGAGTACTCTAATAGGAGACGAGGTCCAGGGTCTGATGATGAAGATAAAAGGCCATTAGGAACTCAATATTGAAACCTTGCAACCCCATTAAATTTGGGCTCGTTTGAATCGTCTTGACGAGTTCTTTGTTGGAAAATAGTTTCCTGGGTCTGATGATGAAGCCGGAAGAAAGACACAGGAACTCTTTAATAAAACCATGTTATCCCATCGAGTTTGGACTCATTTGAATCATCTTGACGAGTGTCCTTTATTGGAAAACTAGCTTCCGCCCGCAACTTCGTCTGCGAGGATAGTATTTTGTCTATCCCTCGGGAACAGTTCCTTTTTTCGGGATGAAAGGTACCCTATGTCTTTCTCTGTACCCCTGACAACGTGTGTGTAAAATTTCATGATGATCGGTTCAGTAGTTAAGACGTGAAGGCGTAACAAACAAACAAACAAACGGACTTTTACATTTATAATACTAGTAAGGACTAGTAAGGATAGTTTCCAGGGTCTGATAATGGAGCCGGAAGGCCACTGGGACTCTGTAATAAAACCATGCAACCCCATCGAGTTTGGGCTTGTTTGAATCGTCTTGGCGAGTGCTCCGATAGGAGATGGTATTTTTTTTTCGTAGCTCGTTAACTAAAAAAAAGAAAATAATAATTTACTGATAAAAAAAAATTAAAAACACGTTTTAAAACGGACTTAATTATTATAAATAAATTATTCTGTAAATATTTATAACCCTACCTACAGACATTTCAAACCTAAAAACGTGGGGCGCATGCTAAAGACAATATGGATGATAAATTTAACAAATGGGTTTTAAATATTTACAGAAGAATTATTTTTTTTACTTTTTAGTCCGCTTTAATGTTTTTAGTCCGATTTTTTTCTAATAATTTTTATATTAATATTAAGATAATAAAAATTAGAAAAAATACTAGAAAAAATCGATTCATCCGTAGCAGCCCTCCCGTCTGAGCTACGGGTGAGTCGACTTTTTCTAGTATTTTTCTTATATTAATTATCTTAAAACAAATAGTAATTAGATAAAATAAAAGAAGTTCAATAAAATACACTAAGATGGCATTTAATAATGACATGGTTGAAAAAGTAGTCATATTAGTCATATCGAATAACGTACATAAATAATTAAGGAAATCAAACTACAGATAGGAACAATACGATTAAATTGACAATAGAGAGTGATCCACTGGAACTTCACTCAAGAGAGTAAATTTGACAGGTTAAAATATATCTTTTGTACCGCAAGGGCTCTGAAGTTGGTCACTTCTGTTGTACATAGTTAAATTCATCATATTGTAGTTATCTGTTTACAACACTCTTCATAAATACTCAAATTAAAATTGAATGATTTTAAAGTGTACGAATACACTTTTTAACCTGCCAACCCTCGCGGATATTAAAACAGCCAAGTCAGGGCTTTTAGCGTTCTGCAAGAACATGACTCAACCTTTTAGTGCTCTATAAGCTCTAAAAGACAATGGAAAATAATTGGAACTTTGGAGCTTGGTCCAAATTTTCACTAACGAAACTATAATTGTTGAAGAGTCAACTAAAAGTTTGGCACTCAAAGTAACTGAGACACAGTAAATCAATCAAAAACTTTTGGTTAATTAGAACTACATAATTATACACAGTATGAGCTATTGGAATAAGTTATTTATGAAGACAACAATCTCACAGACAATTCTATCTATAAAACAGCAGATACACCTACACTTTCCGTTAACTTGCTTTTTCTTTCACAGAGACATCCTCTCATCGTCGATGGAGCACATGACTGAGGAGTTTAAACTAGAAGCAGTGAGAAACGTGACAGACGTGCTGAGTCGGACGTTTAGTAGTCAGTTTGTGTTTCCCGCTCTGGGCCACAATGACCCCCCGCCGTCGCGGCGATTGGTCGACATGTGGATGCAGTGGCTGCCTACAGAAGCGCTCCAGACGTTTGAAACTGGTAAGATACGTGACAAACGTGCTGAATCGGACGTTTGGTAGCCAGTTCGTATTCACCGCTCTGGATCACAATGACCCCCCGCCGGAGAGGCGGTTGGTCGACATGTGGATGCAGTGGCTGCCTAGAGAAGCACTCCAGACGTTTGAAACTGGTAAGATACCTACGTGACAGACGTGCTGAGTCGGACGTTTGGTAGGTAGTTCCCCGCGCTGGGCCACAATGACCCCTCGCCGTCGTGGCGGCTGGTCGACATGTGGATGCAGTGGCTGCCTATACAGACTCACGTTTAAAACTGGTAAGATACGTGACAGACATGCTGAGTCAGATGTTCAGTAGCCAGTTTGTGTTCCCCGCGCTGGGCCACCAACGACCACCCGCCGTCGAGGCAGCTGGTCGACATGTAGATGCAGTGACTGCTTACAGAAGCGCTCTAGACATTTGAATTTGAAACTGGTAAGATACTAGAAGAAATGGTAAGAATAATGAAAGTTCGTTTGAGAATCTAAAACAAAGTCCACGTGGACGCAATCGCGCGAAGACTTTTGTAACAAAATATAGAAAAACATGTTGTTTAAATTAGCCCGAGGTAATTGTTATTTTCCTTTGAACATAGGTTATTTCGTTTCAAACGCAAACAACTATCTATAGCAATAGCAAGCAAGAATAGTTAAATTCGCAGTTAATTTAAAACAACCATAAACGTAATAAGTAACTAACTTATGTATTCTGCAGTAGTAACGCAAAAATGTCGGTGAAGTAGGTGTAAGCTCAAGAGCAAAAAGCAGATTAACTATTTATTATTAACTTTTCACAGACGTTAGTTTATTTGCAAACATCATTTCACTTGTCTATTTAGGCCTTGGGTATTGTTTCAATATATTAGGTAGGTACCTATCTATATGAACTAGGAAAAAAAAACAATTCGACTTGCATGACTTCGGGTTTTTTTTCCTAGTTTAAAGTTACCTTGTGGAGGATTAACGTGATCCTGTTTAGCCAACCCTTTTGTAAATTCTCGTCTAGTCTAGTCTAGTTAATAAAGTTAAGTTAGCACGAACATAGTTGTGGCGAGTCGAGGCATACTTGTGTGCCGGACACAATAGACTCAAACGAATTTCATCAAGTGCATCTTCTCATTGTGTGATGCATGAGACTGTTGCATTATGCTGTGACAGCAATGCTATAAGTATCAAATAAAAAGCAAATAGAATGATCATAATAAGTAATGAAAAACGTGTTTATACTACACCTGCTCGGAAAGTACCTTGATACTTTATCAAATTTACGGTAGAAAGTACGTCATTGCATATCGAACAAATATGCGGGAAGAAAACGCATCTGAGCGGGAGAGAAAAGTGTATGAAAATCCATTTCTTACGTGGCTTTTCTTTTTTAAATTTTGGGTAAGACTATGCGCCGGTAACCTAAATATCAAAAGCCAAAAAGTTTTTACATTGAGTTTTTATCTCCAAGTTCGCAAAATGACACTGACCACTAGCTGTGTGTCGGATGGTGTCGGGCTGGCAGTGCGACCCTGCGGCGGCAGGATAAACAATTTGAAAAAAGAACATGTGAAAATTGCAGACGCCATTGGCGCCATTTTCAATTTGTGTGTTGTTTGAGGATTTTAGTTTTTTATTTTCCTCGTAGGTGAAGTATAAAGCACTATGTATCACTCGAGAGAAAGTGCGATTCCCGATCTCGGGTGTTTCAAACGACACCCTCGACGGTAATCGGTCTCTTTCTCCTCTCGGTGAACAATGTACTATTCCACTATATCGGAGCGATACACAGCTGTTCTTAAAACAATTCACTTTATCAATGAAGCATTGTTACCTCTACTACCACACCGTTTTAATGTACTTATATATAACTAGCTGTAGCTATCCAATGTAATGTTCAAAAAATACATCAATTTTTATTGATAATAGTAGAGTTTTGTGTCCTTTAACATTTTCTTATTAAAATGTGAATTTCAATACTGTACCTACTGCGACATATTACCTATCTCGAAACTAATAGTTAAATTGATCAAACACAATGTTATCGCCAAGTAATAATTAATCCCTCAACATAAACACAGTGTATAGAAATACCTCTAACTTGTTTCGTCTTTAATTAATATAATCCGCTTTAAGTCCTGCATTATCTAATAATCGTTAAAAGCTACGTAACTCAAAAACAGCGAAATAAATTCCAGTTGCAACTATCACGCAAAATATTGCACGAAGTTAGCTAATTGCCTTATTAAAAGTAAGTGCATCTGAAGTAGAAATTCCTCTGTAAAGTGCTGCCATCATGAATTTTACATGAATATTTCTGCAGAAGCAAAGTGTCCGAATTTTAACTCGCTCCGTATACGACCACAACTACAAAAAGATTAAACTGAAATACTTCATGCGGTATCAAACGAAATATTGTATGAGGTTTAATTTATCAGAGTCTCTTTTGGCTTTAATTTGCACAGAAAAGTAAATTTCGTTAGGGATAATAAAATATTTGCCATCCAATAAGCTTCGACTAATGAACCTCTAAAGAGATTATTTTTTAAGTTGTAATTTTTATTATACTAAAACTTTGTAAAACACTTTTTAAGCGCTAGTATCCGTTAAAAAGTGTTTTATTTCATGTCTAGTGAGCGCATAAGCTTGAGAAGTGAATAAAACTTTGTATACTTGATGCGAGAATTAAAAATAATTAAAATATACCATTGTGGCTAAGTGAGTTCAGTATGCAATTAATAATAATAATAAATGAAACGCTTGTATGATAAAATTGTTTCAGTTCTTTTAATTAAATTTTGAAGCCTTCCACAAATAGGAATTTACCTGTTGCATAATATTAAAGAAAAATATACTTATTAAAAACGAATGCCACTTTTTCTAAATTTGTAAATTAAGACAGGTCACTAATTATCCAACGCGAAGAATGGACTTTTGACATAATATTTTAAATTAACAGACAAAATTTCTTCAAAGGTGGATACTACACTATAGAGCAGTCACATAGCAAGTTAAGGATCGTGGTGCTGAACAGTGTACTGTGGTCGGGAGGTGCGGCGCGGAGTGACGGCTCCCACTCCCACCACGGCAGGGCGCAATGGGAATGGCTAGAAGGGGTCCTGCAGAAAGCTAGAAGAAAGAAAGAGATGGTAAGGATTCAACTCATCAAACTCTATATTCTTCTAGGTAGATAATTTTACCATAACTTTATTTGGACCCAGTAATGTTACTTCAAGTTGGTATCGGTAAACGATGTTATCATTTTTGAATATAATGAAAACAAGATGACACCTGTTCTTATACACAACCCTTTCTCTATGGATAGAAGTGAACAGGTCCTAGTGTAAGTCCCTGAAGGACTAAAGTTTGGCATACAAAATGTAAGATTCTTCCAAAATAAAGTCGATAAAAAAGTATTTGTTTTAGGTTTACCTAGTAGCCCACGCAGGGCCGGGAGTAGAAGAGCGTCACAACGCCGGAAGCTCCACAGCAGCAGGGGGTGGTGAACTGATTCCTTCTGCCAACGCAAGACTTCTGCACGTCATTAAATCCTTCAGCGACGTCATCGCTGGACAATTTTATGGGCATCGCCACGCTGACACCTTCAGACTTATTTACAGAGACGGTAATTTTAATTGTATGATCTAAAAGGAGAAGTTTTGTTCCGAATAATTTTCCTGACATATTTCTAAACTAAACGAAAACAGCTGCAGTCGCAAGACAACTATTTCAATTTTGCATTCTATAGGTACTACATAATTCATTAACGGTATTTACTTCATCGCTATTGCGTCGGAATCGAAAGCTTAAAGTTGTTTGTGGAATAATTTGTGGAATTGGGTTCCAATTTACAAAGCAATAAAAATGTTCAAAAAATGTCTAGAGAAGTGCTCATCGCAACTCTAAGCTTTATTACGCCGCAAAAAGACACCGATTAGTCAAATGCCTTAAACACTAATATAATCACTAAGATAAATGTTTTCTCTTCCTCTAGGCCGGCCGGTATCATGGGCCTTGTTAGCACCATCGCTGACACCGAGAGGAGCAGGCAGTATATCAAATCCAGGATTAAGGCTTTATAAGTTTGACTCCAATACTGGCAAGGTAATTTAATCTTTATTAATTAATAATTTAAGTATTGAAGCACAGAAAAACAATGTTCTTACAATTATTCTACTCACTGTTTAAAATATACGGGAGCCTTTAAGTACTTTACACATTGACCTGATTTTTTTTTCTAATTACTTTACATATTACTTTATACAGGATGTTTGGTAAAAGCCTTATATATCAGAATATGGTAGATAGGGACCATCAAACTGCAAAACTTTTACTATAGAACCAACTCTAGAAACGCGAAAAAAAACAGCTGTTCCAAACATTTTGATATTTTCGTTACTAATTTTTGTATGAAACGGCTGATTTATTTTTTTCGCGATTTCAGACTTGGTCTCATAGTCAAAGTTGTTAAGTTTGATGGTCCCTATCACAGAGTCCCTATTTACCACATTCGGCATTAGGGGTTATTTTGTTACACGTTGTATACTCTAGCACAGTACTCTTATGAAGAACAATGTTCTTACAATTATCCACTGTTTAAAATACACGGGAGCCTTTAACTAGGTACTTTGATATTTCTTTTATAAATTATTATCCCTTTTTCCTTTACCACCACTCTGGTCGTCTCGTGGTCGAGTGGTTCGCACACCGGTTTTCAAGGTGGTCTCACCATCTCTGAGGTCCTCATCATCTCTAAGGTCCCGGATTCGATCCCAGGCTGGTTCAATGTAGAAAACGAACTTTTTAATATAGACTCAGGTCTGGGTGTTTGCAATGCCACCGTTATCTCTGATTTCCATAACACAAGTGCTGCGACTTAATTTGGAATCGGGGCAATGTCTGTGATGTTGTGTTTTACAACTGTTTTCATGTTCTTCAGGTATTGGACTACACGCAGTATTATTTAGACGTAACCAACACCAGAGGCGAGGTGCATTGGGCAGTCGAGTATAACTTGACGCAGTATTATGGCTTGAGGGAGGTCAGTGCGACCTCTCTGGATGCGCTGGCAGAAAGGATAAGGAACCATCATGATAGAACTATATTTACCAAGTAAGTAGAAGATTGTGACTATTGGAAAGAAACTAATGTCAAAGGAAATAACATAAATAATAGTTAAAAGCTTTATTTTTTACTTACACCGCTCAGGTCACAATTTTATTTTACAATATTTGCAAAAATAATCAAAGAAGTCTCTTAGGGAAAATAAATAAAATAAATTGTATAAACATTAACCCCGATGTGTTAATATTAACACCTCTAATAAAAACCTTATCTAAAATAATACCTGTTGGTTGAATGCAAAAAGACGCATCGAAATCGGTTTATTCGTTTTTGAGAACTCTTTAGATGCCGACTTATGCCGGATTATATATAACCCGGTCGAGTTAACTCGGGACCTGAAGCGCGAAAGACCCCTCTCGTTTTCTCCTTGCCTCACGCCACTGCCGTCATGCCAATAGCGTAGGTACATTCGTTAGCGTTAATTTATCGATAACCTGTCGAAAACTTTCAAAAAATTGACGACGGTGGCGTGAGGAAACGAGAAAACGAGAGGGGTCTATCGCGCTTCAGGTCCCGAGTTAACTCGACCGGGTTGTATAATGGTTGCTGCAGCGCCCCCTGGTGGTCTACCACCTGTTCTGAAACTTTTTGAATAAAAAAAACCGCTTTGAAATTGGCCCAGTAGTTTCCGTGGAAAATAAAAACAAACAAACAACCTCTAACCCCAAACGAAAATACCGCCTCTATTCGGTTGCGTCCGTCGTGGGTAAAAATACCATAAAGCATTATTTCCACAAGGGGTGACCCAGAAAGTTCTTAGTAAGCATAAATGTATTTTTATTTTAAACAAAACTCATTCTTCTCAGGTACCTTTCAGCGCTGCGCGTACGTCATTCGCCTGAAATCGCCGACTGTGACTCAACATGCGTGCACTTCCACTACTGCGCAATAACGAGAGCTGACTACCACGAGTTTCGTGCGTGCGTCCGCAACCCCGCGTCGGCGCTAGCGTCGCGCGCGGCTCAAAACTCAGCCGCCATCTTGTTATACGCCATTTTGATTTTACTAACGTCATAATTCTCTTAACGCACTTAAAAGGCGTTTTGGAACAGTCATAGAATGAATGTTACAGATTTAATAGAAATGTTTATAAAATAGTCAGCATAAATGCTTCCAATTTCTTTCACTCTTCTCTGCTGCAAGAACTACTAAGTAATGTTTTTATATAAACTATCGTCGTTTTATTTCGTTTGCCCAAAAACTGAGGATGTATAAAATTTACTAAATATCTTTAGTTTTGTTATAAATAAATGTAAAAGATGATTATGTATAGAACCATACTCATTGATGTAATTAGGTTATGTCATTTACTATGTGATTCTCGTCGCTATTTGATTGTGATATGATAAAAAAATTGTAAATAAAAGTAAGCGAACTGAAAGTCAATGTAAGTGAATAAAATAGGATGTTTAAGAAAAGGGAGTGAAGTTTCATTTATTTCTGAGTATCAATCCCTTAGAAAATAAAGAACTACAAGAAAAATATAAGATGAAAATAAGCGATTGAGCTGTCTGTTGCTTTTAAAAACAAAAGACAACTGTATCTTTGTGCATCGTCGAAGGCAAGACAAGAAAAA
This sequence comes from Agriphila tristella, assembly GCA_928269145.1. Classification (NCBI taxonomy): domain Eukaryota; kingdom Metazoa; phylum Arthropoda; class Insecta; order Lepidoptera; family Crambidae; genus Agriphila; species Agriphila tristella. Next base: position 2,666,917 of record OV743440.1, on the reverse strand, counting down.
TACAATACTATTTTGTTTTGAAAAATGTAAGATAAGACCGTTAGGATGCCATTCCACTAGAGATGTGCGAGGCAACTAGAGCTGAGTGGGTACCCGTTAGGTTCGCGAGCCTCAGCGCTCCACGAATCTGCAATGTGTTATGCGAACCTCGGTGTGCGCTCCGCATTTTGCGATCCGATGCAAACACAAAGCGGGGTAAGTACAAGTTCGCAAATGCAAGGTTTGCTCAAGAACCTCAGTGGGTACCCAGCTTAAGCTTTGAAGCTTTAAAAAACTATGACATTCCACTTGAGCTAAGTGAAGACGCGAGCAGCTTTATTCGGTACAAACAAAACTAGCTAGCACATATCCTTATCACACATCCTTAGCACAAACTGTGTCCTCAGCATGCATTCTTAGCACACAATCCTAACACGCATCCTAAGCACACATTCCTAACACGCATCCTTAGCATTCAAATTGTATGGAAAAAAATAGCTTCGTTGAAACCCTGTTCCACTAAAGCTATGCTAAGCTTTGAAAAGAAAGCTATCTTATTGATGTAAATTAAACGTATCCTTAGCAACGTAGCTTAGCTTGGGTCAAGTGGAACCGCACCCATACCATGTCATGACATAGAATAAAAAGTCTATTGTTGACAGAATTCCATTTTCGATGGCCAGTCGATATTCTCATAACAAGGGAACTATTCATGCAATACTCTTTTTAAATGAAAATGTTTTTTGATGAGGTTTGATTGTGTTACCTGTAGTTGATCGACTTTATTTGTAAATAAATAAAAATACATATATTTAAAAAATCTAGTCTAAAGGGATAGATCTCGTAGGTTTTGGCTTTTTGGGACACTCACTGTAGCAAATAGCCCCGCATCAGTGTTCCAAAAAGCCCTATACACATATTTTTTCATAAATCAAAAACTATAAGCTTATTAAGATTAATTTTCAACAAGGAAATATCGTGATAATAGATTTATACGTTTTTTATAAACATTAGCACTCTTACTAATTACGAAGTGCCGCTGCGGAGAAAGATTTGACACCTTAAATTTCGATGAAAAAAGCATGCTCTGATTTGAACAGTTTGTACTTAGTTGGGCAGTGGGGAATATAACCAGTTGAGCAGTTAGTTGAGCAGTTGAGTAGTTGAGCAGTGGGGAACAAAGGGACTTTTTCACTTTTCGAATCGAAACTATCAAATATACAGACACTGACGGGTGAAAATTGGACTTTAACAATCAATGTATTCTGTAAAAATAAAGCTGCTACGCACGTACCGGGAGTCATCGTCTTTTTTGTTCGAAATCCTAAGTCGTCCCATTTCTGTAAAATATATTTTATCGCATAACACTAAATATTCTAAAAGAGACAATAGGAATACACACCGCTATGCGATTGCGTTTTTATGATTTCTTATTCCAAGCGATTTGTCCGTTCACTGTACGTTCAACCTAACTCTCAGTCAAAGTAGGTCGTACCACACTTTTCTCTTGAAAGCTGCGAATGTCCCACCAGTGTACCGTGACCTGTGACCGCGTACAAAAATGGTACACTTCGTATGTCAAATAGCACCGCCAATTTACCCCTCAGTGTCAGCCTTAACTAGTCGCAGCAAGATAGTTTATGCCATATGAATACATTCCGATGTGCGGACGAAAGGGTCTCTAAAAAACCGTAAGCATTCATGGGTTGAAAAAGGAAGTTATGAATAGAATCATCGCTTTGTGAATTATTTGACAATGAATATTTGATTCATAATAATTAGATTAGCTCTTTTTGTGAAGATAGTTAATTAACTCGATGCGTTGATTCAAACGCATAACGTAGTGTAAGTAGTGACAAACAGAAATCTCAACTCATTTTAGTTCACTGTTCTCTGTTATTGTATAAATACTTAATAGATTTGGTATTTCATACGCAAACGTCACCCCAGCAAGACCAAACAACAGACACAATAGTTCATTGCAGCTATTAATATTTAAACAGCTGACCTCGTTCGAAATGGACAACTAGTTAAGAATTTATATCTTCACTTAGCTTCCGCCCGCGACTTCGTTCTCGTGGACATTCGAGAAAATCCTTAGGCAGATCACGAGAGGCAGTCGTGGAGGGAGCTGCAACGCCGAAGTTGCGGTCCCCTCCTGGAGAGTCCCACATGCCCCCTTCCCGATCACCTGCGGGAAGGGAAGCGCGTAAATGCGTTTTCCTTCGGCATACAAAAAAAAGAGGACCTTTAACCAGGATAAAAGAATTCTATGTTTATCTATCGAGGCTCCCTAAAGGTTCCCTAAGGATTTTCTCGAAAGTCCTAGCGAAGGAAGTCGTGGGCGGAAGCTAGTAGAAAATAATATACTTAATGAAAACCGGGCTTTGATTTTACTGCATGCCCGTGCATTTTGTTTCTGAGAAATTACAATAGACCCAACACTCGACACGTTTTTGTTTACTTTAGCCATTGACCATTATACTGTGCCAGATGTGGATGGATACACCGCTGGTTGGTCGTTCTAACAGTATCATTCGCCCGATGATATTATTACAACGAATTCATCGTAAACTTTAAATTCGTATATCTTTTGATTCAGTCAACCGATTGCAATGAAATAAAAATTTGATTATTTTGCAAAATACATAGTATATTTGTATGTTAATATCATCACGATTGGGTTAGCGCTTTTTACGTTATAAGCGCACAAACATACAGACAAACAGATGGACAGATAAACAGACAATGAGACAAAAATTCCAAAAATTTTAGAAATGGGTTCTACTAGTTCTTATTAAACACCATAACCACTTTTTTTCAAAATACTTCCATTGTACAGACAAAACTTTTCTACAGCTTTATTATATGTATAGATTATGTGAATTTATAAATGAGTTTTTAAACTATAATCCGGGGGTTGATCCGCATGAATCCAACTGAATTAACAGTGTCCATTTCATTATGTTAATTGTATTACGCGCTTTATGGTAGGTGACTGACCGGCACTAATTTAATTCATTCAAAATTAATGTGGATTCACCCACACACTGCTCGATAGATGCTCTTTGGAAGATTAAATTAGGTGCCTAATGGGCTAAGAATCTTCCCCCTCCATTTGCCAAATTATCTGAAAACGTAAATAGACCAATGATAAAAAGGAAGTGCCTGGTGATTAAGCTCTTGTGTACATTTGTCGGGTCATTGCACTGGGTCAGCGGTCGCTCCTGATTTTAACAATGGCCGTTCGAAAGAAAAGACGAATCAATATAAGATAACAGTGATCACTTTTTAAAGTCAATCTCTTTCTATTTGGATTCGAAACTCTTTTGGCCAAATACTCAAACGAATTTTAAAGTTAAGGCGCGGTGGTAGTGAATGTGGCGCCCCCACTACATGTATTTTTATTACTCGTAAACCAAGTCAATATTTAAAAAAAGCACAAGTATAAATCTCTTAAATTATATCTAATATTTTTTGAATAACTCTTCAACAGTTTTCATTCTTTCTGTAAGTTTTAAAATCCATTTTAGCTCAAAGTGGCCACTTTTGGCAATTATGCATTTTAAAACTTACAGAATGAATAATAACTTTTGAAGAGTTATTCAAAAAATATTAGATACAATTTAAGAGATTATTACTTGTGCTTTTTTTAAATATTGACTTGGTTTACGAGTAATAAAAATAAATGTAGTGGTGGCGCTAGTTTCACTACCTACAGCGCCTTAAGGCCAAATTCAAAAAAGTTGTCAGATTTGACGGAAACTCTATGAAACTGACAGCTTCCCTAAAGTTAAGAAGACCTTAACTAAAGATTAGAGCTAAGAAGCCTTTGAGTATTCGGCCTTTTGACTACGAAACATAAATTGCTAATGCAACAGCACCTCCGAGTTTTCAAGTTCGATTTCCGGTTGAGTCAATGTTCCTGAAAATTTTTGATGTAGTACTTTACAAATTGACTTATTTTAATTCATAATATAATGTTAGGAGAGAATTTTTCAAAATAAAATCAAGCTTATAAGATTTTCTTTTATCGATAAAATTATTTCGATATCAGTAGTCATTATCGTTGCTCGTGACAAGCGATTTTGCGATTCGAATAACACGCTCGCGCAATTAGTTCAACATGCTTCTTATCTCTAAAACATAATTATGAAATTAAATGCTCTTTTTACACGACTGCTCATACGTTTTTAGTTATTCCTTATAAAGTTATATAGTTTTCAACACACTTGCTCGTAAAGTGAGCCCTAATACATCGCTTTTAGGGCCATAAACCGAGGTATAGTCTGTCTAAAAAGTCAGTTTATCTAAGAAATTATTAAATTATTTAAAAAAACTTATACTTAAGGGAAACGTCCCAATAACCATTAAGTTTCGAACTTCGCTGACTTGGCGGGTCTGCCATACTCAAATTATTAGGCACACAACATCGAAATTAAGCTGGTTTGATGGCTAATTTATTAAAGTTTTTGTATTTATTTCCTTTTATGATTAACTTAAACATTAGTACATATTAATTCAATAAAATGTAAAAAAGAGCCGATTGTACCAGTAACCGGTACATTTGTACTAGTGGCCGTTATCTTGTCCCAAAATCCGGTAAGTTTTTATAGCGAATTTGAACTTTGTCCCTTGAGGTTAAAGTCTATAGAAATGCCATTATTTGTATTCTTATTCTTATTGATTGAAGGCTGTAGGAATATAAAAATAAAATACAGATTTAAGAGAAAACGTGTTTATTGGCGTTAGCCACAATTTCGAGAGATACATTACTATCAGTCTTTACAATACAATATGCAACCAAATGCTAGTTAGTGATATTAGTAAAGAACCACTAATAAGTCTTAATAAAATTACAGGATGTACAGTTAAAATGTTAGTCAGTCATATTAGTCAGTATACTATTATATAGCAAGAGTATCTCACGCATATAAACAAATTAAGTCCAGTGAACCAGGGGTCAAAACTTGATGGTTACCGAGCTGCAGCAGTTCTTCGATATTTAAGAAATTTTCCGACTTGTTACCAAAAACCATTAATTATGAATAAACTACTTCACTCTAAACATTGAATTGATACTTTTCTGAAAGCCGAAAAATAAGTGATCAATGTAAAAAAAAAATTCAATGTTTAGAGTGAAGTAGTTTATTCATATATAATGGTTTTTGGTAACAAGTCGGAAAATTTCTTAAATATCGAAGAACTGCTGCAGCTCGGTAACCATCAAGTTTTGACCCCTGGTTCACTGGGCTTAATTTGTTGACTTAGATACATGATTGGCTTGCTATTATACCACACCAAATCCAAAGGTCTGTAAATTATATACTTACCTTCAATGAGCTTTTCAGCCCCTTTGTTGCCCAACCACTCCCACCCCCACCTCTGAAAAGCTATCAGGCGCCCGGATCCTATTAATAATGATAGTATGGCATACTAATTAGAGGGGCTTCGTCGCTCTGTAAATTGTATACTTTTTTCCGGGGCTAGCTCTTAATCCATAATATTTCGTAAAATAGAGAAAATCGGGATAAAATCTTATACAACATGAAACGTCAGCTCGTGCGGTGACAACTTATTGCTTTCTCTCTGGTGAACCAATATTATACTCTCAGGGGAGGTGACAACCTGACAACTGACATTTATTTTTCTTAATCATTCAAATGCACTAAGAAGTTTTGATTCCGATATCAAAATCAATCACCCTAAAAATAGCTTTCTACCCCTTTTCAACCCTGTTAGGGGATACATTTCAAAAAAATACGAAACACGTGTTCAATTAATCTTGTAAAATAATGTCTATGCCAAATTTCAAGTCAATCGGGCCAAGGAATTACGTTCTCCCATACACCCTGTTTCACCCCCTTAGGGACTGAATTTCGCAAAATCCCGTCTTAGTGAGCACCTACACTCTAAAAGGAACCCCCATACAAAATTTGAGACTCCTAGCACTTGTAGTTTCTGAGATTTCGTGATGAGTGAGTGAGTGGGTGATTTACTCTGTTATATATATATATAGATTTGGAATGAATAAATGTGTAAGTCCTTAATTAAGTCAAACAAATATTTATTATTATCAAATTATTCATAATTCACAATATTTTGTTATAAAATATTAAAATGTTTGCATTTTATCACTTAAAATTATAATTTAAGTAGGCTGTATTTGTTCGCAAAATATTCTTGCATTGGGCGTGTGAAAAAAACAAAAACCTGCGCGCCTTTTCCCATCAAAATTATCATATTTTGGTTTTGTTGTATTTGTTGCTGTGTGGTAAATTACTTTTTTTTTTTAATTACTTTCGCAAATGAGTTGAAAAACGTCGTATGAAACTCGTGAGCTCTTGCTTATTGCACACTCGGCTGAGTTACGCCCTCGCCTGCAGCTCGGGCTGCAACCCACAGCCTTGTGTGCAATGAGCAACCTAAGCTAACGTGTCTCATAATATACTATTGAGGTACAAACGTTTTAACTAAGAATCGAGTCACTCAGAGACATTAATTAAATTTTAGATTAGATTAGATACCTTATTCTTTATTTTAACACTACCTAATCATATAAAAATAATTAACAATAATCTTACAGTGCTAAACATGGTGGTCCTACCGCTAAGAGATTTCTTCCAGACAACCGGAGGCATGGAAAGATTGACGGAAGATATAAAGGGGGGTGTAAAATGGCTCGGAATAAAGTATGTTTAATGAAAAAGTTTAAATTATAAACATATATTAAATAATATTAGCATAAACTTACATATACAAACATACATTTAAAAATACAATAATTATTAAGGAAAACACATTAACAACTTATTTGCAGTAAGCAGTTTATAGGAGAAAAGTAAGTAATAATTTATTATCTAAAGTGATTTTAATGAATCATCAATTTAAATGCATTTTCAAAGAGTTGGTACTATCTTTTACTTGTTCTATTATATTATCTGCGTTCTTAGTAAAAGTTAAGACGACACGACAAATTTTGAATGAAATTAATTGACGTCTCTGAGTGCGGCTGTAAGTAATATTTTATATCCGCTTTTTAAGTAATGGGGAGATTCTTTAGCACAGAAATACTTAATAGTACAATCTTAGTAGAATTAAATATGTATAGAATTTCGAAGTTTAAACTTCGACATCAACAATTTTTAATGTCTCCAATGCTGGGGCACAGGCCTTCCTTATAGGTAAATAAGGAGAATGGGCCAGAACCCACCACACAGGCCCAATGCTGATTGCTGGGTGTTAACAACTGCAAATGCAGCCAGGACCAACGTCTTAACGTGCCTTACGAAGCACGGAGGAACTCGAAATAATACATTTTTGGTTACCCATCCCATGACCGACCCTTGCGAAAGTTGCTTAACCTCCCCAATCGCAAGGCCTAGATTTAAACTACTGCGCCACCACCGAGTTCCTCCAGTTTAAACTTATTATAAACAAATATTAAATAAACAAGACAAGTCTGTATAAAGGCCTGGCATGGGGCTATCGAAATATTTTCATTTATCTATCTAATTTCAATTCATCAAACCGTGAAAAAACATAAACTTAGAACTTTTAAACCGAGGTCCCAAACAAAACCCATTGATTTAGGTATCCAATGCGGGTAGAACAAAGCATTGGCCAAGGACTTATTCAAAGCGTATTCAAAAAACCGCAGCGGACGTTAAAGTCCCACCGAACAAAATGGAGATACATTTTGTTTATTTTCCAGTCACGGCCCGAGACCGTTGCGGTGGAACATAAAATCAAATTAGTCACTAATAAAGCAAAGGCAATCCGGTTTTACTGACCAATTTAATATGGCCTGTGAATTCCGACGGAGATCCGACTTTTTCCGAGTCACACTGAATTATGGGGCGGGTACATTGATTAGCATTTGCACTTTTGTGTTTACTTAAGTTGATTGCATAGCAGACGCCACGGTGCCGATTCAATATTAAGGAAGCTGTAGTATCACAATTTGTGAGATAATATATTTGTAAATATATATATCTTGCACTTTATGTGCCTACCCGCTTTATTATAAATCTCTAACACCTCTTTGGTGGGCAGGAAGAGATCGTTTTCAAAAATAAGTCCACTTTTGCTTACAATTTTATTATCATTATGACATAATTAACAATTATTATTAAAAGTGCAATAAAGAATATTAGTGTAGTGGTGTTACTTATGAACTGTTTTTATTTCCCGTTATATAACACAAATTACTTACATAGGCAACAAATACCTATTACTTACGTGAATTTGATTATAGAAACAAGACATAACTCAATATTAGGTATAAGAGTTTGAATCTAAAATACGATATTAGTTACATTACATTATTATGCTATAACTTAATATGAAATGCTTAGAATCGGTTCGGTTTCAGTTCCCCAAATCCGATGAAAATGTCAGTAGACGTTTGAATTATTACACACTGTGCAGTCTTTCGAGGCGGGCGGAAGTATGAAAGCTGTAGTGAATCAGAAGGTTTGGTCATACTGAGATTTGATATTTCTTAGGGTCAATAATTTCACCCATTGCTTTAAAATCATGCACGTTTAATAAAGCTATGTGTATTTAATCTAGAGCAAAATTTTATTATTTCGAGTTCCTCCGTGCTTCGGAAGGCACGTTAGTGCGTTGGCCCTAAATCTACAGTCGTTAATACCCATTAATTTGCACTGGAGTCACATGATGGGTAAAATGGCCCATCATCCTTATTTACCCATTAGGCCTGTGCCCCAGCAGTAAGGACTATAAAATTTTTAATGTCTACACTACTGGGGCACATGCCTTCCTTTTAGATGGATAAAGAGGTTGGGCCATAGCCCACCACGCGGGCCCAATGCGGATTGGTAGGTGTTATGTTAACGACTGCAAATGCAGCCGGAACCAACGGCTTGACGTTCCTTCCGAAGCACGAAAAAGCTCGAGATAGTAAATTTTCTGTTACCCATCCCATGACCGAACCTTGCGAAACTTGGGCCAGGCGTTATACCACTGCGCCTCCGAGCTCCTCGTTAAAAATCATTAACAATGGCTACAGATCTTCGATCAAGAATATCCTAGATGTCCGGTCAGAGTCTTAAAAATGGCACCTCAAATAGCGTCCCACTTACAAACTGGGCACTTATTTTGCACAAAGTAAGTGATAAAAGATGTGTTTTTGTATAAAATAAGCTTATTTTGTACAAAATAAGTGATATAAATGTGATTTTATACAACATAAGATGTGATTATGTACCAAATAAGCGCCAAGTTTTTAAGTGGAACGCTATTTGAGGTGCCATTTTTGCGTACTGTTTTAGTTCCTGAAGCGTCTAGGATAATCTTGATCGAAGCTACTGATGAATACGGACTCCAGACATCATTACTAGTAATGACTCACAAAAGCCCTTCTGAGCCACAATTTAGTCCGGCACGGTCCGCCGGCGACACGTTTGTTTGTAACACAAACGAAGAGAACGAACGTGAGGGTCCAAAGCCGTAGGTGTTACGCGCATGTAATCGGATCTTACTAAAATGGAATATGCCTTTCTCAATTTAAGCTAAACTTAGTCTTCTTGAACCCCTTACATGAGTTGACGGGTTAAGAGGATTACGTAACCAACCACTCTGGATATCAGAGGGAATTATTAAAACAGAAAAAATATTAAAACAGAAAAATATTTTTGCCAAAACAAAAATATCTTTTCTTCCAGCTATGCTTTAATTTCATCACAATCACACTAAAAACTCAGTACACAGCGAGTCTTTAATGCTCTAGAGCAATAAAAATGTATGAAATTTCATTATTGCACAGTTTTTTCTTTAATAGCACCAAAAGGTGCCAATCTCAATGGTTTAGCTCTATTCAGCCAGCCGATATCAATACTTTTTTTCTACGTACGTATTATTCGTTTCTATCCTACTTGTTCCAAATTTAAAAAATGATTGCTGCTAACTCTGATTTATAAATGAAAGAAATTTAAAAAAGCGATTTGGCGGGAACTTTGTTGATTTTGCTGACAATATTTTTGGAAACGATAAAGTGTGATACTATCTGATTTTGAGTGCTTCGGCTTCGAATTAAATGGAATCATCTAGCGACACATTAACTCCGGAAAAAATTCTAAATGAAGCCGACAATGTTATAGAAAACTTTGTGCTCGATGCAATAATCTACTATTAAATTACAGGTTAAAAAAGCTTATCAGTCTTTTAATTTTAGATAATAATATAAGAGTACCTACCAGTGGCGAGGGGTGAAATTATGGCGAAGGTAAGCCGCTCTACAAAAATCATGAAAAATGTTATGATCTGCAACGTGGATCATTGTGGTGGGATTTCCAAAGGTAAGCCGATGGGAATCGGCTTGTATGGACCCTTCGCCACTGGTACCTACCTATATAATGGAGTCTGGCCAGTGAGTATTTATGTCATCTCAAACGTCTCACCCCTTCTTTGACTATGGGACCAACTCTGAAATCGCGAAAAAAATCAGCTGTTTCATACTTCATCATATGAGCCGCACGACACCCACTGCAGGGTATAGACCTCCTCTAAGGATCTCCACGACGATCGGTCCTGCGCTTCCCGCATCCAGTGGATTCCCGCAACTTAAGTATATAAAATAATTACGAAAGTATGAAAATGTATGAAAAAGCTGATTTATTTTCGCGATTATAGCACAGAATAAATAAATAATAGTAAAAGTTGTTCAGTAAATCAGAAAATAGTAGATAAAGACCATCAATCTTTATCTACTATTTTCTGATTTAACTATTAATTCTGTTACATGATGTACCTATAATAGCCGTGAAAATGGCTACAAGTATCGCATTTCTATGAGAATATTGCACCAAATTTAAAACACAAAGCACTTACAAAAGTTACGCATGACTCCCACTGAGCTTATTATTGATCATCATCCTCCTACCCTTATCCCAATTTATTTGTGGTCGGTGCATTGCGTCCTTTTCTTCCATTCCTTCCTGTCACTCGTCATCTTCTCATCCACTCCCTTCACATTCATATCATTCCGCACACAATCCATCCATCTTTTCTGCGGTCTTCCTCTTACTTTCCAGCCCTCAACATCCATATCCATTACTCTTCTAGTAACCTAGTAACATACCTTTCATCCCTCCTCATAACATGCCCAAACCAAGCCAGACGATTCCCTTTCAGCTTCTCTGTTACTGGTGCTACTTTCAGACTTCCTCTGACATATTCATTCCTTATTTTATCCATTCGCGTCACATCACACATTCTGAGCTTATTATTATGTACACTAAAATAGTTCAGTGATGTCCATACATTATTTATCAAGAGTGTCATAGATACGTTTCGTAACTTTTGACTCGTCCATTTAACAAACTAGCTAGTTAAATTTATACCCAGTTGACTCGTAACTAAATTTTGTTACGTAGATTGGACAGCGAAATCCGAGAATTATGGAGATATATGTAAAAAATAACATAGTACCCCGGTCACGTGCAGAATTTCCGCACAATGGTATCTTTTTTTTCGTTTTCGTCGCCTGCTCATGGTCACAGTGTAAATTTATACACGTAAACGCAGTAAACAATCTGCAAAATAAAATGATATTTTTACATAGTTTTTATTTATTTACACCAACCACGGCAGTATGTTTGAAACTTAGAATAATTACACCTAGAACGATAATTCCCTACAAAGCGCGCTGTCAAAAGTGAGGCAACTAAAACAGCCAAAATGGCGCCGTTTTCAGATTTTTATTGTCCCTTATTACATAGTCATACCTAATAAGTACAAAACAGTTTCAAATTCCCTACCTTAAAGAGATTAGTTATTATATTATTGGGTTTTAGTTACGATTAGGTAACGTAACTTATACTGAGCCACTTTGGCTCAGTATTAGTTGCCTCACTTTGCATACAAGGACACGGCTTCTAGGTGTAATTATTCTAAGGTTTGAAATCTGAACATAAACACGATAGCATTTTGGTGTAACTTTAAAAGTTACATAGAACACAAACTAAAAAATCTTTTATCTTCAATAATAAGAATATCATTAAAATTGTAGCAATAAGAACAAGTTTCCAAGACTACTAACAAATTTTGAAATTAATTGTTTTTTGTTCACAAAATCATTAAGTACCTACTGATTATTATTATTTAACCTATGATCAATTGAATAAAATACACCACCATGTTGCCGAACAATTTTCATTCTTTTTAATTTAAACTGACGTTAATTTGACATCATTTTGATGTCATGAACAATGAAATCACCGACATGAAAAAAAAATTGTTTAATGAAATAGTAAAGGTACTGCCCTCTACTAGAGCTTTCTGCTCAAACTTTATTTGACAAGCTGCATTATTTTTCAGTCTGTGGTCTGGCGATTTTATTCGCTGGTTGGAATGGTTATTTTACTCACCAGTTAAAGCGGGCGTATGAAAATAACTAATTTTTTGGTCGTTTTAATTTCTTTACATTTTACTGATCGCTATTGCGCTACGGTATTTCTGCTACATTTGTAGCGTTTTGTACTTAAAAGACCCACTCTTTCTTCACTAAAAATAAATCCAAGAGCAAAAGACTGTTTATTTATTGGACAGTCAATCATAATATGTAGTCACTAAAACAATAAAAAGGCTTAAAATATTGATCTTAAATTTAAGTACAGCACAGTAATTAAAGACTGCCACGGTATGCGATGTGGACAATTAAAGGTTTATTAGAATAAAAAAATAAAAAATATGTGTGTATAAGGTTACTAAAATTATAAAAAACTTAAGATGAGCGGGGGTTTAAGTTGCTTTCTTACTACCAATGAGATTAAATTTAAAACCATTGCTTTTATTAATCTGTTATTGAATATGATGAGTCATGTCCTTACATTATCGTTGATAGTACCTAGATGAAAGACAATTTTAATATTTTCCCCTCACAACACAAACTCTTAAAACTCAGTATACCTATAGGAAAATAGTAAAAAACAATAACATTAAAAATTAACAAATTGTTCAACTGGGGTATCTTTTTGCAAGCACGTGCAATTTACATTTTGCGGGATTTGCCGACCACGCCAATTAAAACAACCACAATGCACAATTTAATCATAAAACCAGATGTGGTACTGAAAATGACGGAACTTTAATGCCTTATAAATAAAATTGCTTCATTTAAATAACTGGCCAATATAACGTCGCTGTCAGTTCAAAAGGACGTATATAAAAATATACTGTTTTCAGGAAACACCTAAAAACTTTTTGAAACCAAAAAATGCACATAGGCCTTTTTACCCGACTGCAAAGAAAGAGTTATTGATCATATCAGTCCAGAAAGTCGTTATGTAAGAACAGATTGTTTCAGAAAACACGTCAAAACAACTATTTTATGAATGAATATTACTATGCCTACGACTTTTTGGTATAACCGCAAGGAAATTATAACAAACAAAATAGCGTGAACCTGTCAAATACAAACGTTATTCAAAATGACGTATGTTCGACTTAAGGCAATTTTACAAAACTTGATACTTTTTGTCTATTACTTTAAAGTCCAAAATCGTGCAACACAACTACTAATGGCATTTTGACACCATGAAGATTACGTTCAAAACTACGCATACAGCTGATAAAAAATAATTATAAAAAAATACATACGTCCTTTTGGACTGACAGTGACGATAACGTAGTTACTATACATATTACATAAAGAAACGGTAACGATTTGGTTTAAACCAATTTTATTAAATGATAAAATTGATTTGTTTATTAAAATCAATTTTATTACTCAAAATTAAATCAAACTAAATATTGTTTTGTTTTTTTATACTATTAATGTTTTTTTTAATGATAAAACTTGACAATAATAAAATACCTAAGTTCAATTTATTTATTTTGTACAGTTTATAGATTAATTATATTTTACCGTCTTTGAGAAATAAGTACTCTAATAAACATACATTTGCACTCCATGAGATTTGGTGACATATGTGGAACTATAATATCGGAGCGTGAGCACCGTGCTGCTCAAGATTATTGGAACCCCTAGCGCCATCTATTGAGTTTAGTCGTAACTATCAAGTCGGAAACGTCAAGTGGCTCACTTGGGTAAGGTCGATACAGCGAGTGTGTGATCTGTGCAGGACGTGTGACAGTTGACAGGTTTGATGTTTGTCAGTTTGACAGTTGACAGCCTTGACGTTTCCGGAGGCGGAAAAATGTGGAGAGCGCGATCGGGGGGTAGTCGGTGGACATTCTGTTACCGGCAGCCGTAGTGAACGGTCGTTCATTTGAGTTCACCTCGCTGTGTCGAACTTGCCGCGTTTACCGACTTGAATCCGTGTGAATCTGTTCGATCATCCGTTATTTTGAGCTAACTCGATGTTGATTGTAAGAATAGAGGTTGTGTATTGTAAAGAAACTATTATTTCGTGCTCGGCGGTGAATAACCTTATCCTGACTCCGTCATCAGAAGCGGGATGCAATCCAAACGTCCCACGTGGTGAGAAAAGTGAATCAAACGATATGAGGTGTGATAACGAGACACGTGCAACGGAAAATCAATGTGATCGACGAAAAGTGGCGTCTATTGACCAAATCGCAATATTATTGCTTTGTTACAATATAAGCGATGCGTGTGCCTACTTTGAGTTCCAATGTTCGTTCCTGACTTTGACCCCGAGAGGTCAAAATGTTGACGTGCGTGCCTGGATCATAACGACGTAATGAAGCTATGGTGATGGATGACATGGTGTGATTTCAAGCAGCTGTTCATTGTAAGGTGTGGCATTCCAGTACATCGCACAGTACCGACTGATTCCAAGGATAACAGGTCATATTGTGATCGTTCCACTTTTTCTAGTGCTTGTTCTCATGTCAAACAACAACCAAATGCGCCTACGATTATCTGCTTCAGGTGCTTCACAACACAAGACAACAGCGGTGCAACAGGCAGCGGCAACAGTTGTGGAGCTGAGCAAAGCAACTAGCAGCGCAAGCGGTGATGCAGTGGCGACAGCGATGCAATGGCAATGGCGATGCTCTGTGGCGGGTGCTAGTGCAGCATTACAAGCTGAGAGCATCCTGTTACTCGGCGCAGCCAGTATAGCGAATCTACAAGGTCACTTTATAGAGGTCAGTCGTAACGATTTTATTGTGATTTAATTTTTAAACGAAAAGTTTCTAAATATTCCTATTGGTTGCAATTATGAAAACAGCACAGTTTGAAGTCTCATTATGTTTCAAAATTATTCAAGGCAGTGAATTTAACTAAAATTAAAGGGGTTAGTAATATTTTGTTGGTGAATGGTGACTTCAATCAACAGAAATTGTTGTTGAAATTTAGTGCAAAAATAAGGAAAATAGAATAAAATCTTTCTTAGTAATGTCATTTATCTTGTGGTACTGTAATGTTAGCACTATTCTGTCGTAATGTAACCACTTTTCTGTTTGAATTCACTGCTAACAGTTGGTAGATGCATCAATGTTTCTGAATAGGTTTACTGTTGGTGTGCAGTGTTACTGCAGTGTTGGTAGTGTTGGTACAGTTCTGTTACACTGTTAGTACACTGTTAGTACACTGTTAGTACACTGTTAGTACACTGTTAGTACACTGTTATTACACTGTTAGTACACTGTTAGTACACTGTTAGTACACTGTTAGTACACTGTTAATACACTGTTAGTACACTGTTAGTACACTGTTAGTACACTGTTAGTACACTGTTAGTACACTGTTAGTACACTGTTAGTACACTGTTAGTACACTGTTAGTACACTGTTAGTACACTGTTAGTACACTGTTAGTACACTGTTAGTACACTGTTAGTACACTGTTAGTACACTGTTAGTACACTGTTAGTACACTGTTAGTACACTGTTAGTACACTGTTAGTACACTGTTAGTACACTGTTAGTACACTGTTAGTACACTGTTAGTACACTGTTAGTACACTGTTAGTACACTGTTAGTACACTGTTAGTACACTGTTAGTACACTGTTAGTACACTGTTAGTACACTGTTAGTACACTGTTAGTACACTGTTAGTACACTGTTAGTACACTGTTAGTACACTGTTAGTACACTGTTAGTACACTGTTAGTACACTGTTAGTACACTGTTAGTACACTGTTAGTACACTGTTAGTACACTGTTAGTACACTGTTAGTACACTGTTAGTACACTGTTAGTACACTGTTAGTACACTGTTAGTACCACTGTTAGTACACTGTTAGTACACTGTTAGTACACTGTTAGTACACTGTTAGTACACTGTTAGTACACTGTTAGTACACTGTTAGTACACTGTTAGTACACTGTTAGTACACTGTTAGTACACTGTTAGTACACTGTTAGTACACTGTTAGTACACTGTTAGTACACTGTTAGTACACTGTTAGTACACTGTTAGTACACTGTTAGTACACTGTTAGTACACTGTTAGTACACTGTTAGTACACTGTTAGTACACTGTTGGTACATTGTTAGCACACTGCTAGTTCACTGTTAGTACTCCGTTTGTACACTGTCAGTACACTTTTAGTCATAGTGTGGTGAATTTGAGTAAGCAGCTGTTGCTATGTAGGAATATAAATTCAGTTTAGTAACTACTGTTCATAATCATGAAATTAAATTACTTCCTGATTTAACAAAGTTAGACCCGAAGTTCAGGGGGCCATTTAAAGTCATAGAAATACTTGATAACAATCGTTATGTTTTAAAAGCCCTAAACTCAAAGCGTACTTACAAGTACGCACATGATAGGTTAAAAAAAAAGATGCCTGAGGGACAAGTACCTAATGACATCAGTGATTCGGAGTGTTCTAAAAATTTTTTTATTATTGTGTCCTCTTAAGTCATCTTGTTGAGTAAGATCACAGGGATGATCTTATGTGTGAGATCACAGGGATGATCAAATGTGCAAGAGCCACAGGGATGGTTCTGAGGAGTCACAGGGATGACTTAATTTATGAGCTACAGGGATAGCCGGACTAAAGTGGTACACAGTAAATTGATAATTCAATTGTTTGAAAAAAAAAAGAAAAAAAACACAATTGGGTACTTGGCCCTCCAGCATATTTGGCTGTAAATTCTGTAAAAAGTTATCATTAGTTATTATGGTGATGATGGGGAATATGATGATAATGATGATGATGGTGGTGATGATAATGGTGATGATGGTGATGATGATGATAGTGATGATAGTAAACGAAGGGGCTGGACTTTCAACTAGTTTAATTAGTTCAAACAATACTCATTTTTGTGATTGTTTATTCCATAGTATGCTAGTCGCTCAGATTGGTTACATTTTTCGTGCATTCGTAGTCGTAGGTGTAAATCGGGCCTGATTTCCCGTCGCATTGCGGCCACGCTTGTGAGTGGCGTGCGTTTAGCTCAAAGATGTAAGCGATCGTTGTTGAATCGCCGGATAAAGGCGCTGTGTTGTGTAATGGTACCGGATGGAGGAAGCCCTTGTTTTGGGTGATCACCGGATAGAGGTTGTCATTGGGTGCTAGATGGAAGCATCTGAATTGTAGAGTATTGCATACTACACTGATTACACAATCTATTTAGTTTTGAAATATTGGTCTGATGAGTTTTCTTGAATTTTTAGTGAATAGTTATTTTGATTTGTTTACTTTCATCACTGTTATTTCATGAGTACCTATGGATTAGCAATGGAATAAGCAATGTTGTAATTTTGAATAAAGTTGTGGTATACAAATTGTGGTATTACAAGACCTGACCCTTTTGGTCAGGAAGGCCGAGCGTTTGAACATTTTACTGTTCAGGTACTATCTCCCTTTGCAGGACCTTCCCCAGCCACCTCACACGAGGACGTGTGAAATGTCAGGATGGCCGTGTCGGAGCGTGAGCACCGTGCTGCTCAAGATTATTGGAACCCCTAGCGCCATCTATTGAGTTTAGTCGTAACTATCAAGTCGGAAACGTCAAGTGGCTCACTTGGGTAAGGTCGATACAGCGAGTGTGTGATCTGTGCAGGACGTGTGACAGTTGACAGGTTTGATGTTTGTCAGTTTGACAGTTGACAGCCTTGACGTTTCCGGAGGCGGAAAAATGTGGAGAGCGCGATCGGGGGGTAGTCGGTGGACATTCTGTTACCGGCAGCCGTAGTGAACGGTCGTTCATTTGAGTTCACCTCGCTGTGTCGAACTTGCCGCGTTTACCGACTTGAATCCGTGTGAATCTGTTCGATCATCCGTTATTTTGAGCTAACTCGATGTTGATTGTAAGAATAGAGGTTGTGTATTGTAAAGAAACTATTATTTCGTGCTCGGCGGTGAATAACCTTATCCTGACTCCGTCATACCATATTTTATGCAAATAAATTATATTTATCTTTAAAAAATTAGCTCGTTCGCGCCCCCGAATAACGTCAAAAATTTTCATAATCTTGAAAAGCACATTCACAAAGAACTTACGCCTGAAAATAAGCCGCGCAGATAAAACCTTATCGTATTACCGATCCACGTCTCGCAAAGGCCCGTATTTCAGTGAATAGTAGAAAATATCATTTTTCAATGCGGCTTCGCTCGTTCTGCCCTTTACATCGGGTTTTACAAGCCATGAATCCGATACCCTATCTCATTGGGAAATTTAGCGTAAACCATCAACGGGACGATAGAATGACTCGCGTTAAGGTATAGGCATTTGATACAACCAGCTTTATGTTATCTGTGGTACCTATTGTGTTTTCAAACTTTGATGTCCTATTTATTTATCCATTAGGATGAGCAGTGGAGTCATTCAAAATGACTTGAGTGTGGCTATGGTGACGACGTGTCACATGTTTGTTAGACAAATGCGGGATTTTTTCTTTTGTACAAAAATATTAAAAAAGTTAAAATTTGAGATTTTAGCATTCATTATACCTATATGCTATTATTTTACAATACTAAATAATATACCTACTAGAAAAAATTGACTCGTCACCAGTATTGTCTCAGTTGGTAAGAACATTGGACCGGACTTCCAAAGGTCGCGGGTTCGATTCCCGATACAGTTAGACACATACATTACACATACGTTACATTGAGACAATACTGGTGACGAATCGATTTTTTTCTAGTATTTTATTCAGTATTTCATTTACAAATTCAATGCGCAGTTTTTCTATTAAAATTATCTAAACCATTTTATTTTTTTAAATTGACAAAAATAACTGTCATTGCAATTCCCGTCCCGATGCGCTATTGCGCCTATTTTGGTGATTTTCAAACAACGATTTCTAAAGTATCAAAACAAGTAACATTAACGCGAGTGCCCCAGCTTCGTTCCTAACGACACTCTCTAATGGCTGGATAACGACAAATAATCCTGACGATCAGCGTTATTTCTCATAAATTATTCATTCCACAATTAATATCCGATAGGAAGAGTTTGGGAACAGGTGCCTTAAAGAGATCTGCTGATATCTTAAGATGAAAATGTTTCCCAAGTGGTTTGCTCGAATTCTAATTGAAAGGCGATTTTGTTATTACACTTTGAACATTCAATTTAAGCTTTAAGTGTATATTTAAATTAATTTTAAGTCATTGTTTCAACACATCAATTTAGGATTACGTTGTATGAAATTATGATAAAATATAGATAACATTTGGCAGTAGTTTGAAAGGTAAAGACGTAGTTTGGAAGGTACTCTACCATCCAAGAACAGAACATTTTCTTATTATGTTGTGTTTTAGCAATGAGAGTAATATATATATCCATGTATTTCATTCTGTACATACAAGGGTTTACATACATTAGTATGTCATATAGGTTAATGATGGTATCTAACGCCAAGTTCATGCGCCCGCCGCGCCGTTTACCTAATAGTACCATATGGTATTTGTCATGTATCATCATAAAACATAGGATTAGTAACTTAAATCCAAAACACTGGATAAAGACGAAACTTCTTTGCCGCATATGCGTGACAAATATGATTTTGAATCATTGTTGGCAGCGAATGAATGTTGGAAAAGAAAAAAAACTTAAATGCATAAAATACCTTCGTAAGCTTTGCAACTAACACCTAATTGATTGATATTTATTTTGTACTATGATGCTCTTGCTAAATAAATACGAATAAATATATATTTTTAATGAACTTGTAGATTGGTCGCCATTACATCGTCATTTCGACTATTATTGTTCAGCCTTTTATAATGTTTAAAAGCGAACAAAAACATTAAATAAAGGCACAATCTCAAAGGGCCATCAAAGGGACTACATTAAGTGAAGAACTTAATAGCTTCGTCACTTGAGCCGTTTTGTCTCAGGCGTCGATTTTAAAATAATTAATTGTTTTCCATCCTT
The DNA here is from genome assembly GCA_928269145.1 of Agriphila tristella. Taxonomy (NCBI): domain Eukaryota; kingdom Metazoa; phylum Arthropoda; class Insecta; order Lepidoptera; family Crambidae; genus Agriphila; species Agriphila tristella. The sequence continues at coordinate 2,646,650 of OV743440.1, read as the reverse complement.
CTTTCTGATCGCGACAATTTACAACGCTACACTCTTATCAAGATTTCTTTCAATTTATCATGGACCCATTTCAAATAGCCTTCCAAAAAATATTTAACATAAGTAAACATTTATTTTTTGTACTTAAAACCAATTTCTTTAAGAAAGAAATAATTTTTTAAAAACGTTATTGTATTTTTCTCAAATAAATTTAATATTTGATAAGTATAATTATAGATTTGCAAAACTATTAATGTTTCTAAAATAAATATGAACGAACTTAAGCTTTCTTTCGTAGCTAAAAAAACCTTGCTTAGTGAGTGTCTATTTATATTATACTAGCTTCTGCCCGCGACTTCGTCCGCGTAGATATTAGACGAAATCCTTTTAAGGAACCTTCAACCAGGATCCGGCCAGCCATTTTTACGCGATTAGGCGAGTCCCCATCAAGCGCGCTGCCTCGCGAGGCAAGCGCGTGTGGCGGGCCTCGCACAAGGCTTCCAGTTCCCGTTTCCGTTCCCATTCCCCGTTCCCGTTCCGTTCCCGTCCCGTTTGCGTTCCCGTCCCGTAAACGTCCCGTAACCGTCCCGTACCCCTTCCGTTTCCGTTCCCGTTCCCATCCCGTTCCTGTCCCGTTCCCATCCTGTTCTCGTTCCCGTTCCCGTCCGTTCCCATTCCCGTTCCGTTCCCGCTGCGTTCCCGTCCCGTAAACGTCCCCTAACCGTCCCGTACGCCTTACGTTCCCGTTCTTGTTCCCGTTCCCGTCCGGTTCTTGTTCCCGTTCCCATCCTGTTCTATTCCCGTTTCATTCCAGTTTCGTTCCTGTTTTGTTCCCGTTCCGTTCCTGTTTCATTCCCGTTTCGTTCCGTTCCTGTTCCGTTCCCGTCCGATCCCGTCCCGTACCCCTTCCGTTCCCGTTCCCGTACCCGTCCCGTTCTAGTTCCCGTTACCGTCTCGTTCCGTTCCGTTCCGCTCCGTTGCGTTCCGGTCCGGTCCGGTTCGTTCCGTTCCGATCCGTTCCGTTCCGTTCCGTTCCGTTCCGTTCCGTTCCGTTCCGTTCCGTTCCGTTCCGTTCCGTTCCGTTCCGTTCCGTTCCGTTCCCGTTCCCGTGCCCGTGCCCGTGCCCGTTCCGGTTCCCGTTCCCGTTCCCTGGATGTGCATGTCCAGGTCCAGGTCCATATGTGTCATGTCCACCGCGTTGGACTTCAAAATAAATCTAATTTTCGCAATCACCATCCCATAAAACCTCAAAAACGACATCCATAACGATTTTTATGTTACTCACCCCACTTACCCTCTAAGGGGTTGATTTTCAAAATCCCAAAATATATATTAAGACGTGCTCCTACGAATTTTAAAGTTGTAATTTCGATTTTGTATTCTTTTTCCATACAAAATTTGTACCCCATTTTTACCCCTTTAGGGGTTAAATCATGTCCACCGTGTTGGACTTCAAAATAAATGTCATTTTTGCAATCGTCATCCCAGAAAACCCTAATAACGACATCTATATCGATTTTTATGTTTACTCACCCCATTTACCCTCTAAGGGGTTGATTTTCAAAATCCCAAAATATATATTAAGACGTGCTCCTACGAATTTTAAAGTTGTAATTTCGATTTTGTATTCTTTTTCCATACAAAATTTGTACCCCATTTTTACCCCTTTAGGGGTTAAATCATGTCCACCGTGTTGGACTTCAAAATAAATGTCATTTTTGCAATCGTCATCCCAGAAAACCCCAATAACGACATCAATATCGATTTTTATGTTTACTCACCCCATTTACCCCCTAAGGGGTTGATTTTCAAAATAACAAAATATATATTTGCCTATTTATTTTTAGATGTGCTCCTACGAAGTTTAAAGTTGTAATGTCTATTTTATATTATTTTTCCATACAAAATTTGGACCCCATTTTCACCCCTTTAGGGGTTAAATCATGTCCACCGTGGTTGGACTTCAAAATAAATGTCATTTTTGCAATAACGACATCCATATCTATTTTTAGGTTTTTTTTAACCCTTTTCACCCCCATTTCATCCCCTTTGGAGTTGAAATCCTAACAAAAACAATATACGTTGCTTTAGATTTCTATCCATAAGCCTAAATTATAAATTTAGCGATTTTTACTTCGAAAATAAAGGATTTTCTTTAATACACAACTTCATCCCCCTTTTGACCCCTTCGGGGGTAGAATTTTGAAAAACGCTGAGACCCTTATTTATTAATTTTCAATCGTCAGCCTAAACACAAAATTTGAAGATTCTAGCTTCAAAACTGAGGGACTTTCATACAAACTTTCATCCCTTATTTCATCCCCTTAGGGATGGAATTTTCAAAAATCCTTCCTTAGTGGATGCCTACACTGTATAAAGTATCTGTGTGCAAAATTTCAAGTCTCTAGGTCCAGCGGTTTGGGCTGTGCGTTGATAGATCAGTCAGTCAGTCAGTCAGTCAGTCAGTCAGTCAGTCAGTCAGTCATTCAGTTTACGATTTTATATATTAAGATATTCGTTTAGAATATTGGAAAGAGAATGAATATAATAAATATTTTTGTTAAAGATTACTTAAATAATGTTAGTAGAAATCTAAAACCGATGCGGAATGTTGCAGTGATGTCTGACATGCAATATTCCCATTATTGCTTGGAAATGCCGTCTCTCGATCTCGATGAATTAAAGATTGTTTAGTTCCCAAATCGCGCTTAGTTTTCTAAAGTGCGAGTTAGTAGCCATTAAAGATTGCTACAAAACATCCTATTCAGAACCATTAGAGATATACATCTCAATTCAATTCACCGTAACACATTCACCTGTCGCGACGTATATATGTTTAATTTCGCACATTCCATCGCGCGCCGCCATTACCGCCGTTCCACCGCCTAATATGACCCATAAAGAGGCAACGTCGCAGATTGAACTGTTTACTGCCTACAAGATTGTAGTACAACGCTGTTACATCGTCTAACGTCGCTTTAAGAAAAATAAATTGTGTGACGCAATTTTCGTATTGTGTTGTGACTGTCATTTGTTTTAAATAATCAGATATACCGTTCTTATAATTCTCTATAATACAAAAATGAATCGCTGAATGTCTTGCTAAGCGCAAATCTCGGGATCAGCTGAACCGATTTCGCTAATTATTTTTTTGTTGTGTTTGTTATTATCAGGAGAAGGTTCTTATGGAAGGAAAAATAAAGAAAATTGCGCGGAAAATAAGAAAACTTAAGAATACTTAACCACCATATAAAATTTTATTTGGATTATAAACCTTTTTAATGTAACCTTATGACGTTTGACATAGAATTCACAGAATGCGGGCTGCAAAAAAACTGAATGTGGTTTAAAATTCGAATTCAATATTCATAAATCATAACATAACATTCATAACTAGGACAACGTCTGTCGAGTCAGCTAGTTGTATATATACTTCAAGTGTTATATTATTGTCCACAAAGTGTTATCGAAATGGCAATCAATAAAACATAGGGTCATAACTTTTGTATTCTAACTAGGAACCTAGAGTGTCACGCGTGGCTACAACCAAAGTCCTAAAAAAATAGGTTAGTTTGTTCTGGCCCGATATTTGATTATAACACTTCACAACTACGGCACAATAAATTTGTTCCAATGACCCTCATAAAGTTCTGTACAAATTGACTCAAAATCCATCGGTGCATTAGTGCGTTGCGACGCGTGCACACATCGCGTCCGGGCGAGACATAAACTGCGATCAGACGGGTCAACACGCTTCTACTTCGATACTGCGTAAATCTATTGAGTGGGCCATGAAAACGACGATTTATTTATTTCAATTTCACAAACTTTCTAATAACAATGGCGGCTTCAAAGGAGCGGTATTCATCCTTTTCCAGCCCCCCTTATTACAACCTCTTAAAACTTGCAAGTTTTTCTGAATGGTCTCTTTTATTTGCTCTACAGCGTGAAAGAGATGTAACTATAGCAATTCATAAACCTGGCAAGTTTTTAGAGGTTGTAATACCCTCTCTGAACAACTTAATATGGACCATTAGAGCAGATACTATGTTATATACGGATATACAGTCAGATTTGTAACAGTATAATTATGAATAAATGATTTATGATTTTATAATAGCCAATGTGAATATACTAATGCCATTGCTCCAAAACTCACCGCTAATAAAGTTGTCGCAACATAATAGACCATTGGAGCAAATCTATCTATGTTATATGTAACGGATAAACAAGGTTTTTGGTAAAAGCCTTATAAAACCGAATAATAATATGGTAGATAGGGACCATCAAACTGAACAACTTTTACTATGGATGGGACCAACATTGAAATCGCAAAAAAATATCAGCTGTTTCATACAAAAATTAATAACGGAAATATCAAAATGTATGCAACAGCTGATTTTTTTTTCACGATTTCAGAGTTGGTCCTATAGTTATTCAGTTTGATGGTCCCTATCTACCATATTTGGCTTTATAAGGCTTTTACCAAACACCTTGTAAAGTCAGATTTTATAAAAGCCAAAAGTCAATGCCATGACTCCAAAACCAACTATAAATATATGGAGTAATGTGGTCGGAACTTAAAAGTATATTATTTTGCTCCAATGATCTATTAAATAGACCATTGAAGCCTTAATCGGAGCACATTGTTATAGTCTAGTATTTTAATTATCTGTAGTTATACGCAACAGATTTTCAGTCACATTTTATAGAAACCAAGAGATCAACAATGCCGTGGCTCCAACACCCACCGCCAACAATAAATACGGATACAAACGGAGCTGCGTCGTCGCGTGCCGGAGCAACCTAATGGACCATTAGAGCAGATACTATGTTATATGCGACGGGTATAGGTACGGCTAAACGCCAAACTGGTTGGGTAAAGATTTAAATTTAGCTAAATCCGACGATCAACGTTTACCACCATTATGTTTCTAAAGCCGGCGACTGAACCTGAGCATTTTGCCGTAACATTCGAGGCGAGCATGTTACGTTACACTGGCATTGCCTGACTGATCTGCCCCCTTACTCAAAAGGCCAATATTCTATTCGTTTGAACGCTAAGCTTACTATTGAAACTTTAAAATAACCAGTAAACTATAAAATTACGTGCCGTAAGCTTGACAATTCCATACAATACATCGAAGTCTGTGATTTCCATAAGTTTGCGACATGTGATTTAATCATCTATTGCTCATATTTAAGCTTTAAAAGTAAGCATAGCGTTCAAACGAAGTCCCTTGCTCGTGGCGAACACTGCGCTCGACTGTGATCCGCAACGGAACATAGTCAGGATCGAAATGTCGGATAAATAATTCGTGTTTCTGGATACTATGATTTTACTTAATTTTTCCATTATTTCTAAAATATAACTAAAGTCAATGGCAAAATTCAAAACTAAAAGACACTCCGATGCCCAATTTACATGCGCTCGCGACGACGGACGCTTGGGGTTGCACTGACCTAAAATTAGGCGTAACGTAACACTCAAAGGGATTTGCCAAAATACCGACAGTTTGGTGGAGCACGCGGCGCTCGCAGCGAGCGGCTCGGCTCGCTTACATTACGACGAAATGTTACAGGTCAGTCGCCGGCTTTAGACAATCAAATTTTAGAAGCGAAAACGAACATCATATCGAAATATTCCACAACAGCGACAATAACTTTTTATTTTTAAAATTTCTAATCTATAATCTTTTTGTTTTGGTAATAGTATTATCTATTATTTTGTCTTCCTCCAGGAGGGCTTTTTTATAGGTAAACGTGTGAAACTAATTTCTGGACGCCATCGTAATAAAGAGTCATGGGACGGGTGACCAAAAGTTTAATATCTTGAATTCCTCCGTGCTTTGGAAGGCACGTTAAGTTGGTCCTGGCATTTGCAGTCGTGAACACCCACCAATTCACATTGGGCCCGCGTGGTGTATTATGGCCCATCCTTCTTATCCACCCATAAAGAGGGCCTATGCCCCTGCAGTGGGGATATTAAAAATGGCCTCATTTTTCAACAAAATAATAGAGATTTTAATAAATAAAGAAAATAAACGAATATTATTAAAGAAGAAAAATAAAAAAGCAAAACTTCGGTCTGTGATAAAATAAAATAAAAAATGCCTGAAATATCATTTAATTTTACAGAGATACGACAACAATTTGCAAAGATAAAACCCTTCGCATTAAAGACGCAAAACTCAACAAATGGCGCAGTCGAGAGTGAGAGTCTTGACAGTTTTTCTCATTATTTAAATTACAAACATCTTCAGTAAAACCCGATGACACTTCTAAGTACTACATTTTTCGTATATTTTTTATTGAGAAAATTCGAAGTTGTAGTATTACATAGTTATTTTTTTATGTTAGGCTGATATCAGAAAATCAGTGACAGTAGCTTAAAGTAAATTATAATCAAACAATAAAATATATAAAAAATATCAAGTTTTCTGCTTTACCATAATTTTAATCTAAGAAACGCACTTGAAAAGACGGAGGTAAAAGAAAGGTATTTAGTGAATAAAAAGTTTCCAAGATATCTTATAATGTCTTTAAAAAAATATTCTTGGCTTTGTTTCAACCATCTTTATTATTTTTCATCAAAATTTAAACCCAAAATATGCGTTGTTTTGTTCCTCCTACTATTAAGTACATATTTTTCTCCCAAATGACTGTGAAATTTATTATTAGAATTATAACAGGTACCTACGTTTCAATCAAGCTACCAATAGTCATCCCATTTTCCGGTATACCAATAATAAGTAATAACAATACAGTTTCATGGCAAAATTACAATCCAAACGTAACATTGATTGCGGCACTGTTTCCCAAACTTTAGCCCTCGTAACATACTTCAATGCAATTTTTAAAGTAATATCAAATATTAGTTCCTGTAATTTAACAAAATATAAGAACCAATATTTGATAGTCTCTTTAAAGCAAATGTGACGTTTTGTCGTTTGATAGTAATAAATCCATTTTATTGTTATGATTTTGAATCAAATTGAAAGGATAATAGTAGTATTTTAGTTTAATAGCCTGGCAACACCGCCGCTTAGCTCCGCCGTTTCCCGCCATATTTTCCCGCCATTTGTAGTGGAATGGGGAGGTAAGCGGTGGGGATATGCGGCAGAACGGTCGACGAAAGTCAGTTGCGGGCTCAGTCTCTGTTCAACAGTCGAGAAGCCAAGTAGTTAGGGAAAACTGCTAACGTATCGTTGCTATAGCCTAGTTAATAATATTCATGGTGTATTCCAGTGAAGAAAGTAAAAGTGGTTTACCTTTATTACTGTAGTTTCATTATAAATCAGAAGTGGGATAACCAAGGTATGTACGCTCACGATTTTTAACGTTTTACACCGAGCTAAAATTACGAAATTCAGTTGGGTAGTTTCAAATTTTATTGCATTGAAAGAGATTCTTACTTTTACAATTTGCACTGCCATGCATACACAACTCGCACTCATTGCACGTGGCCGAGGCTACACTTCGGCCGTGCATACACAACTCAGTCATTGCACGTGGTCGAGGCTACACTTCGATCGTGCATACACACTCGACAATCATTGCACGTGGCCGAGGCTACACTTCGGTCGTGCATACACTGCACATGCACACAAAACTACACTCAGCGTCGTCAGCATGATGAAATAGTGCGTTGATATTGGAATAGTAATGTCCATGATTGTAAAGCGAGGTCATGAAATGAAAGTTTTTTTATCTTAACTGCCCAACTGTAACTTTCGTGATTTAAACTCTGGGTATGCATTACATAATGAATTATGAAAATAAGAACTGTGTATATTTTAAGTACCTATCTATGTTACTGCGTATTTTTATTTCGGACAATGTGTTCCGCAGAGGTTATTAAGTTATTTTTTTATATTTCATACCATTGTAATTGTCGTTAGTAGTCGACCTTGACACTGTACCCTGGGGATGTGTGGATACGGAGAATAAAACGGATAACGTGATACTTTATGTAGAATTGGCACCAAGTTATGTCGATCTTCAAAAGGGTTTTAGTAGTACCATGACGCTATAGTCGTAGTTTAAAGCTCGGTTACGCGTAAGCATTTGTCTGTCTTTTACTTTACGTGTAAAGAATATGGAGGGTAGCCTCACTTCTGTACTCTTTGTGTTTTTTTTTTATCACCTTTATCACAATTATCTTTTTTTTTATAAAGGTTAATGGAGCTACTTCACAGTATGTTAAAGTGTATTTCGATGTAGAATTCAGTACGTTTCCGCTATTATTTGCGCCAAAAATTTGAACCTACGCAAGCACTTTTGATGATATCCTTATTTTTCTTGCAATTGTCTGTGAGGTTCATACGCAATTTGATCTTTTAGCTACTAGAAAATCTCTTTAGCTTGTCGTGTTTACTTTTTATTTGTTTTTGTGGCTACATCTTTACGCTCTCTATATAAGGGTATGACCCCCGCAAACCATGTTTTCCTATGATGGACCCTTAGTTTTATTATAATTCAAGAAGTTAATTCTTATTCTATTAAGAGGCCGTTCACAAAAATTGCCGATTTCACTAATTAACGTGATTTCAGAGAAGTGATCTTACAGTTAAAAAACTGTGTCTACTTATCTTTATGAATAAAATAATACGAAAGATCTGGTGTACGAGCTACGTTTATTTTTTTATTTTTTCCATGGTGATGCGCAGTATGTTTACTAGTAAAAGATTATAATTTTGATTTATGTGTTCCTAAATGAATGATTTAAGTTTACTTTGAAGCACATTATTTGTCCTATATTAGTTTTGATGAAATATAACTTAAACTTCGGTTTACTAGTAAAAGGTAATAATTTTGATGTCATTTTTATGTTCCTAAATGTTTTTTTTTTTTAGTTTTGTAAAAAATATAACGCTTTTAAAACTAATCGTTGTTGGTAGGAAATATTTCGCTACTTTGAAATTTTATTTAAAGAGAACCGGCTCTTAGGTATTTCTATTCTAGGCATATTTGTTTTCTATAAATTTTTGAGACGAGGTTAGACGCGCCTTCAGTTTACAAGGCTAGACGTGCCTTCGGTTTAAAAGGCTAAACGCGCCTTCGGTTTAAAAGGCTAGACGCGCCTTCGGTTTGAAAGGTTAGACGCGCCTTCGGTTTACAAGGCTAGATGCGCCTTCGGTTTACAAGGCTAGATGGGCCTTCGGTTTGAAAGGCTAGACGCGCCTTCGGTTTACAAGGCTAGATGCGCCTTCGGTTTATAAGGCTAGACGCGCCTTCGGTTTGATATGCTAGACGCGCCTATGGCTTAAAAGGCTAGACGTACCTTCGGTTTAAAAGGCTGGACGCGCCTTCGGTTTACAAGGCTAGACGCGCCTTCAGTTTACAAGGCTAAATGCGCCTTCGGTTTACAAGGCTAGACGTGCCTTCGGTTTACAAGGCTAGACGTGCTTTTAGTTTACAAGATAAGATTTATTTATGTTGTATTAATTAAGTACCTACATTAAAGATGTACATAATATTTGTAAATACCGTCACTCCTAGTCCCTAGTATATTTGAATTTACTTATATGAAATTTATGAAATATTTCAAACTAAAATGAAACTTAGTCTAAATATTTCACCCAGCCCTATGTAATTAAACTAGATATTTATATGAATGAAAATTTATTAAAACATTGACTTTCGAGGCTAGATGCACATTCAGTTTGTAAGGCTAGGACAAGGCTAAACGCGCCTTCGACTTAAAGTAAGGTACCTGTATGAAGAGGTTTGAGAATTTATAAGGGTGAAGTTTTTAAGTTTAGATGTGCTTTTATTTTATATAAGGTTAGGTAAGCCTTTATTTTACAAGGTGAGATGCGCCTTTTTTATTAACTGTTGTTGGTTTTCTATTATAAAAAAAAATATATTGATATGAATGAAAATATACAACTTACTTTCAAAGCTAGGCACACGTTCAACGTGTAAGGCTAAACGCGCCTTCGACTTATAATAAGGTATAACTCTTGATACTAGAATGATAAAAAAAATTGAGATTTATATGAATGAAATTTTATAAGGTTTGATGTGCTTTCATTACGAGGTTAGGTACGCCTTTATTTTACAAGGTTAGATGCGCCTTCATTTAATAGGATTAGATTCGCCTTCATTTTATAAGATTAGATGCGCCTTCATTTCACAATCACAATGCTAGATGTGCCTTAATTTTATAAGTTTAGATGTGCCTTCATTTCATAAGTTTAAACGCGCCTTCGTTTTATAAGTTTAGATGCGCCGTCATTTTATATATGGTTGGATGCGCCAACATTTTATATGATTAGATAAGCCTGCGGTTTGGCTAGATGCGCCTGCGGCTTATAAGGCTAGATGCGCCTTCAGTTTGGCTAGATGCGCCTTCAGTTTGGCTAGATGCGCCATCAGTTTGGCTAGATGTGCCTTTGTTTTGGCTAGATGCGCCCTCGATTTGGCAAGATGCGCCTTCAGTTTGGCTAGATGCGCCTTCATTTTATAGGGTTAGATGCGCCCACATTTTATAAGGTTTAATGCGACTTTATTTTATAAGATTAGATGCGCCTTCGTTTCACAATCACAAGGCTAGTGCCTTCATTTCATAAGTTTAAATGCGCCTTCATTTTATAAGTTTAGATGCGCCTTCATTTTATAAGTTTAGATGCGCCGTAATTTTATATAACGTTGGATGCGCCAACATTTTATATGATTAGATAAGCCTGCGGTTTGGCTAGATGCGCCTGCGGCTTATAAGGCTAGATGCGCCTTCAGTTTGGCTAGATGCGCCTTCAGTTTGGCTAGATGCGCCATCAGTTTGGCTAGATGTGCCTTTGTTTTGGCTAGATGCGCCCTCGGTTTGGCAAGATGCGCCTTCAGTTTATGTGCCTTCAGTTTGACTAGATGTGCCTTCGGTTGGCTTGATGCGCCATCAGGTTACAGGGCTAGATTCGCCTATGGTTTGGCTAGTCGTAATTAATATCTTATTGCTTTAATTTAAATTAACATTGTACTGGCAGGCAATTATTATAATTATTAATGTCATATATCATATTTGACATTAAGGTTTAACATTTATTTTATGGGGATTTTAAATTATTTATTGGAATGATGGGTAATGAAAAGTAGTTGTAAAAATTAATGATTATCGATTTTCAAATTTAAATTTTATAATCACCTAGCTACTGACAGATTTCTACGCCTAACAAAGGCAGGATAATTATACAGATTTTGTTATATTATGTCATCAATGTATACTACCATATTCTGGGAAATAAATGATTTGTTTATTATTTAGATGCAAATCCAGTTTGGCTAGATGTGCCATCAGTTTACAGGGCTAGATGCGCCTATGATTTGGTTAGATGTGCCGTCAGTTTGGCTAGATGCGCCTATGGTTTGGCTAGATGCGCCTATGGTTTGGCTAGATGCGCCTATGGTTTGGCTAGATGCGCCTATGTTTTGGCTAGATGCGCCTTTAATTTGGCTAGATGCGCCTGAGATTTGGCTAGATGCGCCTACGGTTTGGCTAGAAGCGCTAGCGGTTTACAAGGCTAGGTTGTTATATGCTTATATTACATGTTTATGTGACTACATAATGCAATTTCAATTTCATATTTGAATCGTCATCTGCAAACGATTATTTAAGTTGTTGTTGTTAAGCTTAGTGCACAGGCCCTTGAATATTGGTGTACTTTCACAAACAATCAGAAGTCAATTACGAACGAAGATCTATCAAAAAAATAAGTTGACTTTAGTCTGCGTTCTTCTTTAAGACACAACTTCATTTTACTTGGTTATCTCTTGGTTTATAATATATTATTGCAATTGGATGCTAATGTAGTTATGGTTAATTTGAATAAATTATATTTATATTTGAGAAAATAAGTCTCACAATATTAGGTACCTAGCAGTGCGTAAGCTACTATTATATGAACCATTTGTCCTAGTGTGGTGTTTAGGCGACTAGGTATGTTGCGTCAATGGGCCAAGTGTGTTCTTAAGTGTGGAACTTAGTAAGCGGCAAGTGTATCGCATCTATGGGCCAGACTAGGTATGTTGCGTCTATGGGCCAAGTGTGTCCTTACGTGTGGTACTAGTACTTAGTAAGCGGCCAAGTGTGTTGTCGCGTCTATGGGACATATGTATCCTCAGTTATAGCTTTGGTTTGAATATAACGTCTTGACAGGCCGTGTCCACATAGTGGCAAACGGTGGCCCCGCGAGTAATGACATTCATATTCATAATTATTTATTGCATCTACTAATTACATTAGCAATTACTAAAACTGAGCGCATTACACATAGACTTATTATATTGACATTACATAATAAAATGCAAGAGAACCACAAATTGTGGAATAAAATGAATAAATTGTCATGATAAATTAATGTTTAATAACTATGCAACTAGATATGATTATGTATATAAGTATGTGAATGTGTAATGTCACATAATATTTTTCTTATCTCATAAAGAAACAGTTCTCATGAATAGATTCAAATATATTTCCTTTTGACTCTGATGTTTTATTTTGTTGACGTTTGTCCTATGATTTAGGGACGGTTACTGTCGTTTATGTTTTATATATTTCAGAAACATATTGCATCTGACAAGATGCCGATGCGTTATATGTCGCTAAGGTGACGACGGCGCGATGTGCGACGCGTGACTGGATGGTAGAAACGACTGTTGCGTTATTGGTCGATCCTAGTTTTTGTGACACGATGACAACAGGCTGCGACGGCTAATAGGTTTCAGCTGCAATTATCTGGTTGAACATAGAAACGGACCCAAATTCCTATGCATTAATTTATCAAATATATTTAAATCTTATTCAGAACCTGTCAAAATAGGTAGTTCTAGTCTAGCTAAATTAAATATTATAAGTACCTAGCTCATGGTGTGAATTGTGAAATAAATAAAAATAATATATACTCATAATTATTGTTGCAACGCAACTTTAATAATTAAACGATTACCTTGCGTTTTATATAGCTAGCAAGTGTAGTAAATTGAAATTGTATACCTATTGTGGGTTTAATAAGTTGATATCATTGATAATTTCAGTTAGGTAGTCGGCAGCATGTCACGTTATCTGTCAAAAGTCGACAATTTGTAATTGAATTTGTTTACCCTTTCATGGTAAATAGGCTGTCGACTGTTATATTTACTTTTTGTACTTTTCTCTTATTAAATATTTTAATAAAATTTATAATTTAGTAGAAAGAACTAATAAGAAATGTTGTACTTTCATAAATAATTTGATTGCTTATTGTGGTAAAAAAATTGTAATAATTTTAAGATGTTTTAGAGTTAATATTTGTGTCACAATCTTACTGGATTTTAAAAATGTTATAGCTTTATGATCTCATGATCATACTAGGCGCGATAAGTTACAACAGTTAGTTCCTCTTGTAAATAAATTATTAAATATAAAAGACGGAGGTCGACAACCCTCTCCAAGTTTTCTTTCGCCATTTCTTTCTTGGAGGGGCCTCCCATTTTTAGCATTCATTAATCCACAAAATTAATTATAACAATTAAGTAAATGAGAATTCTCAAATTAAAAAAATATAACAATACGTTAAACCCAATAAGTTTGTTTAATAGAATGCGGTATTAGTTAACATACAACCGGCCGAATGTGACGATATTATTATGAAAGTATTGAGTTGACAATTATAACCTATAATATTGTTGAGTTGACCGTGCACGAGGACATGCACGAGGTCAGGATGGACGAATGTGACGTTTTGTCGTTTGATAGTAATAAATCCATTTTATTGTTATGATTTTGAATCAAATTGAAAGGATAATAGTAGTATTTTAGTTTAATAGCCTGGCAACACCGCCGCTTAGCTCCGCCGTTTCCCGCCATATTTTCCCGCCATTTGTAGTGGAATGGGGAGGTAAGCGGTGGGGATAGGCGGCAGAACGGTCGACGAAAGTCAGTTGCGGGCTCAGTCTCTGTTCAACAGTCGAGAAGCCAAGTAGTTAGGGAAAACTGCTAACGTATCGTTGCTATAGCCTAGTTAATAATATTCATGGTGTATTCCAGTGAAGAAAGTAAAAGTGGTTTACCTTTATTACTGTAGTTTCATTATACAAATACAATCAAAAAACATCATACATAACATAGAAAAATGGTTAATCGAGAATCACATCTTCAAATTTTAAAAAATAAGTAGGTTGGTACTGAACATTTCCAATTCGGACTTTATGAGATTTAATTTTCAATTTGAAATATTATGTTTTTAAAGAAGCTGGTAATAAGTAGAAGAATATGATTGTATACATTTTTCTCCTCATGAAACAAAACGCTTTTAAGTGGTTTGGTTTCATTATATTGGCCCCTCTGGGAAACGTTGTCAAGCGGACGAATCACGAAAATAGTTTTTTTCATGTGAGCCAACATAACATTATAGGAATGGCATAAAAAAATGTCAGATGTCAATGTCAGATTGATTTTGTTTTGTCAGTACTTTATATTTGTGTTGCCACAGTAGTAGAAATAATCAATATAGCATTACTTTAAGTTGGATTGTATTGAGGTTACGTTTTTAAATTATTACACATTTATTAAGCTAACACTTTAGTGTTAAATTCTAATAATCACTTGTTTGTTTTGAAAATACAGAAGTTTCTGCCATTCTTCTTTAGAGGACAAAAAGGTAGAAATTCTAAGGATTAGAAAGATTTCATTAATCTCAATCTTGTCATCTAATAACGCTACAAAAATCTCATACATAATCTGAGATAAACCCACCTTTGTAAACAAATTTCATATTAATTTATGTTGTCAGTGCATGTAAAGATTGAGAATTCCAGTTAACGATTGGAGTAAAATTAACGGATTTAGATTAGCGGGCCGCGGTTGGTGACCGCGTCGTTAACCGTCACGGCTGGCGGCTGCGGGCCGCCTTTAGTGCCCACTGAATCCCAATAAACTGTTGATGAATCAATTATGAATTCATTTGGATGGAAACTAATAAGTATTGGAATAGAGTAGTCTATTCAAGCATAGTACTAAATGTCTAGGAAGATATCTACCTATATATTAGTCGTTTAACAATGAGTAAAAGAAAGGGTGTGTAGAGGCATTTTGCATTTTTTAGCCCTCATCTCACCTGATGTTAAGTAACGATATGGCCGAAGGTGAAAGCGCACTACTCCCGGTATCGTCATCACTGATGAACTGACTGGTTATCTTACCTCTAAATTCCGTAACACAACAATTACATTGTTGTTTTGGCGTCAGATTTAGATAATATGGTGATAGCTAGCCAGGCGGACTTCAAATAAGCCCTACCATCAACCAAACTGAGTACAAATTGTACTCCCCTGGGAATCAAACCTGGGACCCCTGCGTCTTACACGGGTGGGCAAACCACTAGATCACAGAGGCGGTTAAAGCCTATCAAAAATTCTGCTTGCAATAATAACTTGCGAAGAGGAAAAAATATCCTTTGATCTTCCGGTGAAGCCTCGTCGGTGGATCGTAGAGGAATGAGGTTATTAACAATAGTCATAACGATGTTTTTGGTCTCTGTCATTTGTCGGCTTTTCACTATCTTCTTCGTTTGATTGATTCAAACCTGATTCAAACTTGCATTGAACGATCGATGATCAATTGTATCGATTGTCCATCCATGAACAATCTTACACAATCCCACTTCTGATTGCAAACTGAACATGTCTGCTTTGCATGAAGTAAAAGACTTTTTAACGGATACTAGCGGGGTTTTACTGAAAGTACTTTGGTAATTAGTTGGTATTTGGTTCGATTTTTTATTTTCCCGACGTTTCTTGTTCAGTGACTTCAGTCCCTCGTGACCACGGCAGCTGAAAAGGTGCCGAAACATCGGGAAAATCAAAAATCAAACCAAATACCAACTAATTACCAAAGTACTTTCAATAAAACCGCACTAGTATCCGTTAAAAAGTCTTTTATTTCATGTCTAGTGAGCGCGTAAGCTTGAGAAGTGAAAATGTCTGCTTTGCAATACGATCAAATCATGAACAGCAGCAAGAGATTCTGTATGAAATCATTAATTCTTTCTTTCTATATCCAGTGTTTTATCGCCCATTCATAACTATTGCTTCATATCTTCAAACCTTTAGTTTGTTTATTTTTACCCCTTTTTTACTATCTTTTACAACTATCGACATGAAACGATAAAGCAATCCAGGTGTAAACAACAGCTTAACAAATCCGTATAAAGCCTTCGCTCAGGCAGCCGGGACGGACAGACTGACAGAACAATTTGCCAAGTTATAGCGCCGCCACGCTCAAGCACCGATATTAGAGCGTGTACTTACAACGGAGCCCTTCACAGGGCTTGCACGGGGTCGTTAGGAAATTTTGTTTTGGAAAAATTAAACTTACTACTTTTTAATGAGATGTAATTAATTGGTTAGGTTAGGCCACCAATTTTACAACATTAGACACAATTCTAAATTATTATTTTCCTGATAATATCGATCTTTAATTAAGTATCAACGTTTTGCAAATAACAGCATAATCCACAAACTGAAACACATTTCAGTTTGCGATATAATCTGTTTTAAAAAGTTGAGCTGTGAAATTACTCTTTTTGTTTTATACCTAGTTATGATGTTGTGACAGTATGTGGTGATATTTTTTTTTTTATTTATTTAATTTAATTTTAATATTATTTAGTAGCATTACGACTGAAATATTTGCATATAGCTAGAGCAGTAAAACATGACGTATCAACATTATTAATATTATGACATATCGAAATTCTACCATGTTTAAGCGAATAAACGAATATTATAATTTTCATTCTTTACTTTAAATGACTGAAACATCAAATTAAAATCTCATAAAATAAAATAAATACACCGTCATTTTGTAGTCGTTTTAATTAACTTAAGGGTGTGTTGTACCAATGAAACTAAACATTTTTGCCCAAGAAACATGGGTCGAAAAACGACAAAAAAATTTGGTCCTCCCATACTATAACTAGACAGCTAAAACATTGTATTTGTATGGGAAAGTCCAAAATTTTTGTCGTTTTTCGACCCATGTTTCTTTGGCAAAAAATATTATTTTCATTAGTAGAGCACTCCCTGAAGTTAATTAAAATGACTATAAAATGACGGTGTATTTTAACATACTTAAATCTTTTCGGTGATTAAAACATTGGTAAAAAAAAGTTTCTTTAAATCCAATAAATTATTATACCAATGAAAAACTTAGTGGCAGCCCTAATGATTCATGCAAATTAAGACTGGTGCCTACATTTTAATACGGGTACAGATCAATAACTGCGACGACCGACGTACTAAACTTTATTAGCGTTCGAAAGAATCCAATGTTGCCTAACTCTTGTCATGTCATTCTCGGAATACGGAATTTGTTCTGCGTAGGTACATAATATTATTTGGTAATTTCCTTGAATGTTATATTTTAAGCCGATTTGCGTGGGAGATGGGACGTGAAGTGAAACAGAAGTTGTGACAAATAAATAAGATGAACCGAACTTGTAGATAATAATGAAACAGAATTGTGTAAATGTTGAAAGTAAACAGCTGATTCTTTCCATTAATTTGTTGTCATTGACGTTGGTAGTCAAGATCACGAAGTGTACACATAATAAATATACATATAGGTACTAATACAACGTGTTACAAAAAAGCCTAAAGCCGATTAAGTTAGATAAGGTAGGTACAATGCATACAACCCCGGAAAAATATTATACTTAAAGCCTGAAAACCGCTAATAAAATAAAAAATATTTCATTATAAACTGCTTGCACAGTAGCACTAGTAACCCTAGACCTAAATTGTATTTTTCTTTTGCCCATTAATGGAATTGATTATCGAAAACAATAGTATATTTGCGTCTAGGGTTAACACTTTGTAGTTTTTTATACAAATAAAAACATTATTTTACGGATTATTATGAAACATCCTACATAAACACAAACAGCAAAGTTCATATTTGTTGTTCAGGGTGTCCCACGGCTGTGCCACTTACCTAAAATATTGTAAATAGGAAACTTTACTGAAAGAGGTCTTCATTTTTATCTTTGAAATGATTTGTAAGGATTGTAGCGAATCGGCTACTTATACATAATGACATACTTACAAAGAAGGTATTAGGATGATCCAAGATAACAAGGTCTGTCATTCAGGGGTGACACTTGCTTACACTTGCTTACGTCACTATCAAAGTCAAAGTCAAATAAGCTTTATTCAAATAAACTTAATTATTAAGTACTTTTGAATCGTCTATATTTTCCTACCACCCGTTCCTGACTTTTTTAGCTGACAAGAAGAACGGGCGCAAGAAACTTATCAGCTGTAACAGCCATTAGTAACGATATTTACATCATACTTCTCGGCAACTAGGATTTACTAGTATTAGTATAGTAAGAGGCCGTGTAAGTTGGCATGTGCAACACAGTGCATTGTTATTTAGATAGAACGTTCCATTTTCAAATCACAAGCATAGGTGAATGCTTTAATTGTAAAGAACACTTTACAATTCAAGCTATGTCAAACGCCTTAGTGAACGTAGTACATGATGTATGGTCTGTGCTAGTGATCCAATAGTGATCCAATTTCTTTTCTTATAAAATGACGAGTCTGTTTACTAAAAACAAAAAACTATAAAAATTCAAGCTATGCAAAACTGCTTGGTCAAACAATTTTTTTTTTTCATAAAATGATAAGATTCATTTTGAAAGCGCGAAAAAAAAATCAGCTGTTTTACATTTCGTTGGAGTAGGCATTTTACTTTTGTATGGAACAGCAGATTTTTTTTTCGTGATTTCGAGGTTGGTCCCATAATGAAAGTTGTTCAGTTTGATGGTCTGATCAACCCCACGAGAGGTTTTTAATGAACTAACAATATCGTTGTAAATGTTTTGTTTACCTCGCATGAATGATGTAAAGTAGTATGCTTACCTCGGTTGTAAGTAGCTATTACACCCTCGAACTATATTGCACTCGATCCATTAGCGCCCTTTGCGTGCTGCGCTCGCACGGGCGCCAAATTGGATCTTGTTTTGTAATAGCTCACTTACGTCCCTTGTGTAACAAACTACTATTACAAACTACTATTACTACACATTACAATATTACTATAATGCATTTAAATTGTGATTTGTTTCTCTCAGCAAACGAAACAGTTCAAGTTAGAAAAATATTTATAAATTTACAGTACTGTTACAGGTAATATTTGGGAGTCAGGGAGTTTGGTTTCACTTCACATCACCCAACACATTATAAATTGGGTGCAACAGTATAAAATACCACAGGTATTAAGTATAATGATTTTTACTAACAAAATAAAAAACAATGTCTTTTCACATTGCTTCACAGTCAACCTTCCGTGACACACAAAATCCGACGACAGTGCACCGAATCAAACCGAGAAAAGAGTATAGTTGAGTGTCGCGGAATGATCTCCGATTATGCCATATGTCTTCCCCCCCACCCGGGGAAGGGGGGGGATGCGTCACGAGACACCGAGGGTTAACCAGTTAGCTGGAGGACTTGTATTTGTCAACGTCTAGCGTCAAATAGCTGCCATTAACATCAGTAAAGGGAGGCGCTTGGTGACGATTGTTGACGATACACACCGGTGTGGAGGATGGTGAGCAAGCGAGGAGTCGGGCGATTTCCATTGGTCTAAAAACTTATGGTATTTTTTTAACCGACTTCAAAAAAAGGAGGAGGTTCTCAAGTCAACGGTATTTTTTTTTATTTTTTTTTTATGTATGTTTTAACATAGCTTCGTCAGTTTTTACCCGATTTGTACAATTCTTTTTTTATCTCAAAGAACATAGTTCATGTGTGGTCCCATAAATAATTTTTACAGAGATCTGGCCAGTAGTTTTTTCATAATCCTGAAAAATAACAATTATTTAGCTCGCCATCGCACGAGTTTTTATGGAATTTCGCACATATAACATCTTTGTTTATGAACCGATTTAGATGATTCTTTTTTTATTTGACCTTTCAAATAAAAAAAGAATCATCTAAATCTAAATCATCTAAATACTTCAAGAGTGGTCACAATTTAATTTCATCGTTATTGGACTTCGAACTTCGAAGATAAACAAGGGAACTCCTCAAAGTCAAATAGGATTTAGGTTTTGGTAAGTTTATGGCAATCCAAAACAAACCAAATCATGGTTTGCGATGCAACGTTCTGGACTAGACTTGGACTACGAAGACACAACGGAATTCCTCAAAAACAAACAGCGTAAATTTGGAAATTGAGTTCTGGGCATTTTACCATTGAAAATATTATATTATAGAGTTAAAAAATATTTACTCGCTGCGCTTACATACCTACCACTAAAATAAAAAAGCTTTAAAAAAAAAAGAAAAACCGCCTTCAAAAAACCTGAAAACAAAAACAGCTTAAAAATTAAATACCTCTCAAAAGCAAGAAATAATATTCGAATCATTCGTTACACATATCAATATTAATAAAACACGTCTAATGAAGTCGGGTGGGGCTTTTAGAAAAAAATTAAGTTGTCCTCCAGCCCCACCCGACTTCAATAGACGTGTTTTATTAATATTGATATGTGTAACGAATGATTCGAATATTATTTCTAGCTTTTGAGAGGTATTTAATTTAAAAGCTGTTTTTGTTTTCAGGTTTTTTTTAAGTAAGTATTTGGCAGCTTGCGCAACAAAATAATAACGAAATTGTCTATGAATTAGGTTACCTACCAGTATATCTGTTTTAGCGTAGATATACATATAAACAGAGATTCTTATGCAGATGGCCCTTACATACTTACAAGAAGCTGTTGATAATTGGGTTACCTTGTAAAGATTACCTTTAGATGCTTCGACGACATCAGCCATTTTTGATGTCCCCACTGCTGGGGTACAGGCCTTCCTTATAGTTGGATGAGGAAGATGGGCCATAACCAACCACGCAGGCCCAATGGGGATTGGTGGGTATTAATGACTGCAGATGCAGCCGAAACCAACGTCTAACGAGCCTTTCGAAGCACGGGGGAACTCGAGATATTTTTATCACCCTTCCCATCACCGACCCTTGCAAAAGTTGCTTAACATCCGCAATCGCAGAACCACTGCGCCACCGAGCTCCAAATTAGGTGAAATAAAATACTTTTTAACGGATACTAGCGCGGTTCTATTGAAAGTATATACTTTGGTAATTTGTTGGTATTTGGTTTGATTTTTATTTTCCCGACGTTTCGGCACCTTTGCAGCTGCCAAGGTCACGGGAGACTGAAGATAGGTGTTTAAATAACGTATCTCTAAAGTAGTCACGTGTTTTTTGAATTTTTATGAACGTGATCGTAATGTCAACCATTTAGTTTTGGTTTTACCACAACGCAACACTTGCTATCTGACAACTCCATATGTCCCAAACCTCTGTTAAGTACGCAACTCGGCGTTCCCGCCGTGATCCCATCGAAATGATTGCGTGCTTATATAAAATTATGTGTTTGTTTGACGATGTAATCTCGGCCTCTTTACGCTGATCATTCTAGAATGGTACAGGATTTGCTTATTGAAATACGACACTTAAGATACAGTTTAACATAGACAGATCGATGAAGCTTATAAGTACTATCTTGATCTTGAAATACCTATTTATTATATTTATTAGTTATTGGTCTTTTCAATCAGAGTCATCATCAATGATTTTTCAGACTTGTGTAATACTGTCATTTGTAAGCATATTCAATTCAATTTCATTTATTCAGTCTATTCTGTTTCAAGCATTTGTGAATGTCAAAGAATCTACGTATCGGAGTACTAATATCTATTCTGTGCCGATGGATTTAACGAGAAGAACCGACAAGAAACTTGTACTGTCTTATTCAGAGATGTTTCACAAAACTGGGGTGCAAGACTGTTCTAACAAAACCTGGTTTAATGCTTGTAAACCAATCACAATGCACCTTTCAATCCTTAAACGATGGGACTAAACGTTAAACTGTCACTCTGAATACGATTTGCGCTAAAATGACGTTAGTCCGCAGTCTAACGCCATGTTAACTTTGGCCCTAGTTTAACGAACGCGCTCTGAATAAGACAGGTAGAGTTTACAACATAGAACTTTCTAAACTATCTTTTTTTGTATAGACAGCATTAAAACCAAAAATACAGCATTTTCGTTTAATCTTCTAAAAAATCATCCATTATGAAGAAGTTGAATAAATCACAAGGTAATTTGCAATAACATAAGTATGACTATTTATTTTATTGTTATTTAATTTGAGTAGGTAAGTAAAAACAACTGTGCAACACTAAATTCGTGTGCTCTCTGTCTTATCAAAGCAAAGTTATAAAAAACTAATCAAATATAACAAGCAGTTGCTTTTCATTTATTGATATCTAGTTATTTTCAAAAATATCGTTGTGCCTATGAATGTAACTATAAAAAGTTTAAATTTTCAATTAAAATAAAAATTAATTCTGATATTATGAAAACCGCTTATAAGTGTTTAGTTCTCAAATTATCCTTTTATATAATATTCCGTATAAAAGCTAAGTGGATCGGGGATCAAAGGCGCCATCTAGAGTGGCTTTTACACTAGAAAGACTTTTATACTAAGATGGGATCAAACGAAAGCTGCCGATGAATAAAATAAACGTGAGGCGTTGCCAAAGTAATATTTTAATAGATAAAACCATATTGAATTTCAACAAAATTCAAAGTCGAAACTTAAATAATATTCTATAATTGCGATCAAAAACCGGCCAAGTGCGGACGGGCCACGCGCAGTAGGCGTTAAAAAGTGTTATTTTAACACTTTTTAACGCCTACTAGCGCTAGTATTTTGATGGAAAATGACCTCATTTTAAATGTGGAGGTAATTTTTCAATGTTGACAACTCTGTATGAAATATACGTGGAGCAAAAAGCAGCCCTGACTTAGGCGGCAACCCATCCACGGATCAGTGGGATGAGTATTCCACTTTTAAAAAAATATTATTTTTAGGTGGCAACTGATCCCTGATTATAAAAGTATTGTAAGTATGAGTATTCCACCTCACAAAAACGGGTTTTGAGGCGGAAACTGATCCACAGATGACAAAATAGTGTATTTTTTTATGACAGTTTTGACATTTTGTGTCGATTATAAAATCTTTTTTTTATCGAAACTTCTTTGATTTAGGTACAATTTTGATATTTTGTGTCGGTTTTTTTTATTTTTACACATTTTTCATATTGTGTGTCGATTTTTTTGACACAATTGTGATATTTAGTATTTTACCATTGAAAATGGTTATCAGATGCAAATCGCCTGAGACGTATTTCAATTTCAATTTCAATTTCAATTCATTTATTCGCAGATATAGGTAAAAAAAAGTAAACAGGTACATAATTATCACAAGAACGGCTATATCAGCATAAATATGCATGCGAAAAATATAGTGTCAATTTAAAGAATATTATCATGTTTACATACAAAAATTTTACAAATACAATTAATGACAAAATTACATAAAAAAATAAAATTGATATTGTCTAAAATTTGATGTCAAAGTTACCTACATATAAAATTAAAATTAAGTAATGCATTATCAGATTAATGTCATAATAATTACAATCAAAGATAATTACAATAACAAAAAACATTAAAATCTTTATATTTACAATGATTTGTCTGTCAGATATTCATTAATTGTATAATATGCTTTTTCTAGTAACAATTTTTTTACATTTGTTTTAAAGACTGAAAGCTGTTCAATATCTCTAATGGTCTGTGGCAAGCGATTATAGATTTTAGGTGCCATACAGAATACACTTTTCCTATAAAGTGCACTCTTGCTCGGTATCAACACCAAGTTCTTATTTCTCCTTGCCGATTTGAATGTTTTAAATAAGTGCAAATTGGACTTTACATAGATTGGCATTACATTTTTGGCCATATCTCCGAGGATTTTAAGAGGATCGAGATGGGAATAGTATTAAAAGTTGAGGAATTTATCGAGACACCTGTGAACGTTTGAATTTTGAAAATCGACTAGAAACTTTTTTTGGAATTTAGCAAAACTCCAAAAATTCCGGGTTTTTTGGCGGGTGTTTGTTTACTAAATTGTAAATATTTCGGAAATAAAACCGACTTAAGAAAAAATTGAAAAAGGGTCCTAGGGTATTAGTTTAGCTACCAAATGGCGAAAAAATTTTGAAAATCTGTTAATAATTGTGATCTGTAGGTGGTCCCTTTAGATTTGGAATTGTAGAAAAACGGGTGTTTCCGTACATAAAAAGTGATGTAGCTTTTATGATTATTGACCGATCGTCATTGTAATAGTGTTAAAAGATGCAGAAGCAGACGAGAAGTGCATCCGTTGCAATTTTGAAAATCGGTTAATAATATTTCGGCTGTGACGCTTTTGTGACACGAGGTGGAGCCGAGTGTCACAATCGTAAAAATAAATAGGCACTACCTAGGTAACCTTAGAAATATAATAGGACTTTGCATTTGATTTGATTTTGGTTTTTCGTAAATTTTTGTGTTCATTTTCAATGCTCCGATTCTTGCGGGGACTGTAAAATCTGTGTTTTTTTTTTATTCTGACTTAATTTTGATATTATGTGTCGATTTTTATGTTTTGTTTCTAGTTTTGTGTCGAAACGTTTTTTAAATTGATAATGTTTGTTCAAACTTTTTAATTTTGACACAATTTTGATATTTACACAATGCCATCAAATATTTAAAAGCAAGAATAAAATAAAAAAATTAAAAAAATCTTAAATTTTAGTAACAAATTATATAATTTTGGAATGTGCTCATCAAGGCCTTTCATTTGATACCCATATTTAAAAATTTAAAAAAAAATCATAGATTTTAGTGAAAAATTATAGAATTTTGGAATGTGCTCATCAAGGCCTTTCATTTGATACCCATATTCAAAAATTGAACGAAAAAACTTTTTTTTTCTTAGTTTTTAGTGACAAATTATATAATTTTTGAATGTGCCTTCAGTTTGATATCCATATTAAAATAAAATACCCAATTTCAAAAATAAAAATAAAATGTTTTATAACATGGATTCTGTATAAAAAAAATAACGAGTTTATTTTACGAAGTTTAATGGCGTGTGTGGCTGTTTACCTGACGACCTTTGTCTTAAAGTCTGAACTTAGACGAAGATTTTACTTTATGCTCTAGAGCATGACAAGCGGTTTTATGCAGCCTATACCCAACATAAAGACAAACTTTACGAGCATGAGAAGTGAAAAATCTTTTTACGCACATTTTCCTAATTTTATCTTATTTTTTTGAAGAAAAAAAATAAAATGTTTCACAAAGTGTATAATAATAATAATAACTGATCAAAAACATAAAAAGTACGTACTTTTGCTGCATCCAACTCATCCACAAATTAAATTCGCGGTGTACTCATCCTCTACTAAAGTTATACAATTTAGTCGGATAAGATGCCGCCTTTACCCGATCGAAAATGGATCTTTCATCCTCGGATGTGATCTGGGTGGGATGAGTTGCCGCCTAAGTCGTAACGAGAAGAACCGGTAAGAAGCTCGTTAAGGGCTGCGACCTAGGCGGCAACTCATCCCACCCAGATCACATCCGAGGATGAAAGATCCATTTTCGATCGGGTAAAGGCGGCATCTTATCCGACTAAATTGTATAACTTTAGTAGAGGATGAGTACACCGCGAATTTAATTTGTGGATGAGTTGGATGCAGCAAAAGTACGTACTTTTTATGTTTTTGATCAGTTATTATTATTATTATACACTTTGTGAAACATTTTATTTTTTTTCTTCAAAAAAATAAGATAAAATTAGGAAAATGTGCGTAAAAAGATTTTTCACTTCTCATGCTCGTAAAGTTTGTCTTTATGTTGGGTATAGGCTGCATAAAACCGCTTGTCATGCTCTAGAGCATAAAGTAAAATCTTCGTCTAAGTTCAGACTTTAAGACAAAGGTCGTCAGGTAAACAGCCACACACGCCATTAAACTTCGTAAAATAAACTCGTTATTTTTTTTATACAGAATCCATGTTATAAAACATTTTATTTTTATTTTTGAAATTGGGTATTTTATTTTAATATGGATATCAAACTGAAGGCACATTCAAAAATTATATAATTTGTCACTAAAAACTAAGAAAAAAAAAGTTTTTTCGTTCAATTTTTGAATATGGGTATCAAATGAAAGGCCTTGATGAGCACATTCCAAAATTCTATAATTTTTCACTAAAATCTATGTTTTTTTTTTAATTTTTAAATATGGGTATCAAATGAAAGGCCTTGATGAGCACATTCCAAAATTTTATAATTTTTCACTAAAATCACAGAAAAATATTTTTTTTTTCAATTTTTTTATATGGGTATCAAATGAAAGGCCTTGATGAGCACATTCCAAAATTATATAATTTGTTACTAAAATTTAAGATTTTTTTAATTTTTTAATTTTATTCTTGCTTTAAAATATTTGATAGCATTGTGTAAATATCAAAATTGTGTCAAAATTAAAAAGTTTCAACAAACATTATCAATTTAAAAAACGTTTCCACACAAAACTAGAAACAAAACATAAAAATCGACACATAATATCAAAATTAAGTCAAAATAAAAAAAAATACTAAATATCACAATTGTGTCAAAAAAATCGACACACAATATGAAAAATGTGTAAAAATAAAAAAAACCGACACAAAATATCAAAATTGTACCTAAATCAAAGAAGTTTCGATAAAAAAAAAAGATTTTAAAATCGACACAAAATGTCAAAACTGTCATAAAAAAATACACTATTTTGTCATCTGTGGATCAGTTTCCGCCTCAAAACCCGTTTTTGTGAGGTGGAATACTCATACTTACAATACTTTTATAATCAGGGATCAGTTGCCACCTAAAAATAATATTTTTTTTAAAGTGGAATTCTCATCCCACTGATCCGTGGATGGGTTGCCGCCTAAGTCCTCGTTACAAGGTCTCCCGTTTAGGGTTTGCGAACCGATGGCGTAGCTTCTATGACATAGAATCTATGACATTCACAAGTGCTTGTAACAGCCTAGAATTAATTTTGAATTTTTTGAAAGTATCCTTTAAAAAGTGTTTTATTTCATGTCTAGTTCTAGTGAGCGCGTAAGCTTGAGAAGTGAATTTACCTATATATATTTTTATTTTACCTAACTTTAGTAGGTACTTACAAAGATTACACATAACAGTGAAGTGCCTGACCTCTATGCTAGGTTTAACGCCTGTGTGACAGAAGTCAGAAAATGTATGATTGTTAATTTTAAAATTTGGGAAGATAGACATATTTTGAACAATTATATTTTATGTGAAGGTACTCCCACACAGCAGGTAAGTATATAACGTTATATAACAAATGTTATGCAACATTCTCTAAAATCTTTTTACTAGCTTGTTTTAGCAAAATGTTACACACTGTTATCGAATGTTATCGTGCTACACAATGTTATATAACGTTATATAACAAATGATGTGCAACATTCTCTACTTTTTTACTAAGCTGCTGTAGCAAAATGTTACACACGGTTATAAAATGTTATCATGTTACACATTGTTACATAACTGTTGTGTGGGAGCACCTTTAAACAATCTTAGTGACAATCTATAATTAAATGCATGACAGAATTCAACCTTCTCCTTAGTAGTTTAAAGACAAGTGAGCACAGAAATACATTAAATAAATCCTCAGTGGAAACAGCTTTGATCCTGCCTATGATTAAAAGATCCTCAGAGGTTGTGTTGCCACGTGGAAAATGTTTACGAATGAATTTATACTGGCGGCACGACATTGTAAACGTCTTATTTTTATTTTATTCAGAAAAGAAGACTTATAATGTTTTTTGTAACTTGATATTTTTTAAGTTAACAAACAAGGGTTCGTGGACCTCAGTATTTGTATGAATTTAACTTGATACCATTGCTATGAAAAAAAATATACTGATAACAACGTAATTATATCGTCAGCTTAGATCGATAACTGCTTAACTCCACTTTTGGTCAAAAATGACTTTTTGGTATCGTTCAACGCGGAATTTCTGGGCGCATCGTTTCATTAACGTCTTAAATCCATCAAAAATATAGAGTCGACTACAAACAATAAAACGCATACTGCTTATCTCCAGAGCGCTATTTTGTAACGGGAAAACTTCGTAACTCCCTCCTTTTCAATACATTGCACGACGCCATGCGGAGCACACGTCTTTTTTTTCGTTTTTTGTGTGTTAAACACATCGATACCGTCCTGAAAGCATGTTTTTCTTTTTATTTAGTGTTTATATTACCTGCGTTGATAACTGCATGATAAATCAGAATCAAAAATTAGAATAAAAAAACAGGAAATTAGCCTTTAACAATTTTTCAGTAGAGTTCAGCATTATGAGGACAAACATTTTGGCTTTGGCCAGGGACTTTAGTAGTAGATTTCTTTTTTATTTTAACCGACTTCACTAACTGACTTCAAAAAGAAGGAGGTTAGTAGTTTGATCTGTATGTATGTGATATAGTTGGAATTGGATAATATTTGAGTATAACTTTTATTTAGGCTTCGAAGCACATGTGTTAAATTTTGTCTAAACGAAAATTTCTCAAACTGAAAGTCGTATCGAAATGATTCTTTTTGACTTAAGTTAGGTGTGTTTTTACTTAGGGAACAGTCTAAGTTTCATCAAAATGTTCAGTAGTTTTTTAGATATAAAGGAAACCCCAAAAATATTTCTATAACTGAAGATAAGGGCATGATGCTATGTACATCTCGTGAGGATAAATTTGAATATGAAAGGCCGTATTACGGCTTTGACACAACTGGCACCAGAAACAGTACATCTGAATGATTACATTTCAGTAATCCAAAATGATCAAGCTCGTGTATCTGACTTTGAATGGCAAGATTTGACTTTTACCTCCATTATTATTGATTATTGACCCATTATGATTGAACTTAAAACCAAACACACAGGTCCAAACTGTAAATTTTACAGGATCACAGGGCACTGAGGAACCTTTGGAAGGCCCAGTTAACAGGAGAATTATAGTTACTGCCGATATCCACAGCGAACCTAACTCACCAGATAATCACCTCACCAGTTCCATTGGCAATGTAGTTTTACCTGAAACCTGCAATGGAATGGAACATTACAATAAAACGAATCCTAAAATATCTCCTCCTGTTTCACCTAGTATTTTGATGGTGCCCTTTGATGAACCAACTCCTACCCACTCGACGTCGTTATCAGAAATAACGACGTCGACGATAACATCATAGATGATTCAATAGTTACGTCAATAGTTAAGCATTGCATTGGTAAATAAAATAAAAAAATTATGATTTGATGAAACATAGTGTTTAACTTCACAACAAAGAACCTATAGTTACCTACCTAATCTTTATAAAGTTAAAATAAAGTCATTGAGTCAGCCCTCACCTAGCCCTACATGGATGAGTTTGGAGGATTCACATTTTAGACAGGTGGTAAACAACCTAAGTTCAATACAATGTTTGCATTTACAAAATATTACAATACGTAAACCTCGTATATCCAAGAAAAGTGCTTAAATCCATTTTAAGTTTTAGATAAATTGTATGTAAACTTCTTAAGTCCATTTTCCATGTAATGGGAACGGAAAAAGTAAATTTTAATTGTGTTTTTGAATCCGCAACCATATTTTTACTTAAAATCAAGAAAAACATTAATAGGTCTAGGAACAAGTAACAGAAGAAAAACAGTTTTTTTTGTCCCCTGAAAAATTTGGTCCGCAGTTTTCGATCTAAGCTGACGATATGAGGGTGCCTTTTTTCTTTTGACATAAGTACTACTGTACGGAACATTAAACATTGTACCTACTTATCTATTTTTCTTGAAGTAAAATATCGATACAACTGAATGTCATAAGTTTATAAATTGGTTTCACAAATATTACGGGTGCATAAGGTTAGGTATGTAGGTACCAGTAAGTATGGCGGGCATCTCTTGGTGATCATTAGACAGTGACCTTTTCCCGCCAACACTTGCCAATACGTCATCAAATATTCAGAGCAATGTAATCGCACCGAGTCCCACGACACGGCTTCGGGAATACCTTCTATTTATTTAATGAAATGAGCCGGAATGATTCCCAATCCGATGAAAAGTTTCCTGTTACAATTTGCGTTATTGGAGGCCTTTACTTTTATTAGATGATAGATTTTGTAAAATAATGGTTCTGAAATTTAAAATACCAAACATTACTTTAGCTGGTTTGTTGGTTTCATATGTAGGCGTGTAAAATGTTGAACTAAAAACTAAACAAGGCTTTCACTGAGAACCAATTTATACATAATATTGTTAAAATCTTAACAAATATAAACACAGGCCTGACTTTCAAAGAGTACAATTCCTTCAAAGTGGTTTCATTAGAACTTTATGCCACGATAAAAATAGGAAACGCTTATAAAAAAAGTATATCTGTTTAAATGCTTCATCGGAACAAGAAGTCGAAACAAGATCGGAAAAAACCGGAACAAAGACTATATTATTATTAAACTGAGACATAAAGTAAAATATCCCTTCAATACATTATCTTAACAAAAATCTTTTTTATTCTCAAGAAAAAAACTATGTTAGTAGCATCGAAATCTCGATAGTTAGTAGTAAACAATAAAAGTAACGTTTTGTTTCTCAAGAAAATAACTATTTCACCTCTTCCGCACGAAAAGGGCGCTTTTGGCGCGTAAAAACTCGCAGCAAAATCGATTTTTGCTGCAAGCGTGAGGCAAAGTGCTTTTTTAATTTATAACACCAACTTTTAAAATAAAAAAGAAAAAGAAATAGAGTGACAAGGATGAGACTTGTAAAATTGATATGTGAGAAAAGGATAGATAGAGTGCTGTATGGTGCCATCATAAAGTTAATATACCTCTAGGTAATATTAACTTTATGGGTGCCATACATGGATTAAAAAGTAAAAAAATAAAATGCACGGATATGTATACCAAGGAGTTTTAAATAAGTATTGTTAAAAAAGAAGGTTGATAATTCGGAATAAAGAGTATGGACGAAATGAGGTCGTATGTATGAAATTAATATAAAGTAAGAAAAATTAACGAAATTTATTAACAAATTAGTGTTTTATGACTATAAATAAATAAATAAGATGGGATGTTAATGAATAAGAGAAAAGCACAACGTAATAATGTAAAACAAAGCGGCGGGAATCTAATTTATGAATAAAATTTGTCAGCATAGGTTTGATCAAACTATTTTTGTGATAAATTACAAAAAATGAGTGCGTCCAACGATGAAGATAGTTGTCTAACTCCAAAAGAGTTGAGTGAACAAGTTTCTAATGCTGAATTTAGATTTTTTTTCAGGAAACTCACGTAAAAATTTTCTCGCTGGTAGAGGTGAAATGTTTTACACGAGACCAAAATTTTGTTCTCCCTCGTGACTTTAAATCACTCACTGTGCTCAGTAGTCTATATTAGAATCACTCGCTAGCACAAATTGATTTTGGTCACTTGTATAACAAATAACTATTATAGAGCTGTTTAGTAAGGAATTTCAGAAAAAATACCCATCAGATTCTTAGAAAAAAATCTCAGATAAAATGTTACAGCTACAGGGCGAGTCCTGAATAAACAATATATCTTTATTTCTTGCATCTCAAATATGTAAATATTTAGGTCGCATTAGCCACGGATAATTACGCGGCATATTTACCGAACCAAGGGGATCGACCTTTTCTTCAAGGTGAACGATTATAAAAGCGATTTTCCCAATCGAATAATTTGTATCGAGGAATCAATCGATAAAGGTTGTGCTTTTATTGAGAAGTTTCGAAGATAAACAATGTTTAACAATCGCTTCGATACAATCCTAAAATAAGTGGTCTTTTGAAATAACAAATCATCATTGTTTGGTCTATAAATAGTGCTGCTGTGCTAGTGTACCTACTTACCTTTCCTGTGAAATAGAATTTAACGATAATAATCATACTTAAATCTAATCTTATGGTTTTATGAAACTCCCACCATAATTATGCTGCCGTAGTGCACTTTAGCTCTAACGCCCTGGCCATGCCTTCGCCTGCAACCGGCGACTTGCGGAATTCGTACCATTTCGATTGATGTCGCAAATTTTGAATAGGAACATCCATTACGTCCAGTCCGTACACAACGCACGCACGGCACGCAACGGATTTTTGTTTTGTCCGCGTCCACTTGTCGGTAGGTACCGCCCGAACCGAACGCAATATGAATTCATACAAATTGAGAATCCGTTGCTTGCCTTGCGTGCGTTGCGGCCAATGGAGAGCAGAGCTAGTGCGCAATGCAAGACAATCCGTGCATCGTCGTCGCGTGGCCTGGCAGTATTAGCACACAATCATAATCTATTAATTGTTATAAAAAAAAAGTCTTACGACTTACGACGGCGTCAGCAGCGTGTGATTCCTCTTAGAATTAGATCAATATGAGGTGTAATATGCCATTATTTTATCAAATCAGCTTGTATAACAAAAACTTTAATAACCCAAAGGACTGTAACGATAGGGTGTGTCGGCACCACGCACCACAATTAAAACTTCCACCATTAATAATAAGAGATTTAGGTTTTCCCTCGAGACGTCGGCGTCTACCCTGATATATCTGAATTTGCCAAGTTTTTGCGTGGTGCTAATATGAGTATTAAGAGTTATAAGTTTGTATAACGATCAATTTGGTTTAGGGACAGATGAAATAATTAACTGACTAAGATTATCAGGTTATTATATTCAGAAACTGTCCTTGGTAAGGTCATAGGAATATTTCTGATGCAAGGAGGCAATTTATAAGTATAGTGTTGGGTTGGAATGGACAAGAACTGAAAAAAATCAAATAGGTACAAACTTAAGCTCCCTTAAGTTAACCAAAATTTCGTTTCAATGTTCATGGAAGGGGGGCAGATCACATAAAAAAACCACTGACTGATACTATTGTATCATTATGTTTCTTTTTACGGGAAAAAAAATCTCACAAACCGAAGAGAAATCCTGACTTGCACGTCAATCATACCGTACCGCGAAGGTCGGGTAATTTGTTTGTTGGCAACAAACTAAACAGACAACCCGACTGGATGATGGTTCTGACACGGCATTATCTTCATGTCACTTGTTTCTGCTCTGTAATTGCAATGTTATTTAACTGGCTTCTATGTAGCTGGAATACCTACATTAAGAAGTATAACTATTTCTAGCTTACTTAATTTCAAACTAATTACTAACTAATTCTAAAATCTAATTAACTTCAAATTAAATCAACTTTATCTCTCAATCGGTCAAATTAAATTAACATCTCTCAATTATTTTTACCAAAATTTTAAAACTTTCAGGACTTTTCTTTCAAACTTTGAAATAAAAATCATTTTCGATTATCTAAATATATTTTCAATATTTTTTTCTAATCTCGCAATAAGCTTTGGATTTCATGGTAATAAAAAAGGCATGTTTTAAGACCGGTCCAGAAGCTGCTAACATTCTTACACCCCGTCACACCGGGTCTTAAGACATAAAAATAACGCTCTGAAATAAAACAACAATAAAAAGAGCACATAAACGATTCAAAAGGACGCCATTTTTACCATTCGTAATTTTAACTTAAGTCAGTCTGAAAATGCGATCTGTTTTAATGTTAACACAATGA
Organism: Agriphila tristella; assembly: GCA_928269145.1. Classification (NCBI taxonomy): domain Eukaryota; kingdom Metazoa; phylum Arthropoda; class Insecta; order Lepidoptera; family Crambidae; genus Agriphila; species Agriphila tristella. The sequence continues at coordinate 2,613,062 of OV743440.1, read as the reverse complement.
ATCTATGGTGATTCGTGTACATACCTAGTAACTTAAATCTTTATATTTAATGCAAATTATAATTATAGTTTTATGCAACTGTTGTATTATGAGGGGCATTATATAGTATCACAATTAGTGTTTTTAAAACCTAATTGTTCCATCCTTGTATGGAACTGTAGGTACATAATTAGGTTTTAAAACACTCATTGTGTCACACTCAAAGTCTTGACTTTATACCCATTACGTACGTATACCCATGATATGAAAAATCCTCTATAAAAGGTTTTGAAACAGTAGGTACGGAACCCTAAAAAATAAGTACTATTTGAAAGAATATTAACACGGCCAAGACGCCGCCATCTAAAAATAAGTATTCTAAATCTGTCACATCTGTACATGGATGCTTTTCCTGATGATGATACCTGCACAATGTGGCTAACTTATGAAAAGACTGAGTCTGGGCTGTCACCGGCTGTGTTTACTATATTTTCACAATGGTCCTTCTGAATTTAGTCGTTTTATGAGAAGTACATAATGTGCAGTCCAATTTATCGACGGTGAGCGTTTATTATTTTTTATTTATTTTATTTAATCTTTATTGCAATTAAGTATACAAAATACAAACAAATGGCGGACATAATGCTATTAGGCATTCTCTCCCAGTCAACCAGCAGTTCTGTTAAAGAATACAACTGTGCCGTTAATAATAAACAAACTACAGAGAAAACAGTTAAACTACTTTGACTTATTATTTAACTTCTATCCTACTTATTATTCTTAATGAGAAAGTTTGTATATTTAGATATTTGGATGTTTTTACCCAATCACAAAAAACGCATTTAGATCCATATAGTTTATCTTTAAAGTCTCAAAAGAACCAAAAATACTGAAAAGGATTTTTATGCCGATTGGAAATAAACCATTCAAAATTTTCTCAAGTTTTCAAATAAAACAACAAGAGTGGCGTGTTAAACAACAAGAGTGGAAAAAAAGAGAATGTGTCAGACTTTGTTTGAAAAACTTCCGTTTATAGAATTATATTTCCAATTGGAAGAAAAATTATTTAAAACTAGCGGCCGCCCGCGGTTTCACCCGCGTGGTTCCCGTTCCCGTGGGAGTATCGGGATAAAAAGTATTCTATGTTTTAATCTAGGCTATCTACTATCTGTGTGCCAAATTTCAACCAAATCCGTTCAGTAGCTTTTGCGTGATTGAGGAACAAACATCCAAACCCACAAACTTTCACATTTATAATATTAGTAGGATTTTAGTAACAAAAACTTAATAAAAAAAACAAATGTTACAGTTCTATAAAGAAACGACACAATCCAGCCCGCCTCCGCTCATAACTCGCGTCCTCACTACGAAGGCACTAACATGATATTGCTTTCCCCCGTATAGGGCTTTTCCTTTTTCATGTAAAACACCACGGTGATCCACGTAACTCCTACGGCTGTATGGAGATGAGATCTCCACCTTTTTATGCGCGCCTGGTAGCCGTGGCCTGCCTGCATGTTTATTGTCGGTAATGGAGGCTATTTTATTCAATGGTTTTGTATCACTTCACTATGATATATTATTAAATATCGAATGAATTCAATTCAACATAAAAGATTGTATAATGTTCATTAACATTATTGTACCTCTACTATCTATTTTGGACTACAGACACAAGGCAGTCTATCACCCGTTTGCTTCCTAACTATAACTCGACCAAATTAGGTAGGCATTATAACCAAAATGCTATTATAAATTCAATTTTCATGCGCCATCTTGATCTGTAATTAGGAAAAGATATCCATGCGTTACGTGCGAATGGGTGTGTGTGTTAAAATCACCGCTCTCTTTCGTCATTATTATTTTGTTGCGCTAAGAACTGCAGCACTGACTAATACCTATAGTCCGGTTTGGCCTGAGATTGCCTGTACCGGTGTCTAATGCGTGCGTATACGGGAAACTGCAATAGGTTCCGAGTTCCAAGCCGTTCTTATTTCTTCTCTATATATTGTGCTACAGACACGGTTGAAATTTTCATCTGTTTAAACCTACAAAAGAAATTTTATCAATAACATTGTACTATATCAAACAGGACGGATGGGAACATGGATAAAAGATATCATCTACTTAATTCTACCTTGTTATAAAATGTATGATTTAATTTAACCACAAGCAAGTAACGTTATCAAGCCACTAAACCTGATAAGCATCCAATAATAACGCAGGGGACGCTCACGCCATCAGATCCTTCAAGCACCCACACGCCATTCCTCTATCAGCATTAATGAGAGCCACGGCATTCCACTGACAAACCATAAAAACATCTGCCAACCACACAACAAGGTCCAAATTTCGATACAGCTAATCAACGATCATTGGTAACATCAGTACCTGACAGTCGCAAAGAGTTTTTGATGCCATTCAATGAACCGCTTAAAAGAAACGAAATCACTCACAGTCAAAGCCTAAAGGGAAACCAACAAACTGTTTATTGCCTTTTAAGTGGAATTTTAAGATATTCCATTCCAACTTTGCGAAATTTCGGCGCAAAAAAGTCTGAAAAAAATTCTTTGAAGTCGCAAAACGTGGCATTAGGCAACTTTTTGTTTCGGTTTAATCGTGTAATAATTTGAGTATTTTGAGTTGAGTCGGTTTTATTTAAAACAAATTTAATACGATAATAATTTGTTAGAAGACTCATGGGACTGAATTAAAAATTGCTTTCGATTTTGGTTAGGAAAAATTTTACTACCAATAAAGCTTTATTTTAAACGTATTTTACGTTTATCTGGAATGTATGAGTTTGTTACTGTTGCTTACAAGCTATTGCACGTTAAAACTAGATTTAAATGCAATTCTTATTTACGTTTTAAATCCAACACGTTTTTGACTGTATCCAAATTACAAAATACGTACCTACATTTATTACATGGGTACATTTTTTTAGTTTAATTGCTGTTAATCGTATTTTAGACTCTTATAAAAAAAATAGTTTTATGGTTATACTTACCTTCTATTACACTGTAAAATGCTCATTTTATAATGATCATAAGCAAATTCTTTATTTTGCTAGAAACTACCGTGTTTCTATGTACATACAATGTCGATGTTATAAAATAAAAAAATCAACATATTTCGCTGAATAATTCAGTATGCAAAAAGGCAAAATCCATTTTTGAAATCATTAAATTCATAATTTGATATCAATATCGCTCAAAAGTCTATAAAGTATTTTCAATGCATTCAATATTTAATATGAATGAAAAAAGTCAATAACATTTTAAATAGTATCAAGTTAAAATTCATCAATTAATTTAATAAATACGACTAAATTGTCAGTAAAATTCTAATAATATGAAAAATTCAATTAAATATGATGCTAATCGGTGAATATTAATATTTGCCACCCAAGAATATAAAATTGTACCTATAGAAGTCGTTTTGTTGATTTATTTTTTAAATAGTTTAGAGACAATTATTCTCTTATTTCTTTAGAAATTTGATTATAAACCTGTAAAACCATAAATATACCTACGATAAATCCTGCTAATATTATAAATGTGAAAGTTTGTGGGTTTGGATGTTTGGATGTTTAGATGTTTGGATGTTTGGATGTTTGTTCCTCAATCACGCAAAAACTACTTAACGGATTTGGTTGAAATTTGGCACATAGATAGTAGATAGCCTAGATTAAAACATAGAATACTTTTTATCCAGATATTCCCACGGGAACGGGAACCACGCGGGTGAAACCGCGGGCGGCCGCTAGTATTGAAATAAAAACCGTTCATAAACAGCACTACATGTAATTTTGTATTCTTTGCGTCAATAAAGCGATTGAATTCCGTCGAAATTAGTGTAGAAAGAACGTCGATACATTTCGAGCCATAATAAATTCTTTAATTTGTCGTCGTCGCTTAATTTATACAAAGGCGGGCCGCGTGGCGCGCTAAGCCGGCGTTCACAGTGCCAAGTTTTAAATTTCAAAGTTCTGAAAAACTTTCAGCACCGCAGTGGTATTTTCTAGGTGAAAATCTACTTGTGCCGTATAGTTGCATCGGTTTGCTTCCATAACGTGGTTTAAAGCTGTATTGAGTTGGAAAGTCGGAGGTGCGGATAGACAAACATTTCGCGATATTGGCTTATTTGACTGGATTCGGAATTGAAAATTTCATTCTCCACTAGTTTTGTGTTTGAGTAAGTGGTATATTTCAGAGTTAGGCGTTTTGCGTGAAGGTGGTGTTTCGCTTATTATAGGTTTTATTCTTCGAAAATCTTCAGATAAGTAACATAAAGTGACGTTTCATTCACAAAATTATTATATTTCTTTATAGATAGAAATCTAACATGCCTGCAACTTTATTCAAGCGAATTATTTGTGTATTTTCCAAAAGCCACGTAGGCTAAGACAATTATTAAGACTTCAACGGACATAGATTTTCTTAGGATTTTCTATTGTTGTCCGGCCGCATGCGGCCGCGCGGGTCATGATGAATTATGCCAAAATGTAGCGTCGTTCTAATTCAAATATCCTGGGTGTGATCTAACTCAAACGATCAAAAACCACACTTTAAAACTAATGGTATACCCACAAAGGAGGTTAAAGGTTAAACTACTGAAAATTTAACCAGCCACGTGTGCCCAAGTTGTTCATGAATAAACATAAGCAATATGGCCGCCACCTAAAGCAAACAACAATAAAGAGACGCTGTTAATCTTGCTTCGACTGTGACCACTTTATTAGATGCTGGGACAACCGTGTATAGAGAAATATACGTCTTCTGGGAAAAGTTGGAGCAGCGATGTAGAGGAAACGGAAATGACTAAGAACCAATACTGATAAGAAATAAAACACTTTTAATGGATACTAGCGCGGTTTTATTGAAAGTGAAAGTAAAATGTACTTTATTTAAATAAGCTCACTTATTAAGCATTTTTAAATCGTCAATTCTTTTACCCTACCACCCATTATGACGTCTTTTAGCTGACAAGAAAAATGGGCGCAAAAAACTTGTCAGCTTTATCAGATGGAACGATATTTACAAATATGTATATCGTTTCCAGACCCTAAGCGAATTATATATTGAAAGTAGTTGGTATTTGGTTTGATTTTTTATTTTCCCGACGTTTTGGTACCTTTGCAGCTGCCGTGGTAACGGGGAACTAAAGCCGCTCGTGAGCCTACCCTCAAGCCGAAAAAGCCTTTCCAAACCTTAAAAATGTGTGTTTTATTTCATGTCTAGTGAGCGCGTAAGCTTGAGAGATGACTTGTATGTAATTCAAAATAACAAGAAAAGTTTCAGCTATAAAAAGTGCTATACAAATTAATACTCAATAAAGCTAAGTAAAGAGCCGTATTATATGGATTGTGATCATAAACGTTTTTACGGTTGTCACTGAATTATGTACAAAGGAGGCAGTAATAGCTGTTTATATGTACCTATCTATTTCTTCACAAAATATTAATAGTAATAATAAGACATTATAGTACGTTTATGATTATAATAAACCCTAATTCATATATACAATTTTTTTCAATTGTTCGAACTAAGCGATCGTTTCCTTGCTGTTTGGCTTTCTTAGAGCCACATCCAGTCACTCTGATTTCAACTTAAACTCCTCGAGAACCGTTTAAACTTACACCGACAGAATTTATAGAGGGCACTTTGGCTGTGCATAGGTGACTATGAGTATAATGCCTGCCATGACTCCAAGTTGGTCGGGAATGCAGCACCAACTTTGTGCCGCTGTCGAAACATCCAAATGCACTTTCGACCTAAATCCGACTGAGCAAAGTTTCCTTCGCATTGTTGTGTCGGATTAAAATTTGCAGATTCCACACGCTTTTGGCTAACAGATGTGTCGGTGTTGCACTGAAAGTCAGAGGGATTGGCGTTTGAGCTGAATGGCCCTTATCTGTACGCCACCTTTCGTTAAATTCTTGCTGTAAAGCTTGGTGCTGTAAACTCAGTAAAACTTTGTTACAAAACGAAAAACTTACTATTTGCCCTTGATGAGTTTCTTGCCGATACGTTTCGTTACAAGGTCTCCCGCTTAGGTTTTGCGAACCGATGGCGTAGCTTCTATGACATTTATAAGTGCTTGTAACAGCCCAGACTGAATAAATTACTTTGAATTTTGAATTAGTTCTGTCAAGCTTTGTCAGCTTCTGATGAAATCAATTTTGTTTTTAGTTTCTATGATTCCGATGAGCTTCTTGAAGTAAAAACTGTAATACTTATTTCAAACTTCAAACTTCAAACTTTTATTTGCAGACTAAGTGTTACATAGTTCTTAAATTATAAATAGTACTTTCAACTTAGACACCTTGTACAAGGTATGGCAAATTAAAATAAATCAAAGAAATAGGTTATTATTAATAGGCAAATTAAAATTAATTAAAACAAATAGGTAATTCAATTAAAATTAATATTTAAATTATATTTTAAATTAACATAAACATTTCAATTTATAGTAAAATTGTAATTATATTTTAGATTATTCTATTATATGTTTCGTTTCGAGGTATTCTTTCACAGAATAAAAGCTATTTTGTATGAGAAACGTTTTTAAGTTTTTGCTAAAAGAAGTAAATTTTTGGTCGTTCTGTATTGTCGGTGGTAACTTATTGAAAATTTTTATCGCCATGTGGTGTGGGCTGCAGTTCAACATTTTAATGCGTGAAGGCGGCAGATATAATCTTGTCTTGTGTCGGGTGTTAATATTGTGTGTGTCCTGCACTTGAAGGAATTTACTACGATACCTAAAGACGAACAAGCAAATATCCTGTATGTAAAGCGAGGGTAATGTTAGTAGTTGGTATTTTATAAAGTAAGGTTTACAACTCTGCATATTGTCTATCTGAGCTATAATCCTAACACATTTCTTTTGAAGCACAAACAGTTCACCGACGTTTACGCTATTGCCCCAAAGCATAACCCCGTATTTGAGCCAGGAGTGAGCATACGCGTAATAGGCTACTAGAGCTGTTTCTATATTTGTACTACATTTAATTTCGAAAAGTGCGTAGGTGAATTTTGACAATTTAGATTTTATATTTTCTATATGGCTTTTCCAGTTAATATTAGAATCTATTGTAAGTCCGAGGAGAGTAAATGTATCTACCAAATCAATTCGAGAATTCCTAAAATTAACGTCAATATTTAAAGGACTTGTTTGGTACGCTCTAAATTCAATAAGTTTAGTTTTTTTCAAGTTTATTTCTAAATTATGGTCTGTTAGCCAATTCGATACATTTTCGAGAGTATGTAATATTTTAATATTTGGGTCTGAGTTTTTTTTACATTTGATTAATATAGAAACGTCATCTGCAAATAGCACGGGAACTGTCTGATCATGGTCTAAAGTTTTTGGAAGGTCATTTATATATATTATGAATAAGATACACCCTAATACGCTCCCCTGCGGGATAGAACAGGTTAGATTTCTTACGTTAGATTGTATTTTTTCTATTTTATTATTTTGACTATTAAAATGTTCGATTTGTACTATTTGTTTCCTATTACTTAAATATGACTTGAACCAGGAGTAAGCAGGACCTCTAATGCCACAGCCATAGAGTTTTTGCAGAAGGATATTATACGAAACTTTATCATATGCTTTTGTCATGTCTAACAGAAGGCCTACTGCATTATTTCTATCATTTAATTGTTGAAGCGCAGTTTGGATATATTTAAATACAGCTAATGTGGTTGATCTATTTTTGCGAAATCCGTTTTGGTCATCGTTTAATATGTTATACTTTTCCAAAAAGTATAACATAATTTCAAGATGCTAAACTCATAGGTATCATGTTTGTTAGCTGTTTTGAATTTATTCTCTTGTTCAATAATTTCACATCGTAAATTTTCATATTTCATAGCTGCACCGCCAAGTTTGGCCAGATTTGTTAATAACTTCTACTCAATCTTAAGCTAAGGGCTCTTCAAATTAATTTTAAATGGTCTTGTGTGAAGCGAGGCAGCCTCTATAATGGCACATCTCACTTTAACACTACGCTATCTTCACGTTCTAAATTACTCATTTATCCCTCCTTCTATGAGTTATGGAGGCAGATATTACTAACTAAAAGACAAATTAAATTACAAGTCCGTAACAACATGTATAACTATAGCACTTAAAATTTCACTAGCCGAGACGGCTTATTCTAAACTATAATGTATGAGGGTCTCGAGAGACCCTTCCTGTGTGGTTGGAGTTAAAAGATGCAGCGATATTCACTTAAATCCAACATCGATAGACAGCTAGATAGACTGACGTAGCGCCGCGGTGAAATTTATTTAATACTAGCGGCCGCCCGCGACTTCGTCTGCGTGGAAAGGTTTTTGTTATCCCTCGGGAACTTTACTTTTTTTCGGGATGAAAGGTACCCTATGTCCTTCTCTGTACCCCAGACAACGTGTATGCAAAATTTCATGATGATCGGTTCAGTAGTTTGGACGTGAAGGCGTAACAAACAAACAAACAAACAAACGGACTTTCGCATTTATAATATTAGTAAGGATTGTAATTCTAATAGGTACACAATTTTAATAAAACTTCTCGTGGAATTTTTAGGGCCCATAGTCTAGTATTTTTAGACGGCATCATTCTGTCGTAGTCACTGCTAGAAGTAGATAACAAAACAGCTAAAAGTGGCCGTTTTTGACAAATTTTCGTATCTACTTCTACGAACGACTACCAGGGAATCCTACTTCTACCAAAAATACTAGATATTGAGCCCCAAAAATACACTAAAAGTTTTATAAAAACCTCTGAGGGCGCCACTTTCGGTCAGGGAATCTCCTTAAATAAGCCTCCTTAAAGACAAAAAATTTGTAAATGAACCTTGTTTTAAAGCTCGTAGTAAAAATCAGTGAAAAAATGTGTAATAATTCAGCAAAATGAAACCAAAAGAGGTAAGATTTTACACTAGCTAGAGTTGCAATTAAATACGTTCTGGGTATAGAAGTGTACCCACGCTTTTCGTTTGTTCTAGCCTTAGAGACGTAAGGAAGCCCGCATTGCTCTAAGGTTCTAGCTTTTGTACCCGACGGGCGTGTAGGATGTGTATTTTGTTCTAGCTTTTATTTTGGTTCCTATGACTTAGGCTTGACAAGAATAAACAGTTGCTTCAAAACTTTTGGACATACGCACGCATTTCGGGCGGCGTCAATAAATCTAGCGAGTTTAACGTGGGTATGATGGTTTATTGAGTAATGGTTTACCTTCCCTCCGTGATTCGGGTCAGTGGGGAGGCATAAATTCATTTGACGTCGCATCTGTGATGTAAAAAGTAAATCCCTTTTAGACTTTTGTTTTTAGTTTGGGAAAGTCATGGGACATCTGCGTTACATAATTCTATTTTTTTTATTTTTTCTTATGGTTTCACGTCTGTGCTCCATCACCCTGCGCTTCTAAGTTATAAAAATACAAATCATCAACATCGCGTCTTCAGACATCACTAATCAAACGGAATATTTCCAGTATGGAAATTCCACTTTGCTGTTGACGTAAATATACCTACTACCATTGAAAGATTCGGTTAGTAAGATCTAGGTAAAAAACTCAAGGTCACCCAGCGTGCAATGGAGAGAGCCATGTTGGGCGTTTCCCTGCGTGATCGAATCAGAAACGAGGAGATCCGCAGGAGAACTAAAGTAACCGACATCGCTCGAAGGATTGCTCAGCTGAAGTTGCAATGGGCGGGACGGGACACATAGCGAGAAGAACCGATGGCCGTTGGGGCGGAAAGGTTCTGGAATGGCGACCGCGCACCGGACGACGCTCCGTGGGTATGCCCCCGACAAGGTGGACCGAAGATCTGGTGAAGGTTGCGGGAAGCCAGTGGATGCAGGTAGCGCAGGACCAATCGTCGTGGAGATCCTTAGGGGAGGCCTATAACCAGCACTCAGCAGTGGGTGTCGTGCGGCTGATATGATGATGATGATGATGAGGTAGAAAACGTCACGTGGTATAGTGTTTTTTATTAACGATAACAGCTTCTTCCACGGCATCTGCGAATATTTTTGTAAAACTTCTAATTTCGGTATAATAATATTATCACCCATAAATGTTTTCATACTCAACTTGCGCACAACGGGGTTGGCTACATTTATAATAATGTGTTACTTTTAGAACGGCACATAATATAATCAGCAAATGAAGTTGTTTTTTAAGCCAAAAAAAATAAAAAAACGCCCTGTAGGTAGTACTAGGCCGCAAACAACATTCTAAGGGCGCTCGTAAGCTGTAGGCTGCCCGTATTAATCCCGTCCTCGGTTCGCCACTCTGACGTCACGGTCAGCCCTGTATTTGTAACGTGACCACAACAACTTGCAGTTTACATTATTGTGTAACTTATGGGACAAGTATCTAAATATATAAAAGGCTAAGACTGACTGATCTATCAACGCACAGCTCAAACTACTGTACGGCCACAGCTGAAGTTTGGCACGCTAATAATCATTAGGACGAAGACATTCGCTAAGAAAGGATTTTGAAAAACCTCTCAGTAAAGTAGGGGATGAAAGTTTGTATGAAAATCCGTCGGTTTCAAAGTCAGGATCTTCAAATTTCGTGTTTAAGCTGAGACAATTGAAAATCAATATTTATCTGCCTCAGCGTTTTTGATAATTCCACCCTCGAAGGGGTAAAAAGGGGGATGTATTTGTAAACGGAAAATCATTCATTAACCGACTTCAAAAATTTTTAACCGACTTCAAAAATTTGAAAAGGAGGAGGTTATCTATTCGTCGCGTATATTTTTTTTTTATTTATGTATGTACACCGATTACTCGAAGACGGCTGAACCGATTGAAATGATTCAAACGTTATAACATGAGGTTTGTTCCCAAGTTGGTCCCATTTTTTGAAATTTTGAAATCAGTTCAGTAGTTTTCAAGTAATCTTGAAAATACTGTCGTTTTCGTAACCATTTTATATGAATTCAGACGGATTTTCAACCATTTCTTTTTTGTTTATGAACCGATTTAGATGATTCTTTTTTTATTTGAAAGAAAACACCTTAAGAATGATACCATATTAATTTCATTGGTATTGGACGTTGGATTTTGAAGATACAGTTGTAAGACAGCAGTGTGATGCAGTTGTCCAGGATGCCCCAGAGCACTTACCTACCCACTCAGTGTGTGAGCTTAAAGTTTCTGATAATAACCCAACTCACTTAACTACCCACTCAGTATGTGAACCAGAACCAGAGGTCTCATACACTTGTAACGATTTGAAAAACTCAACAAAAAATAATCGATCTTCTGATAAAAACTGTTGTGAAACAATTATGTTCTGCGATGAGATGGGTAAGAATTTAGGCCAATTAATTCAAAAACACACCAAGGAAAACATAATTAATTATTGTATGCCTGGGTCAACTTTGGATGACTTGATGAGAATTATTGTTAAAAAAACATTTAATAAAAACACTAATTTGATAATTTTGATAGGAAATAGGGGTAATGTGAACAAACACCAACTGATAGCTTATTGTAATTCCTTATTGTCTTTAAAAGTAAAAAAAAGTGATTTTGTTCACATTCCCTTATTGCAAAAGTGTGTCACAAATGGAAAATAACTTTAGGTATCAGTTGAACGTAACATTGAATACGGTAGCATTTCATAATAGTGAACAGCTGCACATAATTGACATCAATAAATTATTTAATAGTTTTTACTTGACAAAAGATAAGTTCTATCTGCCTAGTTCTTTTAGGAGACAAATAGCATTATCGCTATCTTTTTATTTTAAACATTTAGCCAATAATCTGGCTAGTAAAACAACTGCTTTTATTGAGCAGTCAACTATTGACATTAGTCATTCAACTTTGGAATCTGTTCCAAATAAAAATAATTATAACATTTTACTTAGTTCAAGTAATAATAATGTTTCACATTTAAATTACCATCTAGGACAATAGAGGCGTCCTCTAGCCCTGACTTAACAATAGAAAAGCCAAAGTGTTTAAGAATTGTACACCAAAATATGCAAGGCTTTTCTGGCAAAGATTTAGAAATAAGCTTATTCTTAAACTCTGAAGATATTGATGTGTTATGTGTTACTGAGCATTGGTTGAAAAAGCACGAATTACTTTTAAGTTTAGATAATTATAAAGTTGTTAGCTCGCTTAGTAGGAAATCTAATATAAGAGGGGGTTCACTTATTATTCTACACAATAGTTTACAATGTAAAGAGCGTAGAGATGTAGTATCCCTCTCAATTGAACGAACCGTTGAGTTATCGTGCGTGGAACTTGATCAAATAATTATAGTATGCGTATATAGACCCCCCAAAGCGAATTACTCTGAGTTTGAGTCCACTATGGAGGAAGTTTTAAAAATAACTTGTAGGAAGAATAAAAAAGTCGCAATTTGCGGAGATTTTAATGTCGACATCCATCTTAGACCCTAAAATAGCCAAACTGTCAAGTAGGTTCATAAACCTATTTAAATCATTTAATTTGCTACATATTTTTAATGAACCAACGCGTATCACACCCACATCGGCAACCTGCTTAGATAATATTTTCTGTAACTGTAATGTCATTGAAAAATCAATTTTAAATTGTATTAAATCCGACCATAGTGGACAATTAGCCTCCATTGAGCACCATCATGTTCCGCCTAAACGGGAAATAATGTGTAGGCCAGTAAAAAAACACTGTATTGAAAAATTCAGAACCAATGTCACAAGTAAAATTGAAACATTACCAGAACCAAATTTTGAAGCCAATAACCTATATAATCATTTATTTAGCATAGTTCAAACTGAATTTAGTAAAACTTTTAAACAAAAAGTCATCAAATGTAATGATAGTACGAAATTTAGTGACTGGGCCACACCCGGCATATATAAGAGCAGAAGGAAATTATACGAACTTTATGCAGAGAAAGCTACTTCTAGTGATCCTAACTTCATTGAATTTGTCAAGAAGTATTCACAAACATTCAGAGAAGTCTGTATCTTAGCAAAGTCCAAGTACTTTGCAAATAAAATTAAATTAGCAGACAATAAAATTAAGGCTACTTGGAATATTATTAACAAAGAAACGGGCAAATCAAAATCCAATATAAATTCCTTCTGTTTAAAAACTAGTGATCAAACTTTTGAATCTGACAATGAGGTCGCTAAAGTTTTTGAAGATTTCTTTGCTAGAATACCTGTAGAAACTACCAGTACTCTTAGTGCTTGTCCCAACATCGCTGTCTCCCTTCTGGAGTCAAGTGTTGATAAGTGCAATGAAAGTTTTTCCTTTAAATATATAAATAGTGCAGATATCATTAAAGCTTTTAAAACAATTAATGTTAAAAAAACAGAAGATCTTTGGGGCATGTCAACATGCATAATTAAATCAATAATTGATATACTAGCCCCTTATTTGGCTTTTATTTTTAACAAATGTATTGACGAAGGGGTCTTTCCTGATCTAATGAAAAATAGTAAATTGATTCCTCTTTTTAAATCTGGGGATAAAAGTGACCCAGCTAACTTTAGGCCAATATCTATACTACCAGCACTTAGTAAAATATTTGAAAAAATTATATATTCCCAATTATTAGATTACTTCACATACAATAATATACTTCATAAAAATCAGTTTGGTTTTTCCAAGGGTAAAAGTACTACTGATGCTGGAATTGCACTTCTCAAACATATTCATGATGCTTGGGAAGAAAAGCAAGATGTAATTGGCATTTTCTGTGACCTTTCTAAGGCATTCGATTGCGTTGATCATCAAACACTATTAAAGAAGCTAGAACATTATGGTGTCTCTGATAAATCAGTTAGTCTTATGAAATCGTATTTGTACAATAGAACTCAGAAAGTAGTGATTAATAGAACTGAATCTACTGGAGCCCCCATCAATATGGGTGTGCCACAGGGATCAATATTGGGCCCATTGCTGTTTCTAATTTATATAAATGACCTTCCCAACTACGCGAATAATTTATGTGAAACAGTGCTATTTGCGGATGATACTTCTTTAGTTTTTAAAGTAAACAGAGGTAATAACTGTTCGGACGAAGTAAATAGTGCCCTCTCTAAAGTTTCATACTGGTTTAATAGTAATAATTTAGCACTTAACCCCAAAAAAACTAAATGTGTTAAATTCTCATTACCTAATGTTGAGCAGACAAAATTAAATATTAATTTGAATGACGATGAAGTCGAGTTTATCGAGAGCACAAAATTTCTAGGTATCACACTAGATTCTCGACTGCAATGGGATCCACATATTGAAGCCTTGTCAAGTAGACTTAGTTCAGCGGCATTCGCTGTTAAGAAAATAAGGCTTTTAACTGATATTGAAACGGCAAGGTTAGTATACTTTAGTTATTTTCATAGCGTAATGTCGTATGGACTGCTATTGTGGGGCTCAGCTGCCAGTATTGAAAATATTTTTGTACTCCAAAAAAGAGCTGTTCGCGCCATATACAATCTACGGCGGAGAGATACTTTGAGAGAAATGTTCAAAGAAATAAATATTTTAACTTTGGCAGGCCAATATATTTATGATAATTTAGTTTATGTAAGGAAACACTATGATTCATTTGCTAAGAACAGCAATATTCACCAGTTCAATACAAGAAATAAAGATAAACTTGCCGTTCCAAGATTTAGGCTTGCAAAAACTAGAGGTTCATTTATGGGGAAAGGCATAGCCTTTATTAATAAATTTCCACAACAAGTGATTGATCTTCCTTTGCATGAATTTAAAAACCATGTTAAAAAAACGCTCATGGGTAAAGGTTATTATAAAGTAGATGATTATCTTAAAGATCTAAATGCGTGGAAATGATGTAACACATAACTTGCTAATAAGTACTTTGTTGAAGTAATATAATAAGTCTATGTTGTTGCCAATAATCCTGTCACCCTGTTGTAATTTTCTGGTAACGATATATTAAAGTTTGTAAATATCGTTACTTATGGCTGTTACAGCTGATAAGTTTCTTGCGCCCGTTCTTCTTGTCAGCTAAAAAAGTCTGGAACGGGTGGTAGGAAAATATAGACGATTCAAAAGTACTTAATAATTAAGTTTATTTGAATAAAGCTTATTTGACTTTGACTTTGACTTTGACACGAGGGAACTCCTCAAAATCAAATAGGAACTGTACAGTGATTGAAATATTGGTAGGTTTATGACAATCAAAAACAAGTTAAGTACCTATCTATTGTCAAGGACGTTCTGGACTAGCGTTGAACTTCGAAGGCCCACGGAATTCGTGGAAATGGGGAATGTCCGAAAAAAATCAAATTGGCTGAATATTTTTCTATAGGTAGGAATAAGGTCTCTTAGTAATAGAATAAAGTTTCATAATTTTCGGATGCATGAAACAATTTTAAAAAATCAAAGTCTCTTCGACTTCACAAATGTATGAAAGTAACAGCAGAATGGAGATCATACCTTTGCCACCACCTGCCACAACCACAACATGGTATTAAAAAAAAAAGATTCAAGACAAAATGTCAAAACTTTTTTTTTAAATACGTGTAGTGGTTGTGGCAGTTAGCGGCAAAGGTATAATCTCCATTCTGCTGTTACTTTCATACATTTGTGAAGTCAAAGAGACTTTGATTTTTTAAAAATTTTTTACGCAACCGAAATTTCTGAAACTTTTTTCTATTACTAAGGGACCTTATTCCTACCTATAGAAAAATATTCCGCCAATTTGATTTTTTTCGGACATTCCCTATTGAGTTACTCGGGGTATACCATTAAAAATGTGAAACATTATAACGTTTTATATTATAAAATCAACGCTTACATACCTACCACAAAAAAAAATTAAAATAAAAAACCTTTTTAAAAAAAGGAAAACCTTCAAAAATCTTAAAAAACAGATCTATAAAAAGCAAGAAATAATGTTCAAATCGATTAATTAAAACACGTCTATTGAAGTCGGGTGGGGCTTTAAAAATATAAACAATACAATAAGTAAAAAAATACTTTCAGCTCCACCCGACTTCAATAGACGTGTTTTAATTAATCGATTTGAACATTATTTCTTGCTTTTTATAGATCTGTTTTTTAAGATTTTTGAAGGAGGTTTTCCTTTTTTTAAAAAGGTTTTTTTTTCAAGTACAACTCACTAAATTATAATTCGGCTTATTATTGAAAACTAAAAACAAATCAGCAAACACATTTTTCGTTATTATCTGAAAATCAGCCTCCTAAGGGGTTATCGGATTTTGATTAAATTAAAACATAGAATAATTTTGATCCTTAACGGATCACCAAGGATTTTCTCGAATATCCGGAAGTCGCGGGCGGAAGCTAGTAATCTATATAGATTAAAGAATAATAATCATGAAACATCAAAAGGAAAAACTGGCAAGAAACGAAGTTTAAATATTTTTAGCTGAACTTTTTGGTTTCAATTTAAAGTCCGACAGCCAAATCCATTCTGTTCGACATGTAGTCCACTCGGCAATAACTGTTCCATAACTGTTCCGTGCTCTGCAGCGTGACGTCACAGACCTATGCAGCAAATTGACTGTGAATTTGATGGCCGTCACGCCTTAGTTCGCACAGTTTTAGTGGTCTTTCTAGTGTCTTTGACAACTATATTGTTTGCAACTAACACTGTAAAGGGAATATTTTATAGTATCTAAAGGCTTTTTTGAGTCTTTTGTATATATCGGGTCATTTTGAACACACCATCAAAATTTTGAGGATGTGTTCAGTCCATGAAACTGAACAACATTCTCTAAGGAACACATGGTCAAATATGTAAAATAAAAATCGACTTTGCATACAAATCAAAGAGATCACGTGATCAATTTAGTATGGGATGACCAAAATTTTTTGGCGAAATTTGACACATGTTTCTTAAAGAAAGTTGTTTAGCTTCATGGACTGGAGAGATCCTTAAAATTTGGATGGTAAGTTCAAAATAACCCGATATAATGCAAAGCTATTTTAATATATTTGCGCTTGAATAATCAATGGCCGTCAGGAAGTTACTTTTGAACAATCATACTACGATAGAAAGCTGTAAGAATAAATTATTGGGTTTATTAAGAATCCGTTTTTATATGTGGTGAAAACTTCGTTCATTTTATTCAATTGTGTATATTTTGTCGTCCAAGATTTTGCAAGATTTTGCATGATGTCCTGTTGATTGTGAATTTTAAACTTGCCGCAGAATGTTTTTTTTAAAACAAAAGAAGCTACAAACATAATTTCACAATCTAATGAGGGGAAAATGTTGCGAAATTGGAATCAAAATAGAGAAGTTACAACAATGAAATGCTTATTTACCCACATAAATAATTTCACCATTCTTAATTCCTCCCAAATGGTAGAATTTCCGGCCGCAGTCGGTCAGTGGTCACGTTACGTTACGTTACGTTTTTCCCGTAGCATGTGCATCGTACGTGCGCTTGAATAATAAATGGCCAGCTGGAAGTTACTTTTGAACAATCATAGTACGACAGAACGCTGGAAGAATAAATTTTTAGGTTTATTTAGAAATCCATTTGTATTTGTGGTGAAAACATCGTTTATTTACCCGTTTCCTTTCTTTCAGTTGTGTATATTTTGATGTCCTTGTTGATTATGAATTTTGAACTTGGTGCAAAATGTTTTTCTTAAAACAAACGAAGGTACAAACATAATTTCACGATCTAATGAGGTCAAAATGTTGCGAAATTGGGAGTAAAATAGAGAAATTACAACAATGAAATGCTTATTCACCCACATAAATAATTCCCCCATTCTTAATTCCTCCCAAATGCTAGAATTTCCGGCCGGAGTCGGTCAGTGGTCACGTTACGTTACGTTACAATTTTCCCGTAGCATGTGCATCGTACGTGCGCTTGAATAATAAATGGCCGTCCAGAGGTTACTTTTGAACAATCATAGAACGACAGAATGCTCGGCGAATAATAAGAGATTAATTAATAAATCCATTTTTGATTATGTTAAAAATAACAACATTTTATTTAGGGTCTATTTTATTTCAGTTTGATGTCTCTGAAGATTCTAAGTTATGAACAAGAGTATTTTTGCTTAAAATAAATTAAGTAGCTTTAGACATCATTTACGGCCAGAATTAAGTCCGCCTTGCAAGCTACAACCATCTTACCTAAGTAAGTGTGCAGTGTAGTAAGGTGTAGTGCGCTTCCACCTTCGGCCATATCGTCACTTAACATCAGATAAGGTAAAGGCCAAGTACATGCAAAAAGTTGTTAAGTTGTGCGTGCATAAAAAACTATGGATAGGTCTGATCCATATTAGTTGCTAGGCAACACCTAGCAACTGTCGATTATTCTTAACTAGCGGCCGCCCGCGGTTTCACCCGCGTGGTTCCCGTTCCCGTGGGAATATCGGGATAATAAGTATTCTTTGTTTTAATCCAGGCTATTTACTATCTGTGTGTCAAATTTCAACCAAATGCGTTTAGTAGTTTTTGCGTGATTGAGGAACAAACATCCAAACCCACAAACTTTCACATTTATAATATTAAGTATAGGATCAAACGTTTCATGCAACATCTGAATAAGGCTTATCTATATCTGAGGAAGTTTTTTTACTCTCCGCACTGCTGGGGCACAGGCCTTTCTTATAGGTGGATGAGGAGAATGGGCCAGAATCCACCACGCGGACCGAATGCTAATTGGTGGGTGTTAACGATTGAAAATGAAGCCGGGACTAAAACGGCTTAACGTACCATCCGATGCACGGAGAAGCTTGAAATAATAAAATTTTGGTCACCCATCCCATGACTGACCTTTGTGAAAGTTGCTTGAACTTCGCAATCGCTGGGCTTGTAGACTTTAAATTCATCCTCTACTATTCATAAAGTCTATACGAGTTTTATAAGAATTCACTTTACGAAATGTTATAAGATATTTATTTACTCATTGCCAAGATTTTGCGAAATATTACTAGACCGTTTGAGAATGTTGTTTATTCGAATCGCTATTAAAATATTCAGGCTGATATATCTCAAAGACAAAATACCAATAAACTCGAGTCTTATATCAAAGCTTCTGAGATCACAACTATTTTCTTTGACACAACCATAGAGTTAAAACTTCGTCAAATAGACGCTAAGCGGCTTTTAAATTACGATGCCATGCCGCAGCAATATAAATTAATGATCACTTGAACATTAAAATGTTTGAACAATTTTTCTAATACAAATTTGTACCTATTCATAATTTTCAAATGCTTCATATTACTTTAGGTACGCTATTCACGTTTTCACACCATTTCAAGACATGCTTTATGTTATGTATGTATAAGCAATTTAATACAATTTGGCATGCGAATGCTTGTAATTTTACCAATTAGTAGGAATTAAATTAATATCCATGAGCCTCAAACTTTAAAAGTTCGTGGATAAGTTAATATCTAACTAGTTTGTTTTCTTTTCAAATAAGGTTTTATATTTTGTCATTATTTACTTACTGAGTTTCGAGAGAAGAATGATTTTTCTAATATCGAAACCAGTTTGAAAAAAGAATTTTAATTCTTCTCTCAAAACTTGATCTGAAACTTGGTTTCGAAAACAGCCGAAAGCTTCATATATTTTGGTATTCCAAACTGCAACTCCAAAGTAGTCATCATCTTTAAAAAACATAAGATTTAAAATACAAAGGTACCTACAACTATATTTGAGAGCAATGAAATCGATTCAGCCAAATTTCTTTCAACCTTTTCAGCGCATAATCAATTGACGTAAAGAATTCAAATTAATTGAATTTTAAAGAGTTTAATATGATCAATTTTATTGAATTACTAGCTTCCGCCCGCGACTTCGTCTGCGTGGATAGTATTTTGTCTATCCCTCGGGAAAAGTTCCTTTTTTCGGGATAAAAGGTACCCATGTCCTTCTCTGTACCCCTGACAACGTGTGTGTAAAATTTCATGATGATCGGTTCAGTAGTTAAGACGTGAAGGCGTAACAAACAAACAAACAAACGGACTTTCGCATTTATAATATTAGTATCTAAGGAGTAAGGATTTCAACTGATTGTCAGAAAGAACTTGAAAGAACTACCACTAGTTCTGACTCCACTCCACCAGTCACAGTTGACTCCACAGTCAATTACTCAGCTCTTAAGTGTACATGCAAAATGTACCCTTTTTAGGGTTCCGTACCCAAAGGGTAAAAACGGGACCCTATTACTAAGCCTCCGCTGTCCGTCTGTCTGTCTGTCTGGCTGTCCGTCTGTCTGTCACCAGGCTGTATCTCATGAACCGTGACAGCTAGACAGTTGAAATTTTTACAGATAAAGTATTTCAGTTGCCGCTATAACAACAAATACCAAAAACAGAATAAAATAAATATTTAAGGGGGGCTCCCATACAACAAACGTGATTTTTTCAGTTTTTTGGTACGGAACCCTTCGTGCGCGAGTCCGACTCGCCCTTGGATGGTTTTTTACAGTCTATGGTCACAATCTACTACGTGAACTGTGACCGACTGCAAACAACTGATCCGATTACAACCCTTATTTCTTTACCAATAGAGTGCACAGGTAAACTTATATCGTTTTCGACTAGTTGCTTCCAAATTATCTGAGTGCACTTTAGCTATCTCCCTCGCTTGGGTAGGGTTGGTGCTTAACTTATACCGTGATACTACAAAAGATTTTTTTACATTTTTAGACAGTATCTAAATTAAACATAGCTAGTATATAAATTTTTTTTAGTACTTAACACCGCTGTCTTTTTATGTGGTCAAAACACACTAATTATTATCAGTGTCCCAACTAAGCAAAGTATATAAATATATTGATAATAATATAAAATCTAACTCTCTCTCAAACGGTCAGAAAAAAATAGAAATAGAATAGAAATTTATTTATTGCAAGAATGTACAGTAATACATGACAGGATCTAAATTACACACAATTAGCTGGTATGTATAGTACAATGCACATTCGCCGAGATATTCATCCAACATCATTTAAATACAATAAAATCATGATACAAAATAAGCTAGTATTATATTTGTTTATGGCCATTAAAAAAACATAACGCCCTTACCAGGATTCGAACTCAGAGCCTTTTATCGATGCCACTGCGCCTAGCAGTCATCGGTTTATTATGATAAACATGCCACCAACAAAGATATTTTACAGTCATAGCATAATGCATTTCAAAGTTGTCTTCGAGCCGTCTATTCTCTTAAGGGACGCACTTTCAAAGTTGCCAAGTAAATAGTTGACAACCCTACAGTGTATACGGTCGCTTTTAGCAAAAGTATATTTTATCTTTGTTGTTAGAAATTCAGATAATGCTTTGTGGAGGAAGAGCTAAGGCAGTTGTGCTGTTCTTTCTCCTCATGGGTTAGTGCATCGGGGTTTGAACATGCAAAATCGAACGTAAACTTTAATGTAATGTAGTAAAAGTTGAATTGTCTTTGTCTTGGTCTCATACAAATATAACTAACTACAGAAGAACCGCATTTCTTTTGTTTTTGTAACGTAGTTATATATAACCCGACCGACTTACCACGACCGAATACGGGGATTTATTTTACCAGTAGTCACACCAACTCACCCTTGACATAAAAATAACCAAAGAAATAAAGAAAATTAAAGACTTTTTCTCGTAAAAAAATACGTCATAAAAATACCAGGATATAAGTTACTCCGTGCTTTGGAAGGCCAATTAAGCCATTGGCATTTGCAATCATTATCATCCATCAATCCGCATTGGGCCCATTCGCCCGAGCAGTGGGGATAATAAAAATAACTGGTGTTGATTATAATGATTTAAAAATCACACCTCAACTATTGTTAATCATTTGCTTTGCATTCTAACGCCCAACTAATTTTAGTTTAGCAACTAAGTCTGTAAAAGTTTGTGAGAGAAAATAAATAAATGAATTATTATTCATAATATACGTACAGGTTGTTATAAAACAACCCGCAATGTCGATTAATGGTAGATAGGGACCATTAAACTGAACAATTTTACTATGGGACTTTAAAATCGTGAATAATAACAGCTATTTCATACATTTTGATATTTTCGTTTACAATTTTTATGTGAAACAGCTGTTTTTTTTGCGATTTCAGAGTTGGTCCCATAGTAAAAATTGTTCAATTTGGTGGTCTCTATCTACCATAATTCGGTATTGCGGCTTGTTTTTTAACACCCTGTGTATATATAATGAACTAACTTAGCCTAGAATTAGTTTCAGCTTATATAATAGTAATAACTTCACAAACTTAAGTAATCAAGACTCTTGCAGTATTGACAAAGGCTTCTGTTATTAAACGCAGAGCGCCTGAACTTTGACAGTTCGCAGAAGTCGAGACTAATCTTACATACAGGTGTCATCAACTTTAATGGATTTGCAATGCCATGAATTCCTAATAGATCAAATAACTTTTGAAGTTTCAGTCTGAAATAAATTTGCCTTTAGCTCTTAAAATCACTTGAGAAACAATTACTAATAAGTACTGATTTTCAAAGATTGTAAGTTTGTTCTCTAAATGACTTTCAATTTAAATGCTACATTTTATTAGCATCGGGATTTTTTTATATCCCTGTCTGTATAGATTTCTTATGCCCGGTTTCTTAGGTACTTAATCGTAGGTTATCGGAGGTTTATCTCATTAATAAGGGGTTTATTTTTATAAAATTAATTTTAAACTAGATAATAATATAGACTCCTATCGAACGGAAAATCCTCCGATAAAGTAAGTACCTTAGAAACCAGACATTAGTCATTAAAACCTGTAAGTAATTTGCACTGCTCACCCCCCATAACCTATCAATCAAATGTCAACATTCTGTTTGTTTGAAATCAAAAATGTTTGAAAATCCTAAATATCCATACTAATGTACTAATATTATAAATGCGTAAGTGTGTTTGTTTCTTTGTTGAGCTTTCACGTCTCAACCATAAAGTTAATATACCGCGGACGGTCTCAAGTTCTCAACCGATTATCATGAAGTTTTGCATAAGTAGTTACACGTCGCCAAGGGTACAGAAAAGGAACTTTTCAGAAAGTTTGCTCTATGCATACTTATACTTAGTTATAGGCTTTCTCGGCTGATAAATAAGAATTAATCGACACTTATTTTAAGTTGATTCAACACGTTTCCTGCAAATTCTAATGACAATTTCATTAAAAAAATTGCTGATCACCCAAAACCGTCATAATTCCGGAAGTGCTTACAAGGATGATTTCGCTGAATCGATCATACGATTTGAATATAATGAATCGAAGTTACGGACACTTCGCTCATTTACAGCAAAAAAATTTAAGGACAAAGGCTTTAACTTCTCTGCGGAAAACATTAAGAGGTCCCCTTTTGTTTCCCTTTTTAATAACTTTTTGCCATAAAAAAGCAGTGGGACTGGATACCTAGTACTTTTGTCGTGAAAGATCTCTGTAAAATGATATAAACAGAAAGTTTTCATTGAAATTGAATATTCTTTCAAGTGTCAGAAACTCTTATTTTAATTTTACTCATTTCATAATTATTTTACTTCTGAGATTTACGCGTGTAGGTACCTACTATACAAATTATACAATGTAATGAAATACTTGTTTAGGATTCTAGCGTTGTTTAAAGGTTTTTTTTAATGGTTTTGTTTTACGTCTATCCTAATATCAGTATCTGATTTAAATGCAATGAACAAAACACGCTTATTTTTTTCATTAGCACTCAATACATAATAATTATTAGCCAGTCAAATTGAGCTTTCATCTATCCTTTGTAATTATAAGTACCTACTGAAATAGCTTTACTTTTTCTTAAATAAATCTATTGGCTAACCAAAAAATTTAAAACACCCCAAAGTAACTTCATGACGCCTTAAAGTGGCACCCTAACCAAAAGGAGCGTGGATGGTGATTTTATTTAATATTGTAATTCTAACACACTTTTTAAATAAATATTCACATGGAATTTTTAAGGCACATAGTCAGTACTGCTAGAAGTAGATAGCAAAACTGCTAAAAGTGGCCGTTTTTGCAATCTACTTCTGGGTAGTTCTTGGGAGAGCAATTTTTGAGTGTCACAGACTCATATCTTCCATAAAAACAAATAATTATGGTTAAAACTACTATTACATCGTTTCTTCATTTCATTAAGCATCGTGTCATATAGATTTAACTGGTTAAAAACTATGTAGATAGGAGTAACTCACCCTCAATACCTCAAATCTGGTTAGTTTTGCACGTTTTTACATGTCACACGTGCGCCGACTTCTGAGCAATCGCGGATATTTTTGAAACCACCCACGTTTTTAATCAGTTTTCAATCACATTTAAAAAAGACAAATCACTTTATATACTGATCAAATTTTAAATCCTATCGGAGGGAAACTTTAGATTTTATAGACCTAAGTAAGTATGTCACACGCCTAGCTACATTTTTGCTGCGCCCCCTTGCAAAGGCTATTGCTCAGGACTGGCTAGGCGCAGATGAATCGTTATTGATGTTTTCGAATCGACAGTTACGCCGCTACTGGCAGGTGAGGTGGCAGTGTTGCTGTTTCCCGCACTTTTGGTGCAAGAGTAAGTTCTTCGATTTAAAAATTTTTGGTTTTCATTTCTCAGGTATCCCATGTCACATTTTTTCAATATAATTGTACTATTTTTGGTAAATCGGTTTTGAGGTGTAATACCCAAATGTATATAACCAGTAACAAACTAGCAGGTTACATCTTTTAAATGCCGAGGAATTTCAAAATTTTTGGTTTTGGTGATTTCCATGGTGTAATTTCCATGTATAAAACACCATGGAAATTACGTAAAACCCATGGAAATTACCTTGTTTCATTTTTGGTTCATCATATCAGCCGCACGACACCCACTGCTGGATGTACGCCTTCCCCAAGGGCTCCACAAAGATCGGCACTGCGCTGCCCGCATCCAGCAGCTTCCTCCAACCTTCACCAGATCGTCGGTCTACTTTGTCAGGGGTGGGCGTCCATTGCTCGGTCACTATTCTAGAGCCACCGGTCCTTCTCGCTATGTGTTCCGCCCACTGCCACTTCAGCTGTGCAATCCTTCAAGCGATGTCGGTTACTTAAGTTCTCCCACGGATCTCTTTATTTCTGACGCCAAACAAGGCTCTATCCATTGCACGCTGGATGACCATGAGCCTTATGAGACCCATAGTTAGTGACCACGTTTCACTGCCATAAGTTGGCAAGACACACTGGTCGGACTGTCGTTTTGAGACACTGAAGTAAGTTGGACGCAAAAAACGTTCGAAGCTTCCCGAATGCTGTCCATCCGACACCCGAGTTGGATTCGACGAGAGAACAGCAAGCAGAGTGGCAGATTAGACTCCTCGCTCTTATACATCCTGTCGCAGCGTATATATGGATGTGGTCCTTGGGGGTAAAGCCTTATCAGAACCCGACTTATTTAGAAGGCACTGATCCTGCGAGCGAGACTTTTCGTAATGACTCCCGAAAACAACTAATAAACATGGCTCAGAAGTGAGATGAGTCTGTTATTCATCAAGAGAGTCCTTTTAAAGAACAGAATTACGTCATTTATGTACCATGCCTTTGGCGTTTTGCCCTCGACGATGACGGACTTGAAAAGCTTTTAGAAGACTCGGCTTACTGTCAGCTTCAAGAAGTTCTCTAGTGATTCCAACGTCACCCACCACCGCCTTGTTGTTTTTTAGCTGTTTGAGGGCCATACTAATCTCGTTCAGGCTGATGTCCTGAATATCTTTGATATAGTGTCGGCTTTCGCCGATCCTGCATTTCTTCGTTACTCAACTACTTGATTTGCTTTTGCTTGAATACTCGTACATAGGCCAGGTTCACTCCAGTCTTCCGATATGATGAGCTATATGCTGGTGGCTACTCTACTCTATGGGTGGTATGGCTTCGTATGCATAACTGCTACACCGGTGTAGGTAGCATTATCATCTGGCTGTGGACTGCCGTGTCGCCGTCATCCGCTAGTCTCTGAGTTGCTTCTGCAGGGCTAAGTTTCATTAGATGCTGATCGTGAACCTTGAAGGGTGACTCCAATCTTCATTCATGAGGGGTGGTATACCTTGCTGCTATCCAGTGTGGTCACCAATGATGAGGAAGACAGGTCACGATCGTCGTATCTCCCGCCGGGCTAGGAGTTTGTGCCCGGGAATTGCGATCCAACTGCAATGTAGTTCTTAATACTACCCCAACTAACTTTTATTTGAGCTTAATTTCATATTTGACGTGATTTTTAGCAATATTTTATCTGCTGGGTAATTTCCGTGGTCTTTACTGTAATTTCCATGAACCGCAAATTTTCTTTATTTTTTTTAGCAAAAGTATAGATCCGCTACTTGGCGAATTTTTATATGATATTTGAATTTGCATAATCTTTCAAAATTTTTGTGTGATTCACTTGAATTTAGTGATTTCAAAAATTCCGTGGAAATTACACGGAGAACACTTTTCCGAAGAACTACCCTTCTACGAAGGACTACCCTTCTACGAAGTACTACGAGGAAATGTAGTGATACCTTCTAAAATGTACAGATTAATTCTTGTACCCACTCATCAGTTGTTATTTAATAGTGCAAAACACCTAGTAACTCGTTAGTACTTAACGAATTCAATGTAAATTATTATAAGTGGAAACTTTTTTGGCAAATGAGTTAGCATAATTAAGCTATCACTATGTTATGCATGGCTGTTTGTTTCCCAATAAAAGATAAATAAATAAAAATACTAGACTACTGGCCCTAAAAATTCCACGTAAAGTTTTGTAATCAAATAAAAACCTCTGAGGGCACCACTTTCGGTGGTATAGTCACTTTAACATAACTTTTTTAAACGGCTCAGTTCAAAAGTCAATAAACAATGGGCCCTAAAATAGCGGCACGACCATAAATCCTTGAAGAGTAAAAAAAAACAGAAGCGCCCCGTGAGGTGGGACAAGTAATGGAGTTCCGCTGTACTCCGCGAGACGAGTTTGGGACACTTTCAACCCCTTGACGACGCTACATAAAACATTTAGACCGGGAGCTGGGCTGAAAAATTGTAAACTAGTGGCTCAGTGAGCTGTAGCTACCTCGCTATTGTGTGTTAAAAAGTAGATCAAATTGTATGTTGTTTAAATGAATCTAATAGTCGGTACGAGGTTTTTAACAAAAGCAGCGTACCGTACTATGTGCCATTCGTAGGTATTATTTTATTATATCTATTCAAAGCTAAATGGTGCTACTAAGTTTGAACATTTTTCGAAATGAGTGAAATATGTTTTTTAAACTAATTCGACAAAAAGATTCCATATAATAATCGAACCTGCTCACTAAATGTCATGAACGGATGTGAAATGCGACCTGTAGAGGGAACAAACGGACAGCCGGACAACGCGCAGCTGGACAGACATAAGAAAACATTTTTGCCCAAGCTGAATCAGTAGAGAGTGTATCGAGACGTTTCGCGCTCACTTGGCCTATAATGTTTTTTATTAAGTCGACCAACTTTTTATAAACATCTGCATGTAATTATTTCTTTCATTACGTAGGCAAACAAAATAAGGTAGCTTAGCTGTACAAAAATAGTAGTAATTTAAAATCACAGTTGATTGGTTTTAGACTGTGTTTTTGAATGCCTGTGGTTGATTGCCTCTTAAAAGGAGGGAAAAAACTGAATTTTGTGCTGAAAGTAATGCTTATTTTTATTTTAAAATTTTAGTATAATATAGAATCTTGGGCTCGATGAAACTAAATTATGATGTCGAGCTTTTATTCCTGGAGTTTTGGAAATTATTTTTAAAATACCGCGGAGTGCACGCACACAATCTTTCGTCGTCCATTCGTCTGTCTTTCATCCCTCCTTTCCTTTCTTCTCGCACATTCGTTCAACATCCGCAGTCACAGATACATTTAATCCCACAATTATTTTATTATTTTGTTTTAACTACACATTTTTTATTTGCACATAAGATCTACCAAAAAAGAGAGCTAGCTCCTGAGCTAATCCACTAAAATGTTTCGAACTACACTGCCTCCCAGGTGAAAGAGGTGAATGGTAAAAAAGTTCTAAAGCGAGCCATGTTCACACTTTTTGGTCGTAAATACTAGATGTGTGATATCAATCTGTGTTTAGAAAACACTAGCGATGAAAAGGGTACCCCGAGAGCGGTCAAGGTCAAATTTTCAGAAGTTTTATCCTAGTGTATACTACAATCCTATCCTATCCTATCCTCACCTATTCTATGCTATTCCTATATAATATTATAAATACGAAAATTTCTATATGTGTGTGCGTATGTTCGTTACTTCTTCACGCCTAAATGGCTGAACATATTTGGATGAAATGTGGGTGGTAGACAGATTAGAAACTGGATTAATATATAGGCAACTTTTTATCCTGGTTAAAGATAGGATCCATATGGACGAAGTCACGGGCGGCCGCTTGTAAAAACATATGGAACATTAGGTCTTAATAATGTAAAGGGAAGCGTACATTTTAAAATAAATAAGGTGCTATTTGTGTTTTACATTTATTTATTATAATAGGTATAATATAAACTGACAAAAACATCTCGAGATAACAACACAATACATCAAAAGTATTATTAGCAAGCAGATTATTCTATTAAAAATATTACCAGCCGCGGCTCAAATTATAGAGATGGCTGGAGACGTTTGTGGCGGGTCTCACTCTATTCTCCAGATTAAATTCATGCCTGGATCTCCGGAATCTTTGTACGCACTGGCACGGTTAGCTGACGTGGGTATTCTATATTTTTTTATTAATTTATTTAGAAACTTAACAGCATCTAATTTAACTTAGAATGGCTATATTTTAAACTCCTTAGCCAATTTCAGAGTTTTGTAACATTTTATGACGGAAAGGAAGCAATAAAATATTGGCTAGAATACGAACCAGAAGTTACAGTTATGACATTAAAATTATAACGTACCTACTTGTATAAGTATATAGAGATAAACTGACTATACCTAGATTTTCTAAGATTTCTAATCATAATCTTATTGAGTGAAGTAATATTTTTGCAAGTTATCAAAAAATATATTAAGATATGGTAGCTTTTAATTAAAAAAATAAAATATATTAAACGTTCTCACGTGTTTTTAATACAAATAAAGCCGAATTAGTTTTCGTATACCAACAAGAAATAAATAATTTATCGGATTTTCGCAATCTGTTATGATATTTAGTCATGTTTTCGTAAGCAAACATTATACTGAAAAGTTTAAAGATTCGAAGCATATCATTATTTACCAACTGAGCACAGAATTGGTAATATTTGTATTTACTCATTAACCATCAACATAATAGAGGAATTTAGATATTTCAAATTTATTAAATTTTATCTCTTTCTCTTATATTTTATAATTTTGTATTACATTCGAGAAGTCGAATTCCTAGAATTAAACACTGTTGATAAATGAAGGTATCCCTGACCGTACAACAAACATGATGAAACGTTCGCCAGTGAAAACTTGAATTTTCCAAAATATTATCATAAAAGCGTCTTTTAACCAACCCAGTGTGTGAGCACGAAATCTCCAAGTGACAAGCGTCAACATTTATCAGTGTCGCGCGACAAACGACAGCAATTAACATTCCCCGCCATTGTTAGCGACGTGACGCGCGTGTTGCAGCAACACCGGCTATGTCGCCACACAGTTTCTAAGTACTTCATTTGTTTGAATATAAATTGCAATTTTGAATACGTTTCGTATTTTGAACACTATTTCTCGTCTCGTGATTCAGGTGTTAAATAAGTTAGGGTCGAGTTCCTTTTTAGAAGCTTAAGTTTTAAAAAAGCACTGGTTGTGAATGCAATTGCAACTTTAAAAAAAAAACTAATGGGTAATGTCTAAAAAATTAAGGAATAAACCTTTAGTATTAGTATAACAGCAGAATGAAGATACCTTTGCCACCACCTGCCACAACTACAACATGGTAATCAAAAAAAGTTTAAACAAAAATTTTTTCACGCATCCGAAAGTTCTTAAACTTTCTATTACTAGGGGAGTTTATTCCTACCTATAAAAAAAATATTCAGCCAATTTGATTTTTTCAGACATTCCCCATCAAACATATCAGTGTTTTGTTCGGTTTCATTATTATTTAGGATACGAAAAATGTGGATGTTCGAGCTAATACCATCTTAATTCATTATTTTAATTTATTAATGAACTTGAAACTTTGAAAAAACTTCTAGAGTTATTACAAAAAACAATGACTGTT
Source organism: Agriphila tristella (assembly GCA_928269145.1). Lineage (NCBI taxonomy): Eukaryota > Metazoa > Arthropoda > Insecta > Lepidoptera > Crambidae > Agriphila > Agriphila tristella. The sequence goes on along the minus strand of OV743440.1, from coordinate 2,582,903 downwards.
TTGTGTAACTGTTATTGTATCGTTCTGGGGACGGGGTATAACTTTGTTATAAGCTCAGACCAAATAAAAAAAGTAAGACGAAGTTCCAAGGAAAGCGGTGAGGCCTGTTAAACTACGCCTGGCTGTATACATACACAGTTCACGCACACACGTGTAAAGAAACTACGCCTTGGCTTTCCATATAAAACCCTGGCCACAGAATACATATCCTGGCGCCCGCCCCCTTGTTCGCACACATGGATCATCAAAGTCGGCCTCACTTCTTTGTTTGCAATGTTATGCTCCATCTACTTTTTATTTGATCTGAGATTAAAAGAGTATGTCGACAAGATAAAGCTTGACTCTACTTGTAGCATCACGAAGTAAGAAATAAAGTGCGAATGTGATCTTGAAATTTATAGAGACCAATTGATTGTATCTCCAAGATCGGTGTGCCGTGATCGGCTGATCTGTTATTCTGTGACCCAGATTGATTACACGAATGCCGAATCAATTCTGGCTGCTGATTTAATCTCAGTCGTCGAACAATTGATTTGTACTGTTCTCTTGAGATTGCGCCTAGTATTGGTAAAGGTTAGCAATATTAGATGAAAATGCCCCATGTTAAATCAACATGGTGGTTCTTACTGCACTGAATCAGAGCTTTTAATTCTAATCGAAATGTTCATAAACAGGTTTTTCTTTTTTAGGGTTCCGTACCCAAAGGGTAAAAACGGGACCCTATTACTAAGACTCCGCTGTCCGTCTGTCTGTCTGTCTGTCTGTCACCAGGCTGTATCTCATGAACCGTGATAGCTAGACAGTTGAAATTTTCACAAATGATGTATTTTTGTTGCCGCTATAACAACAAATACTAAAAACAGAATAAAATAAATATTTAAGGGGGGCTCCCATACAACAAACGTGATTTTTTTGCCGTTTTTTGCTCCATATTGATAACGACTACAGGTAGACAGTTGAAATTTTCACAGATCATGTAAAGCTCATTCGCTTAGATAGTGTCGGTACACCCGCAAGCAAATGTGTTCAGAGACAGGCATACCGGCAAGTTTTTGGTAATGTTACTGATAACGGTAAACAATATCGTTATCGGTATCGATAATTATTTAAGTTGTACCATAGTGTGCGGGTGGGAGGAGGAGGGGGGGGGGTCGTGTTTTTAGATAACGGTGTCCGTCCCTACTTGTGTTTATTTTAATAAAATACGAATACAAATAATACACACAAGCGAGGTGGAAAGAGAATTTTAATGAAAAATTAAAATTAGACTACCAGTAGGTAGTCTCAGTAGGTAGTCTCACTTCAAGCGATGAAGAATAGTAATTCTTCATCACTTGAAGTGTCGGAGTTATTATCACCTGTATTTATAATAATAGAATCCATACCAAAATATCGATTTTCTTCTTTAATTGCGTGATCTACACATCTTTTGTGTTTACATATTTTACAAAACACCCATCTTTTTTTTGTTGGTTTACTTAAAGTTTCATCTTGAGGCACGTCACTGTTCTCCCAAGAACATTTTTAGTATACGTAGCAGAGTCAACAAACACAACCTTTCACTACGGTGCGGCGCTTCGATGTAAACTGCCAAAATCCAAATTGACTTGCGGGTGTACGCCGCACGCGGTATCCTTTGTTTATGCGGCGGCATCCTTTATTTCTATTGCTGCTGTAACAGCATAATGCTAAAAACAGAATAAAAAAATATTTAGGGGGGGCTCCCATACAACAAACGTGTTTTTTTTTTGCTGTTTTTTGGTACGGAACCCTTCGTGCGTGAGTCCGACTCGCACTTGGCCGGTTTTTTTTATGCACAACGGGGTAGTGCTTGGCCTTCTCTTCATCTGATGTTAAGTGACGAAAGATGGAAGCGCACTACACCCGGAATCCTCATCACTGAGGAACTGGCTATCTTACCTCTAACTACCGAAACACAACAATGTTTAAATTGTTGTTATAACGTCAGACTTAAAAGATAAGATGGTGGTGGGTAGCCAAGCGGACTTGAAATAAGCCCAACCACTAACCAAACTGCGGGCGTCTAAAATTCTAAATATCTCGTATGGGAATTGCTTCCTTTTGACCCTTGTAAGCAATCTACTATTCTATGACACATATGTACTTAAACGCAAAATTTAGGGAGATAATTGAAAATTCTTGGCTAACTCCATAATAAACGCGCCTGAAACGTGACATGTGACGTCACAAATCATGACCGTTTTGTATAGAGCGTTTTCGGCGGTTGCTAACTTCAAGTAACTAATCACGAGTAAAACGCAAGAGAAAGGTTTTAATATTACTGTTGATTTTCTCACGCATTATACTTTTGATTTTGATTAAAAAAATGCATATTGTCTGTGCTGATTCTTAGCTTGTTAGATTTAATAAACTTGTCTACCTACAAAGGTATTACGATTTTGCTGACAGCTTATAAGATTTAAGAATCTTATTGTAGATTAATGACATTTGCCGGACTCTCCGTTGCAATCCTTCACAGTTGGACGAACTCTAATCCAGAGGACTGCACCTTTGTCAACGTCTTGAGTAAGAACAGACATTAACAACCTCGGACTTGCTCGCTCGATTACTCTCACTACGATAGGGTTCCATTTGGTAATATTGATTTCTTTTGAAATGTTATGTACCTACCAATATAGATTACTTATATACAGCGAACTAAAATCTATGGAAGTGTAATTGCAAACAAATATTGCTTAAATAATGGCAAATTTTTATGTTTATTTTTTCAATAGTTCGGATATGATCTGCTGACACTCGAACGTAAGTTCTGGACTCAAATCAAGTTCTGAATTATAGTCCTGATACGGATATGTCAAAAACGAAAGAGTTCTAGCCTTTCACATTAATTTGAAATTGTAAAAATAGTATTTTCATACTTTTCGAACGTTCTGACATAATCTGCTGGCACAAAGACGGTGAAAAATGAAAGAGTTCTTCTAGCTTTTAGGAGTTGTTTGAACGACAATATTTAATATGTTTTCTTTATTTTCAAACATTCGGACGTGATCTGCTGGCACTCGAACCTGAGATCTGGACTGGAATCGAGTTCCATATTACAGTTCTGTTATGAATCTGTAAAATACAAAAGAGTTCTAGCTTTCAAGAATTATTTGAAACGATAAAAATTGTTTTTTTTTTTACTTTTGAAACATTTTGGTAAGATTTGCTGGTACTTGTACGTGAGTTCAGAACTATTCCCGAAAAGTATCAGGAACTGTTAGACCGAAGAAATCACATTTATTTTTGATTTGCTGCAAAATGATCTGCTGCGGGAAGTTGGCAGATCATTTTGTTTATTGACTCTTTTAAAGTTAAACGCTAGAACTATTACTAAAAAGTATCAGGAACTGTAGAACTCAGCCGCATGCGAGAAGAACTCTCATTTTTTTATTTGCTGCAAAATGATTTGCTACGGGAAGTTAGCAGCTCATTTTGTCAATCGACTTTTTCAAGTAAAAACGCCAGAACTATTTTTAAAAACTATCAGGTATTATTTTTGATCTGCTGGAAAATGTTCTGCTAAGTTCACGAACATCATTTAAGCCATTCTGATAATGAATATGATTTATTAAAATATATTATGTTTTGTATTACCTTCTTTTTAAATGACATTTTGTTTGTTAATCCAATAGCAAACCTAATTTCAATGAGTTGGTGATTCGTTTCACAAGCGATTGTCGATAGAAAGCGGTAATTGACTAAAGCCGCCTGCCAAGTTGCCTGCCAAGTCGAATCGGGTAAATACCTCCTAAAAGTGACTGAAAGATTTCACCTTAATGATGAAAATGAAAAATAACTTTTAACTAAATCTGCAATATGCCCATTAAATGAAAAGTCTTTCAACTTAGAAGAAAAACAAGGTAAAGAAAAATACCAAATCTTTCCACCTACGGAACCCCTATAAAACTTCAAAGGGAATCTTCACAACTTTTTTGTTACAGCTCAACGGTCCGTTACATTCCCTTTCTATCCCGTAAGTATCCTGCTAAATGATGTCACTTACGCCCGGATTAGAAGTAAGGATGTAGCAGAACGTGTCAATCGGATCAAATGACTTCAACTCTATTGTCGTCTTTCGGTCAAGTGACCCGGAATGCTTTAATGATAGTTGGTACTTAAGTTTTGGGCTACGCGTCCACTTTCTACGATTCTCTAAAATACAATAGGTCTCACCGGAAATACATAAATTAGACAGAAGCGTTGCTCAGAACAAATCGTGGATTTCCGTGTACGCACCCATACATACATATACAATATGTCAATAGGTCTGGTAACTATTGCATGGGTTTTTACTCGTGACCGACCATCTCTCCAATGGCATGTCATTGAAAAGTTATTTAAGCGATGGGTTATGTGATCCATGGGTTATTTAACCGAAACACCATTGTTCGAAATCCTATTTCACGGATTGTGCATTTCTTCTGAATGCCATAATATGATCGAGGTGAACTAAATCATTTTTATTAAAGTTCATCTCTTTCTCTCTTTAATTTAAGAGCCGCGCTTTTGTTAGTAAAGTCTTCTCCACTCCTCCCTACACATTGCTTCTTGATCTCCTGATATGACGCGACATCGATCGTCTCCCTCATTTGCTTTGTATACGTTCTTCGAGGCCTACCCCTCTTCCTCTTGCCTTCCAGTTTTCCTTCAATAATGGATCTGATGATATTGTCGTGTCGTAACAGATGTCCAAACATTCTTCTTCTGCCTTCTAGCGTCAATGTCAATAAAGTCAAGTTCATCAACAATTTTATTTCAGTTTTATTTCAGCTTAAGCTTGGGGCAATGGGTATCGTGGAGCTGATATGATGATGACTCAATTTGGATCTACAAACGATTATAAAGTAACTGGATTCAAATAAGTATACCAAATACATGAATCCAAAAATAACCACTCATCATAAAGATGAACACATTAAGGTTCCATTTAGCGTGCATATATCGTGTTATTTAAAGCCCAGTACATACGAATCCGAAGAAATTATTATTATAATATCTACATTTTGTAAAAAATTACAAGTCTTTTCATAGATTAGATTGAGGACCTATTTCACAATCAAACAGTAAGTTCTGAGTAGCTTACTTGACAGATAATTTGACAGTTGTGATATAAAATATATGCCAATTAATTATCTGCCAAGTAAGCTACACAGAACTTTCTTTTTGATTGCGAAATAGTTACAATAATAAACTATGTTGAAAAAACGTGTAGTGGAAACCTTATTAACTTACTTAATTATACTTCATCTGAATTATCATCCATTCAAATATATTTCTTTAATAAAACATAATGTTGTTTAAATGGTATGGCCGTATTACGAATATGAAATACATACTCTTATATGTATTTCATACTATGAATCATAGAAAACATCAAGAAAATGAATTATTTTACTTTACTCAAAAAACTGTTAATTTCAAGTTTGTAGGTAGGTCTAAGCAACGTAAAATAGGAACATACGAGTACTGAGCCCCTCATTCAGGTACGTCCAAGTACAATAAGCCCCTCAATCACAAAATATATTAATCATTAAAATTGTTTACGATTTTGAGGTTATTGAATACACAATCATGTCCTCACCGTACAAAGGAGTCCATAATTTATAAGGAAATAAGGAAAACGAGGTGCAATTTCGAAACCACCATGACTGATGAAACACGAACGCATTCGGACACCTCTCACTCGTGTGTACTAAGCTTTACCGCCGCAGGTGCGTATGACTCGATTGTTCCCGCCGTAAAATACAACAGTTGCTACTTCTGAACTGAAATTAACTAAACTGGGGGACTGTTAATTTAATTACCAGACACGGTGCGAGTTTTTGTCGCGAACAATTTTTTCTCGTCAGTACACGTTAGGGGTCGGTATATCATTTTAGGTTTTGAAATTAGCGATTATATTAATTTCAGTAGTATAAAGTTCAGGTGTAGTAAATGAATTTTTTGTAAGTATACCTATACCTAAACGATTTTTATACAAACTTTGTAATTATATCAACTCTATGTTAATCCGCTTGTTGCATTGGTAAGACTTTTGAATACGTAGGTATACAACGTATTACAAAATAACCCCTCATGCCGAATATGGTAGGGACCATCAAACTGAACCACTTTTACTAAGGGACCAACTCCGAAATCGCAAAAAAAAAAATTTGATATTTTCATTATTAATTTTAGTATGAAACAGCAATTTTTTTTTCGCGTTTTCAGAGTTGGTCCCATAGTAAAAGTTGTTCAGTTTGATGTTCTCTATCTAAAATATTCGGCATTAGGGGTTATTTTGTTACAAGTTGTATATTAATTTTATTAATCTGTGAATATAGGTACCTCAACAATATTAGTTATAGTATGCCCTGTCTCTGAAGTGCAAGAGTTTTGTATTGTTCGTTATAAACTGTAGGGAGGTTTTTGGATAAATAAACCCTAAACGAATTCAAAAGAAAATATGACAAAATACATTCGCGATAGTTACACTCCGCCAGTATAATAATTTCGTAGTTGTTAACCCTACCCATACAAAATATTAATTTGAATACTTTTTGATGGCCAACCTCACCCATAAAAAAGTAAATAAATAAACCGTTGACGAGCCGCCACAGCCGACGCAAGCAGATTACCACTACAATATTAAAATTTGGTTCATAAAAGCAACTCTTCAATTTTGTCGCATGCACAGAAAGCAATAAAAGTGTCATCTCACAAATTGACTTTATTTTCGACGGAACCCATAATAATGTTTTTATTACTCCGCCATATTTTCCCCTCGTAATCGTTGAGGAGGTGAAGTCTAAAGTTTCAAGAGTACTTTTGACAGGTTTTTTTTTAATTTTAATCGCAGATGTGTTGAGTATTGTCTGAGTACCTATTATTTTGTAAGTTTTAAGACGTGGTGAGGTGTAGGTACATATTTTAATTGATAAATTCGAAATAATAATTCCATGTTAACATTATTCGCAATAAAGTATATCGTATTTGAGGTAATGTACCTACATGTTTCTCTATCAATTTATAAATCGTACAAAAAATCAAAGTACGTAATTAATATCATCTTCTCAGATTTACGCGAGTATGTGGGAGAAAATAAAAGAAGAGATGGCAGTTTAAAGTATTTATTCATTTATTTAAATATCGTGGTTATGAATGTCGTTATTTATTTGTGATTATATCACATGTCTTAGATTTATTAGCTTTTATGTCGATATCACATTTAATATCAAATTAAATATTGTAATTTTATCACACTATTATTACTGTCATGAAAGGAGTAATACTTAACTACATTACCGGACATTTCAGAGCACCAGCAGTATAACGTGTCAGAGTCGAACAACGAATAAGGCTTGTCAATAGGCGTGCATCGCCTTTTATAGTGCGACACAAACAAGTTTCACTCACAGATAGCGCGGTGGGGAGTGGCGCGAAAAGTTGCGTAGTTTGAACTAGTCAAATTGTGTACTTTTAATTTATATCTTATTGATTTTAAATAATAAGAATATCGCATTCTCCCACAAGTACTTATAAGTACTAGCGCTGGAATATAATCAAGTGTAAAAAACTAATCTAAACATAAAAAAACCGCGCGCTAGAATCCGTGGAAATGTTTTAATTAATTAAATACTTATTAAACCGGGTCATTTTGTATTCATCATCCAAATTTTGAGGATGTGTTCAGTCCATGAAACTAAACAACTTTCTCTAAGAAACACATGGCCAAATATGTAAAAAAAATTGACTGTCCATACAAATCAAAAGAGATCACGTGATCAATTTAGTATGGGATGACCATAATTTTGTGGCAAAATTCGCCACATGTTTCTTAGAGAAATTTGTACAGTTTCATGGACTGGACACATCTTTAAACTTTGGATGGTAAGTTCAAAATCATATATAATAATATTATTTTAATCTTACTTTGATCTTTCGAATCAGTTAAATCCATTAATCTTCAACCTTCGATAGTTATTCTCGCCACGGCACATGCTATTTTAACATGATTATTCGACAATATCCGAGGTGCCCCAGGCGAGGCACACGTAGACGGCTTTAATCATCACCTGGAGCTGAAATGCAGGCGCCTGTTAAATTATTATATGTGCCATTTGAGAATAGAGCTCCTACCATTGATATCGGAAATAGGAACGGTTCTTCTCGTTAAGGGCTTGCGAACCGATAGCGAAGCTTCTTTGACATTCACGAGACAGTGCTTAGAATTAGTAGGTATGAGATTGAATTCATCGCAAGAATGTATGGAAGTGGAATTGCAAAAAAATATTGCTGAAAAAATTGCACCATGGGTCTAAATACCCGCACAGCATTTAGTCGGGCTAGCCACGCGCCTGGTGACAGACGTAGCGTTCTTTACAATGCAGTTTGTATTTTTAAGAAGAGAGTTTATTAAAAATGACGTCCTGTGTAGCCAAATGATGTAAAAGACGCAAGGAAAGCAGTAAAAAGATGCAGAGATGACGTATCATAAGACAAATATTTTTTCGTTTATGTATAGAAAATATATATGAGTAGGTAGGTATCTTCGTAAGTATACAGATTCTGATCGCTATAATGCAAGCTATGTTCAGTCGCTTTGTGCTGCATAACTAAATGCCAGCATTTTGAGCCCGGCCCATTTGGTTGTAATTTTTATGTGGTGCTATTTTTTGAGCGGAATGCTTGTTCCATTAATTTTAGTTCACTGTATATCTACAGCGAACTAAAATTTATAGGTATCCCTATAGAAAGGCTTAATTCTTACTCCGTGCTTTCGTAAAATGAGGTTTATATTATAATTTTGACATATTTTTTATGAGCAATGATTCTTGTTATGTGAATGATGCGCAGCAGAATGTGTGCTTTTGTTTGATAAAATAAAAAATGGGTTGAAAATAAATTGCACGGCATTGTCCTACACGTATTTCGAAAAACTAGATTTTCAAAATAAAATTTAATGTGTTCTGAAAATAAACGGAAAGTTAGTGAACATTTGTAGTAGGTGCCTATGTTTTATGCGTCCGTTTGTCCAATAGGTCAAAAAAATAAAATTGAAAAACAGCAACTGGTACAACATTTATCATTTAAAAAAAATGCTTTATTTTCGTTAACAAACCAAGTGGATTACAAAATTGAGATGACCTTCCTAGTAAGTATAAAAATACCTGTATCAGGAAGCCATCGCTCTTCCATTTTCATTATCTGTCAGGTAACTTTAATTAAAACAAAGCAATGGTAAAAAGTAAACAAATAGTTAAGTACCTACATAGCAATATAAAAGAAAAAGAAAAAATAATATATATTTATAACTATTTTTTTTCTGCATGCATGCGCGCACGCGTGTGTGTGTGTTTGGTGTGTGTTTGTGTGTGTACGTGTGTGTGTGTGTGTGTGTGTGTGTGTGTGTAAATGTGTGTTTGTTGAATGGTCTGTGTCTCAGATTTATTCATGCCAATCATCATTAATTATGCTACTAAAATTAATTTACATTGCCACAGCTGGAAGTGTGAAGCACGACCAGTGCGCAGAAGGTGGTAAATGAAACGTCAATGTTACAATTTACCAAGATATATTGAAAAAAAAAAAAGGTCTCAAGGGGGGTACACCGATCTTCGTTTCGTGGTAGTCGCCTTGTAGGATAAAAAGCACTTAGCTTGCGTTTTGCCTAACGGAAGCAGAAGCGCATGTGCAGCACGAGGGCTACGCGCTCAAGGTGAGGCGAGTGCGCAGGCTCGGCGTGGTGTTGCTCCGGGGTAGGCCGGAAGCAGCAGGTGGTGACTCGGGTAGGTAGGTGCCCGGAGGTGTAGTGGTAGGCGGCGCAGGAGAGGGTCCGGTAGGGGAACTCCTGCCCGTAGGTACGACCCTGGAATGTTACACAAAAGGTATGAACAGGTGTTCACTAATTCTTAACGCTGCTAAATAGGTGCTAGGGCAGATGGCTACAATTGAAAAGTCTCAAAAAAAGATTATTGACCATAATAATCAAAATGATTATTTTGGTCAATTTGATCAAACTAACTAATTTGACTATAATATTACTTATGGTGAGCATTCGAGCACTTCACCCGATTAACATGTTTGAAAAGAATAATTTTATTAGTAGAAAGGTATATTTTAATAAAAGGGAATAATAATTTAATGCTTAATTTTGAAAGGCAATTTAGAATATTATAAAATAAACATTAAGATCGGGATTCACCCATTGGCAGCGTCGTAGGTTATAAAACGAAATCATTTCATTGCAAGATAGAAATTAAATTAATGTTGGTTATAGTATTTATTCACAAGCTATTTAGTAGCTCATACAAAATACTATTACCTGCCTTCTGAGTTTACTGTAAACAAGGATTTCGTTCTGCATATCACTTTCCACAAAATATTGCTGCACATTGATATGAATCGTTTACACTCGATAAGAATTTAGCACAAAAATCACACTGATTAAGCCATTAGATATTAATATGAGAAAAACTATTAGATATTTGATTAAGGTATTTAATATGAGAATTCACTATAAAAATTTATAAGGAATTGAAATGCAAAACGAACGTATTATAGCTACACTCACCCTAGAAACGGGGTTGCACAACACAAAGAAATGAAACGAAATTAATGTAGGTAACTTGTTAAGGTTACGAATGTTTTGAAAAGAAGAAAAGGATTTTTGCGAATCGTTCGTATTTATAGCAAGATAAATATCGAGAAGCACCTCAAAACAGCGAGAATGATCTAGCAGTCCCGGTCTTATCCTATCGGTCGAGCTTGACATAACGAAGGTGGATGTCATTATAGACAATGACAGCGTCTGTCACAGTGTGACAATACGGCCGCGTTCCGAGTCGCGATTTGGAATAAGGCAGAGGTCAGAACTTCCCACATTCCACAGGTGAAGTGATGTAATGAATTTTTAAGAAAAGTTCGACAGTAATTATTAGTTATAAGTAGTAGGTTTTTAGCAACCGTTACATATCCCCCCTCTTAGAGTAGGATTTTGCCTGGACAAAATCCAGCTAAAAACAAAAACGACCAACCAACCAGATAACAACCCAAAACAAGTGAATAAGACCCTTTCATTCAGACAACAAAAGTTATATTCAAATTAAAAGACAATAGTTAAAATTTTCATGCAATGTAAATTATAGTAGTGGAAACAGTATAAGTATTTAAAAATGTATACTTATATTGCTTGTCTATTATTATTTTAATTTAAAGTATTAAAAACAAGTTTAAGAATAATTATTCAATTTAAAATCTTTGATATGCCAAGAACCCAGATTTTTCCCTTTCATATCGACAAGTTCATAGACCAAGGGCGACAATTTAGATTTTATACGACATTTAATATATTTAGAAGCAAGTTTTTTAGAAAATTCCTTATCTTTGTCGCTTTGATAATAAGTTTTTCGCCAGACAATATCATCTACGTTGAATTCGAACTTTTTACGACGAAGATTATAAGGACCACAATTACGAGCATGCGATTTTATAAGAGAACTTTGCACTTGATCAAAAATTTTCCTAAGTTTCCCAGTATTTTCAGCATATTCATCCCTAGGTGAGAAGATAATGTCGTTTAGATCGACATCAAGATAATGAGATCCACAAGAGACTAATTCCCTCCCGAAGACCAGAAACGATGGGGTATAACCCGTGACTTCACTTACAGCAGAGTTGAGAGCGAATTGTATTTTAGGGATATTAAGATCCCAAGTTCTGTGATCTTCATCAATAAAGGTCGAAACAGCCGTCATAATGGTCTTGTTGTAACGCTCGACTGTATTTACCTGTGGAGTGTATTTAGGCGTAAAATGCACTTTCGGTATTTTATATTGAGCGAACATATGCTGTAGTTTCTGACTAACGAACTGTTTACCATTGTCCATCAGAACGGTGCTAGGAATGCCATGTACAAGAAAGACTTTCTCCTCAATAATATTAGTTATAATTTCAGCAGTTGCACGACGTATAGGAAATAATAGAGAGTATTTAGAAAAACAGCAAGTGACAACCAGGAGCATAGTATTTTGCTTCCTACTTGGAGGTAGTGAACCGACCAAATCAATACTAATCATTTGGAAGGGCCTAGAGCATTCTTTAGGTCGACCCATAAGTCCTAAGGTAGGATGATTAGCATGTTTGTGCGAGTTACAAGCATCACAATTATTTACGAAATTAGCAACATCCTTATGTAAGCCGGGCCAAAAATAATTTAAAGAAATACGTTTAAAGGTTTTAAAAATTCCCAAATGTCCTGAAGTAGGATTTGAGTGGTTAGCAACAATAATATCAAGTCTGGAATCGTTAGGGACAACTTCCTTCCATTCGAATTCCCTAGCTAAAGGGTTTAAGGATTTCATGTGACGATATAATTTATTGTTAGTGATTTTGTAATTAGGAAAGGAAGTAGGAGAGGATTGGCAACCATTAAAGATCTCCAAATACCATGGATCTGTTACAGGTGAACAAGATTGGTTGGCACTGTCTATAGCTGCTACAGATAAGGCACGAGATAGAGAATCTGGCACAACGTTGTCCTTGCCACATGTGTATATGATATCGAAGTTGAAGGCCGATAGACGTATTCCCCACCTAGCAAGGCGACCTGTAGGGTTATTCATGTTAAGATACCATTTTAAAGATGAATGGTCAGTATAAACAAAAAATTTTCTACCGTTATCCAAGTAACACCGCCAGTGTTCAATAGCAACAAGTACCGCGAGAGCTTCGCGCTCTGTAGCGCCGTAATTACGTTGTTGGGCTGATAAGGATTTACTCATATAGGCTATAACCCGCTCTTCGCCGTTTTGAATCTGAGAGAGCACAGCACCTAACCCGTAGTCGCTAGCGTCGGTGCGAACTTGGAAGGGTTCAGAATAATCAGGACAAGATAAGATAGGAGGTGACGTCAGACACTCCTTCAGTTTAACAAAAGCGGCCTCTGCTTCTTCTGTCCAAGCAAAGGGAGGCGCCGATTTACCTTGAGAAGTTAGTTTGTTCAATGGTGCAGCCAAGGAACTAAAATTAGGGATAAAACGACGATACCAAGAAGCAGTGCCCAAGAAACGACGAACTTCTTTCCTATTAGTAGGGGAAGGATAATTTACAATAACATCCACCTTTTCAGGATCAGCATGGAGACCATTTGAATCAACGACGTAGCCCAAATACTTAAGCCTTTCTCTGAAAAATTGACACTTTTCGAAGTTAATTGTTAAGTTGGCGATTTTCAATTTTTCTAGAACCCGCGTAAGAAGTGACATATGTTCTTCGAAGGTGTTTGACACTATAATTACGTCATCGACAAAAACGTAGACCTTATTTTCAAATTCAGGACCGTAAAAGAGCAAATCTACTAGTCTTTGCTGAGTAGCAGGTGCATTAGTTAAGCCAAACGGCATAGACTTAAATTGGAAGGTCCCCCTAGAGGGAATATAGAACGCAGTCTTGCATCTGTCTTCAGGTTTTATTAAAACTTGCCAGAACGATTTAGAAAGATCAATACTAGATAGATATTTAGCATCTCTAAGATTGTCTAGGATCTCCGAGATATAGGGTAAGCTATAGGCATCTTTACGAGTGACAGCGTTTAGTTTTCTGCTGTCCAAACAAAACCTAAATTCACCGTTCTTCTTAGGAGCCAGAAGAACCGGATTCGACCAAGGGCTCTCACACGGTTCCACAACGTCATCCTTTATCATCTCCTCCAGCTGTTCGGAGAGAATTTGTTGTTTGTGAGGAGACATTCGGTAGTATCTCTGTCTAATAGGAGCAGCGTCACCAGTGTCGATAGCGTGAGTGATCAAGGAGGTACGACCCAAACCGCATTCCTCATACGAAATACCGCGGAAATCAGAGATTATATTATCAGCAGTTTTCTTTTGGTCATCTGAAAGTTGAGCGTACGGACAAATATGTTTAGATTCGTCAAGAGCGATGTTAGAAATATTTGCCTCCTGAGACCCATCAAGTACAAGGCTATCAAGTTCACTGGGAAATAACCCAAAAGTCCTCCAGAAATCCATTCCTAGAATAAGATTATTTAGTATTTCCGGCACAACGAAGAGTTTAATATTGTGAGTTTTATTATTAAAGGAGAGAGGTAAAATGAAATATTTAGAAGAACAAAACTTCTGACCGCCAGCTGCAGAAAGCTGTAACGGATCACAAGAGTAACATTTATAGTTTAGTTTTAAAAAATAGTCATGAGAATTATCTCCTAATAATGTTATGCCGGAACCAGTATCTAAAAGACCAACAATTTTTTTGTCACCAACAGACACATTAATATAAGGTCGAGAAAAATTAGTTTCAGAATCCAGGATTGGAGACACAGATTGGCTCGATGGAAATTTAGAAATAAAGGTAAGCCAATCCTTCCATTCAGTCTCATTACAACGGCTTGAAAATCTCGTGTGCTGAGATTCAAGAGCTCTCCAATCCTGACTAACTAGTTTTTTGGATTGCATTTAGTGCAATCAGGAGTACGAACACCCTTATTCCCACACTTGAAACATACAATAATGCGTGGCTGAGTACAAGTTTTTAAACTGTGCGTATTATTACGACATCTGGGACAATAAACGTTATCCGTAGCTACGGCCGAAACAAAAGTCTTATTATTAACTGAACTTCCAGAGCTAGCAGAAGCACTGGATTTGCCACGATATGCAAATTCAGGAGCTAGGGTTGAAGAATTTGGAGCAGAAGGCTCATGAAATTTTGAAAATTGAGATTTTATTTTTTCAAAGTTTTGGCAAGCTGCCTTAAGTGCTTCTATAGTTAAAATTGGCCATGCTGAAGCCAATGCATTTGCATAGCAAGGACGCACGTTATGCGACAATATTTCCAGTTTTTCGTCCTCAGGCAAGGGTTTGGTAAGTCGTGAGAACATGCCATCCATTATGGACAGGTAAATACAAATAGATTCACCCTCACCTTGAGTACGAGACCGAATTTCAGATAAAAACTGATAGTCAAAGTCGTGTAAACTAAAATCGGCCTTCAACAATTCCGTTAATTGGGACCAATTATGAACTTTGGGTTTAACGCCACGGAACCAATGCAGGGCATCGTCTGTGAAAATCTCATAACCAAAAGATAACACTTTATCGTAGCTGATACCTCTTGATTCTACAAATTCATCCACTTTTTGAATGAAGGATCGGACACAAGACTTCCCGCTAAATTTAATTTTGGAAAAATCAGGTACCGTATTACGATCAACAACTAAATTAATAACTGATTTTTCCAATTCACCGACGTTTGCACTAATACTGGATTTCGCCTCATCAACCGGTGTCAACGACTTAATCTCTTTCGTTTGGAACTCAAACATAGATTGACAATCCGACAGAAGAATCAGCAAGGAGTCATCATCAACCTCGATTCTATTCAATCTGTGGTATATATGATTAAGCAAAACTTCAGTTCTTAAGAATAAGTTTTTCTCAAATTTAGATTTTAAAGATTTTAAGTTCTTAAAAGATTTTTCAAGAGAGGCCTTAACACCCTCAATATCCTCAGATGGACGCAAGTGTGAAGTTAAAATATTCTCGGAAGGAAGATCTTTAGATAGTTTAACAATCTGTTTTCGCAATTCTTGAACCGAATCAGCTGGGGTTTGACCACGCAAGGCCACTTCGTATTCAAGTTCTGACTTTTGAAGCGAAAGAAAATTTACTGAACGTTCAACCATGATTACGACAGTTAAAAAAATAAAAGTAAAACGAAACCAAACTAAGGTGAGTGTAGCGTGAGCCTAATCAATTGCAGCACAATAAAAAAATTAAGTGGGTAGCTACAAAAAAATAAGGTTAAAATTTAAAAAAATTCAAAAAAATTCGTGAAACAACGTTAAAAAATTTAAATAAGCACTAAAGCGCAGTAGCAAAAGTACTTGTACGTTTTAACAGTTAACAACGGCTTAGTGACCGTTAGTTACACAGTAAAGGTAGGTAGGTACCCACCTAAAACACAAAAAAATCAAAATTTAGTAAAAATAAAAAGGCGAGAACCACTGAGCGAAAGATCTTGAGCGAGTTGGGCGCCACTGCCACAGCTGGAAGTGTGAAGCACGACCAGTGCGCAGAAGGTGGTAAATGAAACGTCAATGTTACAATTTACCAAGATATATTGAAAAAAAAAAGGTCTCAAGGGGGGTACACCGATCTTCGTTTCGTGGTAGTCGCCTTGTAGGATAAAAAGCACTTAGCTTGCGTTTTGCCTAACGGAAGCAGAAGCGCATGTGCAGCACGAGGGCTACGCGCTCAAGGTGAGGCGAGTGCGCAGGCTCGGCGTGGTGTTGCTCCGGGGTAGGCCGGAAGCAGCAGGTGGTGACTCGGGTAGGTAGGTGCCCGGAGGTGTAGTGGTAGGCGGCGCAGGAGAGGGTCCGGTAGGGGAACTCCTGCCCGTAGGTACGACCCTGGAATGTTACACAAAAGGTATGAACAGGTGTTCACTAATTCTTAACGCTGCTAAATAGGTGCTAGGGCAGATGGCTACAAATGAAAAGTCTCAAAAAAAGATTATTGACCATAATAATCAAAATGATTATTTTGGTCAATTTGATCAAACTAACTAATTTGACTATAATATTACTTATGGTGAGCATTCGAGCACTTCACCCTATTAACATGTTTGAAAAGAATAATTTTATTAGTAGAAAGGTATATTTTAATAAAAGGGAATAATAATTTAATGCTTAATTTTGAAAGGCAATTTAGAATATTATAAAATAAACATTAAGATCGGGATTCACCCATTGGCAGCGTCGTAGGTTATAAAACGAAATCATTTCATTGCAAGATAGAAATTAAATTAATGTTGGTTATAGTATTTATTCACAAGCTATTTAGTAGCTCATACAAAATACTATTACCTGCCTTCTGAGTTTACTGTAAACAAGGATTTCGTTCTGCATATCACTTTCCACAAAATATTGCTGCACATTGATATGAATCGTTTACACTCGATAAGAATTTAGCACAAAAATCACACTGATTAAGCCATTAGATATTAATATGAGAAAAACTATTAGATATTTGATTAAGGTATTTAATATGAGAATTCACTATAAAAATTTATAAGGAATTGAAATGCAAAACGAACGTATTATAGCTACACTCACCCTAGAAACGGGGTTGCACAACACAAAGAAATGAAACGAAATTAATGTAGGTAACTTGTTAAGGTTACGAATGTTTTGAAAAGAAGAAAAGGATTTTTGCGAATCGTTCGTATTTATAGCAAGATAAATATCGAGAAGCACCTCAAAACAGCGAGAATGATCTAGCAGTCCCGGTCTTATCCTATTGGTCGAGCTTGACATAACGAAGGTGGATGTCATTATAGACAATGACAGCGTCTGTCACAGTGTGACAATACGGCCGCGTTCCGAGTCGCGATTTGGAATAAGGCAGAGGTCAGAACTTCCCACATTCCACAGGTGAAGTGATGTAATGAATTTTTAAGAAAAGTTCGACAGTAATTATTAGTTATAAGTAGTAGGTTTTTAGCAACCGTTACAACATAATTCTTTCATTTGTTAATAATTGTTCAGTATTTATGTAATCGAGTGATTTAAGCCAAGCTGTTACGGTTTTTTTTGCATTTAAAATAGTTTAGGGAAAAAATATTAAGCTGCTTATTAATTTTGTTGTAAAGATAGTTTACCTGTTTATCAAACTGTCTAGCTGCAAAATTCAAAAAAATTCAAAAATAATTTATTCAGTCTAGGCTGTTACAAGCACTTGTGAGTGTCATAGAAGCTACGCCATCGGTTCGCAAACCCTAAGCGGGAGACCATGTAACGAGAAGAACCGGCAAGAAACGCGTCAAGGGCTGCTTTTTTCTCCCTGTATATTTCATACAGAGTCGTCAACATTGAAAAATGAGCTCCACATTTAAAGTGAGGTTATTTTCCATCACAATAATTAACAAAAGTTTGCACACAATGGGTAGGTAGGTTGAAATTAAATACCTACTACATATCGGATAGGTAATTGTGAGAGTAAATAACTTCCAACTAGTTAGGAAATCGCTCTGTCTGCTACTCGAAAGTGCACCTAAGTAGGCAAAATTTACTAAAAAACACATGTTACAATGACATAAAAAAATAATAAATAAAAAAAACGCAATTTTTACAATTCAATATGCGTTAAGATATGCACTCAGAAGCAGACCCATTCCCACTGGCAGCACCCGTTCACGAGCATGACGCATGAACCAGCCATCGCTTCGCTCAACCATATTTGAGGGAACGTAACGACCCGCCCCACACGACACCACCGCAGAAATGATTAAAGAGAGCATGACATACTTAGGCTACCCATCCTAAGGCACTGAATTGAAAACTAATATCCAAAAGCTTTTCATAGGCCTTTACTTACAAAACTACTGACTATAGAAAGCAAAAAGATTGCAATTAAAAAAAAAAGATGAGAAATCAAAACAAGGTTTAGTTATTAATTTTATGTTTTGAGTAAGAAGTGCCATACATATTGATAATATTAAACAGAAAAATATATATATAAATATACGACGCCCTTAGTTCAAACAGACAGAAGCAGACCCATTCCCACTGGCAGCACCCGTTCACGAGCATGACGCATGAACCAGCCATCGCTTCGCTCAACCATATTTGAGGGAACGTAACGACCCGCCTCATACGACACCACCGCAGAAATGTTTTAAGTGAGCATGACATACTAAAGCTACTCGCATTAAGGCGTCGAGTCAAAAGCTTACTTATAAGTAGGTAGGACATTTCTCTCAATATTCACAAAGAATAGAAAAATCTACGACCAGGCTGTTTTATCAATTAAATAATCTTTAACGGTATATTATCCTTTTTTGAGAAGACAATTTTTTACATGAGTCTTAAAGTTTTCAAATGGTAAATTCAAGATATTACTTGGAATTTTATTATAAAACTTTATACCAAGACCTATGAAAGAACCACGGACTTTTTCTAATCTATACTGAGGCATTACAAGTTTGTCTTTATTTCTGGTGTTCCGATTATGCCAATCACTATGTTTTGTATGTAAGTTAATATTGCGACGCACGAAAAGTATGCAGTTTAATATAAATTGAGATGCTGCTGTCAATATACCGATCTCTTTGAATCTATCCCTAAGAGATGTTCTAGAACTTAGTTGATAAATAGCTCTTATTGCTCGTTTTTGTAAAACAAAAATAGTATTTATATCGGCTGCTGTCCCCCACAAAAGAATACAGTATGACATAATGCTATGAAAATAACTGAAATACACCAATCTGGCAGTTTCTACATCTGTTAACTGTCTAACTTTTCTAATGGCATAGGCAGCAGAGCTGAGCTTGCCCGCCAGAGCTGCGATATGCATATTCCATTGAAGTTTACTGTCAAGAGTAACACCCAAGAAAACTGTTGAATCAAGCAAATCTAATTTCTCATTATTGATTACAATTTCAGTGGGATTCGCCGGTACATTAGGTAAAGCGAATTTGACACATTTGGTTTTCTTAGCATTAAGCTGGAGATTATTTACATTAAACCAAGTAAGAACCTGCGAGAGTGCTTTGTTCACATCGTCAAAATCTGTTTTTTTCATAATATTAAAGAAGTATCATCCGCAAACAAAACAATATCACAGAACCTTTCTGCAAAAAAGGGTAGATCATTTATATATATTAAAAATAAGAAAGGGCCCAAAATTGAGCCTTGCGGAACGCCCATTTTTACATGAGAACCTGACTAACTTACTCCATTGATATTAACTGTATGAGTCCTGGAACTGAGATACGACAGTATTAATTTTTGGGCATTATTTTTTACATCGTAATGATGTAGCTTCAACAGCAGCGTCCAATGGTCCACGCAATCAAAAGCCTTGGACAGGTCGCAGAAAATGCCAAGGGCATTCTGAGACCCCTCACAAGCCTCAAAGACATGCTTCAAAAGCACAACCCCAGCATCAGTAGTGGAACGACCTTTCGTAAAGCCAAATTGTTTGTTGTGCAAAAGTCTATTTACATTAAAATGACCTAATAATTGCTCAAGTATTATTTTTTCAAAAATCTTGATTAGGGCAGGTAATATCGATATTGGTCTGTAATTGATAGGGTCTTCTTTATCTCCTGATTTAAACAATGGTATTACATTGCTAAACTTCATAAGATCAGGAAATATTCCTTGATCAATACACCGATTAAAAATGTCAGCAAGATAAGGGGCAATAGTATGCACAATATTTTTAATAACTTTAACTGATATGCCCCATAAATCAGTGGAGCTTTTCATTTTGAGAGAATTGAAAGCTTTAATTACTTTCACACTTTCAGCCACATGTCCCTTTAGCATAGATACGGCAGCCGCTGGTGAGGAATCCAAATTTGATGTAGTTTCTACTGGTATGTTAACAAAGAACTTATCAAAAATATTAGCAATTTCTTTATCTGATTTTATTAATTCATTATTAATATTAAGCGTTAGGTTACTTTCCCGTGCTTTAGTTTTACCACTTTCACGATTAATGATACCCCAAGTTGTTTTAGTTTTGTTACTCGAGTTTTTAATTTGTTTTTTAATGCAGTTAGACTTTGCAACTGCACATAGTATTTTAAAAGTCTTCGAATATTTTTTAACATGTTCTAAGAAACCTGGGCTTTGGTTAGTTTCTCTAAGCTTGTAAAGTTCATAAAGTCTGTTTCTACTTTTATAAATACCTATCGTAGCCCAATCGCAGAACCGTAACTTCTGAGTACATTTAACAGTCTTGGTTTTAAATGATTTATCAAACTCATTAGTAACTAAATGAAGGAGGTTGCCTTACAAAACATCAGGATTATCCGAAATCCATGGCATTAAAGAAATTTGTTCATCAATGTTGTTATTAAAATTGTCCAATCCCTTTTTTGTGATAGGTCTGCATTCTAAAGTCTTAGGTGTATCTATGACGTTCACAGCGTATGAAACATTCAAACCGTAATGATCAGATGAAATATTACTAAAAACAAATTTGTTTGCCGGATCACATTCTGAAAAAACATTATCTATGCAAGTGGCGGAGTGATCAGTTACCCGTGTGGGTTCTAAAAATTGATTATGTAAATTAAAACATTTAAATAATGCCAGAAAACGAGTGCAAAGGCTGTATTAACCACAGAACATAGAATTTCTTTGTTCTGTGGTATTAACTGATTTTATGGGAATAGCTATGTCTTTTACTTCATTTCTTCATTTTGCTCCCTGGGCTGATGAAGTTTAAGCGGAAAAACACGACACGAATAGGTCGTTCTGAATTTATACTCTACCATAGCCTAAGACAAATAAATTAAAAAAAAAAATCGCTATTGCCAGTCCTATTTCGTCCTTTTATAGAATTTTCATTTACGTACGAATCACACACTGCCACGCATCACGCCGCGTCATGCAGATTTTAAAGAAAAATCTCGCATGCAACTTCCACATAATGACATGGAAGATTTTTATATAAACTAGGCACTTTGTACATACAATGGCACGTCATCATAAGAATAACATTTCAAAGATACACATGAGATACATTTTCCAACCGCTTTCTTTAAAAATTTAAAGGAACGTAAACAGCTAGTAAGGTAAACCATTCTTGCTCACAGCAAAACTAGAGGAAAGAATTTCAGAATCGCTACGGAAGTCGGCGTCGATGATCGTAAAGAATTTCCGAGTTTCAAATCTAGAAGTCAACGACACCTTTCGAATCACCTGCGCGTTTTAAAATTGTTCGCCATTTTTGTTAAACAAAAAGAATTTTCTCTTTTCTAAAAAGTATAAAATAATTTCTCCCGTAAAGTATAACCCCATACAGAAGTTTTGATCCTTAAAACGTATACAAAAGACAATCTTCACTAATTTTATAAATGGGAAAGTCCAATTGTTTATTTGTTTTTACGCCTGAAATTATTTCCCAACAGAGTACCCGTCAAAATAATTCAAGCGAGCTCAAACTCATTGGGTTAGCATGCTTTTATCATAGAGTGACTGTGGCCTTCTTCCGGCTCTATCATCAGACCCTGGACACTATTTCCCAACAGAGTACTCGTCAAGACGAGTGGCCTTCTTCCGGCTTCATCATCAGACTCTAGACCTCATCTCCCGTCAGAGTACTTGTCAAGACGATTCTAACGAGCCCAAATTCGATGGGGTTCATGATTTTACTACAGAGTTCCTGTGACCTTCTTCCGGCTTCATCATCAGATCAGCTCAATGATACCATAATATTGCATTGCCATTTAGTTCTGACCCATGTTCAAAGTTTCTAATCTCCAGCTCATCTGGAAGAAAGTATAAGATCATTTGCTCGTGGAAAAACAACGAAACAATCAAACAACCAAACAAGAAAGTAACCTAACAAAAAATGCTAAAAAAAAACACGAAAGGGTTATCTTAATATGCTGTGATAAATGTAAATTTCCCATTGCCTCAAAAAAACAAAATTAATTGATCGGCGAATCCACAAAAAGGCCAAATGCGATGTCCCATCCACACTTCACTTTTGACCGAAAACAAAATGCAGATCAGATTCCCAAATGAAAATGTAAAAGCCATTCATCACGACACTCTTAACTTTCCAAGTGCCTTCACATGCCCATAACTCATTCAACGTTTCGTGTAGTGTCACCACAAAAAAGCTACCTACGTGATTTATTCATCACTGGATCAGCTTTTTTACAAAAGCTGAGAAGTATAAAAATATATTTTTGTATTTTTTCTTTAATATGTTTACTCATAAAAATACACACACACAGACACATTATTTGGCAATAGTTATTCACTACGGCAAAAAAATAACTTCTATAATAAAATTGAAATAATACAATAAGTCATCAGCGCATACCTACATGGCTCTGATAAAACGTCATTAATAATTATGATTATTTACACATACTTTTTCTACCTCTAATTATTTCAGTCGAAAATCGACAGTGGCATTCAAAGATGGTGACACCAGACCTATGTCATGACATGTAAAACCACTCAAAAACGGCGGTTGACAAAGAAAAATATAAACGCAAAAAATACCGGTCCTGTAAAACTCAAATTTGTGGAGCTACTACTTTTCGCGCTATCTAGGAATCATCCGGGCAGGGGACAAAATTTGCAAAAGTACACCCAAATTTGTTCAGATCCCTCAAACTGATATATCTTTACCTTTTTCAATGTCCGTTTTTTGTATTTCGCATCTTACTCTTTTCAATTGGAGTGTAACGCTATCAGATGTTCACAAAACGCGTTCAAAAAGTATAATGTTTTTACACAATAGCTTTGTGTGAATCGTTTACCTCCGCAATAACATTGCTTAATTTGGTTAAATTTGTGTCGTGCGAAAGTACCTATGTCAGATAATAGGAACATTATATGTCAGTCCTTTTCAAATGTTGCTCTCCCAGTCGGTTGCTAGGAGTATTATCACATAAATGTGGTCCAGATAAATGTAATAATGTGGGTTTTTTGATAGACTGTGGGTGAGTTACGTACTTAAAAGACCTCTTTTACGTGTTGGAAAGGGAGATAAAACCTTTTCTGTGTTGGAATTCCAGAAGGTTAACATTTCCAAAACTTTGAGATTTCATCCCCTGATTTTCAAACTAATTATTAATTTATACCCCCTGATAACATGTATGCGTAATGATGATCGGTTGAGATGATTAGTTAAGACATGAAAGCGTAACAAACTTCCCTTTTTTATAATATTAGTAAGGATGGTTTGTTGCCATAAAAGTTTAAGTACATTAGCCCGATCGGCACGGCATTATTCATAGCTCATCTCTATCTGTCATACAGATATCGTTTACTAGAACGAGAAAAAGATTATCGCTCTAGTGTGATCATTATGAAAATGATGAAGATTTTTTGTGTGACAGAGAGCAATGGGAAATTAGCAACCTGGGGCCTATTGCATAACAAATTACAAGCTAATATTATTAGTAATTTTATATGGAAAATCACTAATAATATTAGCTTGTATTTTGTTATGCAATAGGCCTCTGGTGGTCCAAAATCACTGACGTCCATTATACAAGTACGCTGAACAGGCGAACGTCACCAATCGTTTGATCCGATTTGAAAATCTCCATATTGGCGCCGCGCTCAGAACAGTAGATTCTATACATAGACTTAGAAAATTTTTCGCTATGCTCAAGTAGACGGACAAAGGTGCGAGTGAGAAACCGATTCTTACGGCTTATGCGATATGCGAGAAAGAGTAAAAAAAAACTGACAGCTGAACCTGGTTTGACTGCATTTATCATCGTTTATCACCTTGGTGAAAAGCGTCAACAAGATTATTTTGTAATTTTGATCGCGATCGGGTCGGTTTGGCTCTCAAAGCTATATAAATCAATAATGGTGTCGTGTTCTGTACTGGATTGTAATGTTACTTACGACAATAACCCAAATAAACACTCATTTCACAGGTAAATATGATTGTACTATTGCCATTTTCATAATTCATATTTTAGTTGAATATATTCCCAAACACACTAAGTTATATACTAATATGATGCTATTAAACGCCTATTTCCTAAATAAAGGCTGATTTCTAAACATTATGTGTTAGATAAAAAGATATTATGTTCGTGAACTTAAGAAAATAAGGCGTAGGTATTGATCAAAAATTATCGATATCGATACTCATGTCGATGATTTCCAATATAACTTTGTTTGTCTTTGTGAACACTGATAGTTTTATTTAAAGCTGCTTGTAACCGACAGTTTTTAAATGGTAAATTATACCAACTTAAGTACTAACTTAACAATTATATTAGGTTTTCTGTAAATCCAGTGATTAAATTAAACTGGATAAATGTCATAAATAAATAAGCAGGGAGCCTCAAAGGAGACCTTAAGAAATTATTTAAATAAAATTGTTCAAAATCTTGTTTGTGTTTTATTTATTAGAGCAATAATACATTATGGTTATCGACAACCTAAAATTGACTTCAGTGCATCTCTGAAATGGGGAGGAAAAGCGCAATTTTATCCCGATAGGTGGCGTCTTGTCGTTGGTACCGAGCCGCCTCAAAGAAACTGTCAAAACATATGGGAATCTCTTGGAGTATTGCACTTTTTAATTTTATACTGAGAAAATGCCGCATTGTTATGCATGTAACTTGTAAAATATTGGAGTTCATCGATTTCCCAGTAACAAAAAAAATAGTGGGCAAAAAAATATAAAAAAAATGCTTTTTCCTCGATTTTCTCCTTTGCTGAGCCTGAGAAACATTATAAATCAAAAGGAATGTTTCATGAATTTGATGAAGCTTCGCCAAAATAAAACAACATTTGAATTATAACTTTGAAAAGAAAAGAAAAGCTTTGTTCTTTAATATTTCAACCTCAGCAGTGGAGTATTGCATTTGATAGGTATATCAAATATGGAATAAGCCCAATGTTGGGGCCAAACAGAGAATTAATAGAATTTTATATGCCAGAGTCATTCAAGAAACTTAAAATAATAAAATAAATATGATAAAACGGTTCGTGTAATTTTGGATGGTACAGAAATTCCAGTACAGAAACCTGAAATTACTATTGCACAGAAGGCATCATCAGGCAACTATAAACACGGAAATTCACACTCAGTTGCTTTGTTAAAATTTAAATCATATGCTTCTAATCTGAAATAAAAAGATTACTTGTAAATCTTATGAAATAAAAGACTTTTAACGGATACTAGCGCGGTTTTATTGAAAGTACTTTGGTAATTAGTTTGTATTTGGTTTGATTTTTGATTTTCCCGACGTTTCGGCACCTTTGCAGCTGCCGTGGTCACGGGGGACTGAAGCTACTCGTGAGCCTACCCTCAAGCGATGAATTTTTTGAGACGTTCGTTTGTAAATCTTACACGAAATTTAAAGAAATGTAATGCTTGTTAGCAATTTTTTGTAAGTTGCTATAAACTTTCTTGCCTGTTGTTTTGGCTTTTCTTTTCCGTAATTCTTCTTTTATATGAGCTAAAGTTAGCATAGAATACATTGTTTGTCCGCAAAACCGAAAAAAATAGAATCTAAGAAAGTAAAATCACGTAATACACAGTCAAGACAATATAAGCTCAAACTGACAATTGTTCCAAAGACTAAGCGCCATCTGTAATTCACTTTGCCTTCGCCTCCCCATTCACACACACGTTTACATTCAACAAACACTGGCTCATCTCACTTTTGGTTTCGCAGCCACGTGAACTCTGTTCGTCTAAAGAGCCATATGACGTATCGACTGTGATTTTTGGTTAAAATGGGGAATTCTGGCGTTGTCGATCTCAGAAACAAACATACATTAACAATTTTGACTTATTGAATAGTGCAGAATAGCTATTGGAATAGTTCGTAGCGGCCTCGCTTTTTGTAAATTTTGCTTAAATTTTTAATTAAACCCAAAATTGCAGAGAAAGATTTTCATAAAATGCGCGAGGGCACGTTTTTGAGCTCATGGATTGGACTACTGTTCTAAACAAATGAAATAAAAAAAATTGAATGTTATTTCTTATATAGTAGAATAGTTCATAGCGGCCTCGGAATTTTGAAATATCATTGAAATAATATAGAAAAAAAATCTTATTCTAAACCAAAAAACTTCGAAAATCGCTTTGAGTTAACTGTGAATTTCTCCTATCTACGAACAATATTATTGAGCAAAATTTATACCCAAATAATTGTTACTTCATAAGGAATAAAGATTTAATAATTTTTAAGCATGAATTTGTTATTTGAATTCAATAATAATGAGAAATCTAACTGCAAAATTACTACAAAATGCGATGCACCGACCGTCAAATATTTTACTCTTTGTCAGTCAGTACCGCGCGAGCGCTCCTCAGTGTTGGACGTGTGTCGAATTTCTGCGTCAGAGGCACGTTCTGCAGACGAGTGCGGTTGTTTCATATTTCGCTATTGTGTTAGGATTCGGAACGACCGAAGAACTTTTAATTAGAAAAACTTCGTTTTCCGTTTGGAATACGAATAATTTAAACTTTACTATATTCTAAATCAAATAAAATGTTTTTCTGAGGAGCACCATAAAATTTTAATAACAAAAACACAAAAACATGATCAGGGAATTGAACGCGCCTCAGTACTAGTCTGTTGTATAGTGCGACTAATAAGATTTGATCATCTAAGCACAGTACAGGCGCAACCTAAAGATAGTTCATACAGTCGATCATCGGAGGCGTCTAGACAGAGGTATTGTGCGGGGTGGTGCGGTATAGGAGGGGGGTGGGAGGGCCCGAGAGGCCATACTTTGGCAATGTATGCATCTCGGGCCCTATCCCGACAGGGCTTACGCTTTCGATTGGGTTATATTTATATTGATTGAAAATTATATTTGCATTTTTTTAAGTTGGTGTCATGAAAAGTATTTTTGGCACGATTTTGATGTTAGATTTGGAATTCAAAATGGCGGCCGCACATTGCTGTATTTGTTTATACTGGTGTATTTTTATTTGTGGGCCGATTTCGATGAAACTCGGTTTTTTTTACTATTTTGACAAGAAAATAACAATGAAATGTTAAAAAACTAAAAAATCCAAGATGGCGGCCATCTTTTTTGTTTGTAGGCCGATTTCGATTAAACTCGGTTTTTGGTTCTATTTTGACAAGAAAATAACAATGCTTTGTTAAGAAAATAAAAATCCAAGATGGCGGCCAACTTTTTTGATTGTGGGCAGATTTCGATGAAACTCGGTTTTGGGTACTATTTTTAAAAGAAAACAGGAACGCAATGTTGATAATGACAAAAATCCAAGATGGTCGCTAACTTCTTTATTTTCTTTTTGTTCAGCAACAGCAACAACAGCAACGCAATGTTGAAATATTAAAAAATCCAAGATGGTGGCCAACTTTTGTTTTTGGACCGATTTCGATGAAACTCTTTTTAACACGTTTTTATTAGGTTGCTTTCTCGTTTGTTTGTGTGTTCGTTTGTTTCTCCACAAAGTTTGCGATTGATTTTATACTAGCTTCCCGAAGAGCTAGAGACTTGAAACTTTGAACATAGGTCAGAACTAGAAGGCAATGCAATATTATGCTGTCATTGAGCTGATCTGATGATGATGCAAGAAGGCCACAGGAACTCTGTGATGAAACCATAAAACTCCATCGTGTTTGGGTGTTTCCTTACATAATTTACTTACTGAATTTTTGAATTTCAGGCATTCACAATTGTTGGCGACAGCCAAAAATTCAAACAACCAGCGTTCACCAAATCACTTTTTTTATTAATATTTATAAACACTCCACAATTATTTAAATATCTTCCACGACAATTGGCACACAACACCATTTGATGTTCACCATGCAATGGCTCTACGTTGAGTGTCGTCCGATCCAACGCGCACTTGGCGCCAACATAGTTCCGGAAACGCCGAATGCGCGCCATAACGGAATCACGAGAAAGATGTCTAACTAATAAAATTCTTAAATATTATTGTAAATCAGTATTTGAATTTATCTATTTTTTAAATGTATATTATCAATATTTACAACACTGGCATATTTCTATCTTTCTTTACCGGAAATGACAAAGAATGAGGATTTACCAATTGACACCGGAAGTACCGCGATTGCTTCGCATTTTAACAAATTATTCTGATTTCATATGATAATTAAAATAATTATAGAATAAATGTTTGTAAATTTATAGATTACGCTAACAGCTCGGCCTTCCTGAGATTCGCGAGTCTCTTCGCGACATACACATTAAAATAAAAGTAAAAAAAAATAAGACACAATTCAAAAATAAAATTCAAATCATGATCGACTTCTATATAGTTTCAATACATTCATAAATGAATCAAATTAAATCAAGGATTAAATATAATTATAACACCTGTAGTGACAAAATATTGATAAACGTATAATGATTCCTAACATTATCAATAGGGCTGCTCAAATTTTAACTAAATTATACCTATAACTATATTATATTAATATTACTAATAATATACAATAATCCAATCTATGCATATTATAATAACATTTATTTATTTTTCAGTATTGTTTAAATTACCATCACTAGTATCAACATTTGAATTATTAATTGATCTATTATTTACATCACATTCGTCATTTTTATTAATATCACTTTCATCATCATTTGAACTACTATCAAAGTCCCTGTCAAAACTCATCCAAGCCTGAATTTTGTCAATTGCTACAACACCTTCGTACCGACGATTATTTTTGCGCGACAATGGTGTATCCTCAATCACGAACCTATCGTTTTCGAGGATTTTTATGATGCGATAAGGACCCTGATATTTTGTTACTAACTTTTGCGACTGACCATCATGTGGTACTTGTCTTTCTACACGAACTAGGTCACCGATTTTGTACGTCTTTGCCTTCTTTCTATGTTGATTGTATCTTTCTGCATCTTTTATTTGCTGTAATTCTATACGTTTAGTCGTAGCTTGCCTTAAGGTTTCTAATTCATCGTGGGGTATTACAGTTGTTGTTTCATTTACGATTGTACTTAACATTCCCTGAGTTTTGTGATTTATATTAAACCCAAATAAAAGTTCTGATGGCGATTTTTGAGTTGTCTTATGTACTGTCGTATTTAAACCAATTTGAATATTTTTAACGTGTTCGTCCCACCTTTTTTCGTCGTTACCATGGTTCGACGTGGCTAGAGCTTCAGTAATGGTGCGATTGAAGCGCTCAACCTGACCATTGGCCCTTGGCGTTGCAACTGCGTTCATAACGTGTTTTATTCCATATTCGGCTATAAATTCCTTAAAAGTTTTGCTAGTAAAGCTTGATCCTCCATCCGTAATAAGACGAGTTGGAACGCCAAAGAAGCCAATATGGTCTTTTAGAATTTTTACGGTTGTTTGTGATTTAGTGTTTTTAACAGGTGCAATATTAATAAATTTTGTGAAACTATCAATAATAACAAGTAAATAACAATTGCCATTCCTACTTCTTATAAATGGCCCTAAATGGTCCGCATGAATGGTGTGGAATGGTATGCCAACCTTTTCGATTGGGTGTAACATACCTTCCTGTTTTCCACCTTGTGCCTTATGGTGAGCGCACTCTAAACAGGCTGAAACGTACTTCTTCACAAAACGTCTCATACGCTTAAACCAGTAATGTTTTTTAATTCGATCTAGAGTTTTTTCATAACCGCAATGCCCTACATCGTCATGGTGTTTCTTTACAATTTGCCACCTGGCACCTTTAGGCACAACCCATTTTAATTCGTCTCCTACTATGCGGTACACGCGCCCATTTTTTACCTTAAAGTTCCCGTAAACATCTGCAACCTTTCCCGAGTTTGAATCGTTTAGTATATTTTTAATATTGGTAATATCGTCATCTGCCGATTGCACTGTGGTGATCCAATCTTGTTCGCTGTCAACTGTTAAAACATCTAGTACGTGAGTTTCAGTAGTTTCGATTTCAATTGGGTTTCGACTTAAGGCATCTACATGTGCCATTTTTGTACCTGGTCTATACTCAATCGAACAATCAAACTCTTGTAATTGGATCCACCACCGTGCAATTCTAGGCACCAAGTCTCTTTTAACTAATGTAGATCTAAGCGCGTTGCAGTCAGTTTGTATTACAAATGAAATCCCGAGAAGATAAACCCTAAACCTTTGTAATGACGAAATGACCGCTAAGGTTTCTAGTTCGTAGGAGTGGTATTTTTGCTCCTCAGGGGTGGTCTTGCGGCTAAAGTAAGAAACTGGCTGGAGAATGCCGTTTTTATTACGTTGAAGTAAGATACCTGCTAAACCATTTTTGCTGGCATCTGTATGAATTTGCGTTTCGGCTAAAGGATCATAAAGAGCTAGGAGAGGTCTTTTGGAAAGCAAGTCTTTAATAAGTGTGAACGACTCCTCCTGGGTTTTGCCCCAAGTCCATACCTTGTCCTTTTTCAACAAATCCGACAACGGTGCCGCTAGCGTAGCGTAGTCTTTAATAAATCTCCTAAAGAACCCTGATAAGCCAAGAAATTGACGAAGTTCGTGTTGGTTTTTAGGGGTAGGGAATCTGGACACTGCGTCAGACTTTTTGGAACCGGGTCGAATGCCATTTGCGCTAACTTCAAATCCAAGAAAATCAATCTTATCAAAAAAAAAGTTACATTTACTTAATTTCAATGTTAATTTTCCTTTCCTTAGTAAACCAAGAACTTTTTTCAATCTTTCTAAACCTTCGTCAAAATTTTTACAAGGAATAAGGATGTCGTCCATATAGACTAAAGCATATTTAATTTTAGCGTCTGAGAGTATTTTATTTATAGTCCTTTGGAAAACAGAAGGAGCGTTAACTAGCCCAAATGGCATCCGATTAAATTCAAACTGACCATCCGGGGTAACGAACGCAGTTTTAGGTCGAGAACTTTCGCTGATGGGAATCTGGTAATACCCAGATGCTAAATCTAACGTTATAAACATTGTATTCCCAGAAAGCATGTCTAATTGGTCTTCGATACGCGGTAAGGGATAGTGGTCCTTCTTAGTTTTTCGGTTAAGAGCGCGGTAATCTACACACAACCTTTTATCGCCGGTTTTTTTCTTTACGAGCACTATGGGACTGGCATATGGTGATGAAGATTCCCTAACAATATCACTGTCAACCATCTCTTGAACCATTTCGCGTACTAAACACCTTTCTGGGTACGACATACGGTACGGTCTATACACGACAGGGTCAGAATCGTCAAGATCAATCGTCATTTCAGTAACGTCAGTATATCCTAAATCTTTAAGGCTACTAGAAAAACAGTCTTTGTAATCTAATAAAGTACGCTGAAGCGTCAGGCGTTGCTCATTGGTTAAATCGGGGTTACAAATAATAGAGTTATCTACTTCAATCGAGCTGAGAGTAATAGAAAGCGTGTACTTAGTCTTATTTATTGGTGCTGCCCTAGTTATTAGCTCGCCCTTTTTTATGTTAATTTCGCTACTCGAAACATTAAATATAAGAAAAGCACAGCGCTCATTTGTAACACTATATTCCCCTGGCAATAAATAATACTCGCGACCAACTGGTCCTCGGACAGAACCATTTACGTAAACATTACCAGACGTCAAAGAACTACACTGAACCAATACGGGTTTTAAGTTACCAGGAGGTATAGTGGTGGAGTTGCATGTAACAAAATGAACTTTTTCTTCGTTTTGAAATTTTTGAACAATAATTTTATCTGGAGTTTTGGTTATTACTATGTTCGGTTTCTCAGTGAAAGAGTGCCCAAGTAATACGGCATGTTTCAACACATAATCTTCGACTACGTATATGGTTACAATTTCTTTAACACCCTGTACTTCTACATTTGCTACTATCATACCTATAGGGCGGACTAAATGAGCACCAATACCTCTAAGCGTAGGCATTTCGACATTTGTAATAATGTGGGTATTTAAAGACTTAACATCACTTTCTCTTATTAATGAACATTGACTACCTAGATCTAAGTGGCATTCAAAAATTTTATCGTTGTCTTTTATAATTATTATATACTTACTGTTCGCAATATCAGAAATACTAACTTCGGATACATTCTTCTCATTTTTATCTACACGATTTTTGTTAGAAGTTTCATTAGATTTGTTCCTATAGCAATTTGTTGACTGATGCCCTAGTCTATCGCAGTTGGTGCACTTTACTAGTGGTTTATCACATTTAAAACTCGGATGCCCAATTTGATTACAATTAAAACACTTTATACTTGAATTGTTGCCAATTGATTTTGATAATCTCCTATCATTCCTATCACTCCTATCATTCCTATTTTTCCTAAAACTGTCGCTACCGTCTCTATGATTTCCCACTTTGACTGTCCTGAAATATTTCAAGACTTGTTCGGGTTCTGTAAATTGTGCAGCTTGCGCTCCTACTCTGACTGCACGATCGTCTACACCATGCAACAGACAGTCTACCGCTTGTCTACCATTTATCCTACAACGATTTAAGAGATTTATCTTTGCATAATAATACTGCTCTAAAGATTCTCCGTAACGTACTCTCTTATTCAGCATTTCAGTAAGGAGCTCCGCGTAATCCTCACGACTAGGGAAAGATTCTAGTAGCTTTTTCTTCCACTCTGACCAGGTGTAACGCAAAGTAGGAAGACCTTGATACCATGACTTAGCGACGCCACATAGCTTTGGAAGGGAATAATGGATTATCTCTTTTTCACTCCACCCATAAATTTCGGCACACTCTTCCACCTTATTAATCCAAGTAAGCATGTTTTGTTCTTTTGTCATGGGATCAAAATCAGGTATGACACTATAATTATTATTAAAGGGAAATTTGATTTTATCAGAATCCTTAACATCTTTGATAATAGAAATCAATTTATCTAATACCTCATTAGTTTGATTTTCTGAATACTTAACTTTTTTTGACTTTGAATGAGTTCTGACATGGTTACCTGACGAGTCTGACGAAGTGCTCGAATATCTACGCCGACGATGACTTCTACCTCTGCTCCTCCTTGATGTTGATCCGCTCTGGTCACGTCCATCTTCATCTTCCAACTCCTCCGTAGATGTCCTCTGTCTTTTCCCACTCCTACCTCTTACTTCAAAAACAGGACTCCTATCCCTATTTTTCCTAGATATTCCTGATGTTCCACTAACTTCTCGTAAACTCGGTCCTTCACTTCGACCGTAGTTGTCATACCCTTGACCTCGGGCAGACCCTTCACCTCGGGTATTATTCATGTTAAGCTCTTGACCTCGAGCCGTCATCATCCTTAGCCCTTGACCTCGAGCTTCCTCAATCTCCGACCCTTGACCTCGGGTACTTGTTATCCTTAGCCCTTGACCTCGAGCTTCCTCAAACACTAACCCTTGACCACGGGTTTCATCATTGTTCGTCTGTTCCATGTCTCTGCAACTCATACAGAGAAAAGAAAAGCTTAAAACTTATTCAAAAAAATACTTAGCAGACTGGATTCAACTCACAAGGTAAGTTATTCTGGCTAGAAGGTTAAATAAAAGCATAGATATTGTTATTTACCCATACTATATCATGAGTTCCTATTTTAACAAAACAAAACCCCCACTGAGGTAAAATCAGAACGATTTTTATAGTATTATCTACTAATGTATCTGACGTATACTTTATTGCACAATAATGTTCACTTAAGTGTTATTGTAGTAAGAGAAGGGAAAAGAGAAAAAATATATATGATTTATTTATAATAATATTAGCCACCAAATGTTAGTCAGTTCAGTACATTATCAACGGCAAATAAGTCAATTTTACTGAATATTACCATAATAGGGACATAAGTACAGCATAACTGTGTTAACTTCTCTTTTTCAATCGACTAACTCACTTGTGATTGTTCTTTATTGACGCTTTATTTGAGTATAAAATAAAATAGAAAGTGATAAGAAAAAAAAACATGCATTGCCGTCAATGGACAACCTTTCAAAAATATAATATGTCGTTTTCACTTTGTATAATGAAAGTAGATACAAAATTAGGGGACACGTATTTTTTATTTCAACTTTTAATTGTTTTTTGTATATTAAATCACTGTTTGAAATCTTACTCATTCTAAAAGAGCGTAATTACATTGTCAGGAAGTTGAAATGTGTAGCTTTTGCCAAAAAAAAATCAATTCTGATCTTATCTGTGACAAAATGACACCATGATTTCGATAGTGATGTGGCATGGGATTTCTGTAAGTGATGTCGATAATAGACAACATTTTCATTTTAAGAAAGTCGACGTTTAAATGTCGTCAGCTTATATAAATATTTTCAGCTTTTTTTATATTCGCAGCTAGATAGCACTTCTAATTTTGAATTTTTTTTCAAATGCGGGATAAATTTATTTTTAAGACCAGTTTTTTTTAAATATATCCAATATTTCGAAAAACACGAGCTGCTAGATGTGCGCTTTTTATTCAGTAAAAAATCAGAGAGAATAACATGAAAATAATATTTTCACCTCTTCAGCACAAAAAGGGTAAGGGCAAAATCGATTTTTGCTGCGAGCGTGAGGCAAAGTGCTTTTTTTAATTTCTAACGCCAACTTTTAAAATAATAAAGAAAAAAGAAATAAAGTGACAAAGATGACACTTGTAAAATTTATATGTGAGAAAAGGATAGATAGAGTCTTTATGGTGTCATACATGGATTAAAAAGTAAAAAAATAAAATGCACAGATATACCAAGGAGTTTTAAATAAGGATTGTTAAAAAAGAAGGTTGATCATTCGAAATAAAGAGTCTGAACGTAATGAGGTCGCATGTATGAAACAAATTTTAATATGAAATAAGAAAAATTAACGAAATTTATTAACAAATTATACGTTTTATGATTATAAATAAATAAATAAGATGGGATATTAATGAATAAGAGAAAAACACAACGTAATGTAATCAAAACGACGGAAATCTACTTTACTGACTCTACTCTATGAATAAAATTTTTCAGCATAGGTTTGATCGCATCATTTTTGTGATAAATTACAAAAATGAATGCGTCGAACGATGAAGATAGTTGTCTAACTCCAAAAGAAGAGTTAAGTGAACAAGTTTCTAATGCTGAATTAAGTTTTTTACCAGGAAAGTCACATGAAAATTTTCTCGCTGGTAGAGGTGAAAAGTTGTATGTTTTACACGAGACCAAAATGTTGTTCTGCCTCGTGCCTTTAAATCACTCACTGTGCTCAGTAGTCTATATTAGAATCTATCAATTCTAGGCTACTTCGCTAGTTCGTGATTTAAAGTCGGCACTCGCAGAACAAATTGATTTTGGCCACTTGTATAACAAATAACTATTTCACCTCTCCAGCACGAAAAGGGCTCTTTTGGCGCGTAAAAACTCGCATCAAAATCGATTTTTGTTGCGAGCGTGAGGCAAAGTGCTTTTTTAATTTCTAACACCAACTTTCAAATAATAAAGAAAGTGAAAGTGAAATATATTTTATTTAAATAATCTCACATAATAAGCATTTTTAAATCGTCAATTCTTTTACCCTACCACCCATTATGACGTCTTTTAACTGACAAGAAAAATGGGCGCAAAAATAAAAAAAAAATAAAGTGACATAAGGAGAGACTTAAAAAATTTATATCTGAGAAAAGGATAGATAGAGTGCGTTATGGTGTCATACATGGATTAAAAAGTAAAAAAATAAAATGCACGGATATACCAAGGAGTTTTAAATAAGGATTATTAAAAAAGAAGGTTGATAATTCGAAATAAAAAGTATGGACGAAATGAGGTCGCATGTATGAAATAAATATAAAATAAGAAAAATTAATGAAATTTATTAACAAATTAGTGTTTTATGATTATAAATAAGTACTTTTTAGAACTATCGAATGTAAAATGTAAAAAATTGACAAAAACTAATTTAAAATAAATATTTGTTTCTTAATCAATCACGAAAAAAGGCTGAACTCGTTTTGGATAAAAAGCACACACATAGTTTATAACCTAGCGGAAACTAGTCAAGGAAATTAAAAGAACACGTTAAAAATATCAGTGTTTATTATGTTAAGGCTTTCACTTTTTTAACTCTTTCTAGTTGTCGCTGCAAACTATAAATAGGTAATTGCTTCATGTCGATAGCACGCAGGCTCTCCTGACGTGTTACGTTTTGTGTTTTGTTGGATAACGGTGGCGCCTAAAACAAAGAAATTGAGCTTGTAGTAATACCTACATTCAAAACATTATGTTACAACTGATTTGAGTTTTCAAATGTAAATTACGTGATTATTATTTATTTACATAAAAGAAAGATGTGCCAAGCCATGTGATGGTTTTCTACTTTTTGTTCCCATCAAATATAAAGTAAGAAAGTACAATAAAACAAATATCGATATAGAAATGCACATCACTAGGAGAAATAATATAACCTCTACGACATGTAATAAAAAATCTGATATTTGCAAAATCAGCAAAGAACTGGGCACAAACGACTATTTGCACAAATTATTAGTATATTATAATAGTTTCAAGCTATTTACACTACATAAAAACATCTAAAACAATATAAACTTACCGATGAAATCATAATGTTAATTGATTATTTTCATTTCTTCCTGTGCAAGATTTATAGCCTTTAATCGCACAAGACATAATTTTACTGGTAACGCATAAGTATCCCAAACAATGCTATGACTTTCTTTTAACTTTTTTACAAGAGTATTTTATAAATTTCTACATTTTACTAGTCTGGATCAGAAATACGCTTGAATGACATTCTGTCACTATGATTTATTATGACAATGGATTTTATTTTTTAATGAATGCACAGATAATATAAATACAAGACAAATAGACTCAACTCAAACTTCCTGACATTCCCAATTTGGACTAGATTTTAGTTTTTTTTAAATAACTCAAAAAATACTGAACTAAAAAATTTGAAAAGAAAAATATGAGCTTAGAACACTAAAATCTCGAAATGGTTTTCTAATTTTAGTACTTTCTCAAAATGAAATGTTGTCCATTCGAAATAAAAAATTTCATAGTCCTGATCAGTTTTCGTCTTATTGTCTGCCAAAGAAATTATTAAAGTGATATAGAAAAGAGAAAAAAAACAGAAGAGAAAAAAAACCGTTCAAAGTAATAGTGCGTTTAGAATGCAGTACTTACTTATTGTTGTAGACGTGGTAGGAAATTTTATTTATCGCTTTTCGACCCCGCTTCTGAACTGTTGGCGACAGCCAAAAATTCAAACAACCAGCGTTCACCAAATCACTTTTTTTATTAATATTTATAAACACTCCACAATTATTTAAATATCTTCCACGACAATTGGCACACAACACCATTTGATGTTCACCATGCAATGGCTCTACGTTGAGTGTCGTCCGATCCAACGCGCACTCGGCGCCAACATAGTTCCGGAAACGCCGAATGCGCGCCATAACGGAATCACGAGAAAGACATTTATTATTACTTAATAACAAACTAATAAAATTCTTAAATATTATTGTAAATCAGTATTTGAATTTATCTATTTTTTAAATGTATATTATCAATATTTACAACACTGGCATATTTCTATCTTTCTTTACCGGAAATGACAAAGAATGAGGATTTACCAATTGACACCGGAAGTACCGCGATTGCTTCGCATTTTAACAAATTATTCTGATTTCATATGATAATTAAAATAATTATAGAATAAATGTTTGTAAATTTATAGATTACGCTAACACAATACTATATTTATATTAAGATATTTAGAAAAATACTAGAAAAAAATGACAAACCCATAGCACCCATCCCGTCTGAGGTGCTTAGGTGAAACGAATTTTTCTAGTATTTTTCTAATATATGAATTAGCTGAACATAATTAACTTCTTTCCGTCTCAAGATTATATTACACAATATGCTTATTATTACATATTATTAGACTTTCCGGCAACTTTATTATTAGAACTAATTTTATTATAGGTACACAGTATTAGAAATAAGGATCATTTATCCTATACCTTTAAACGAGCAATTCTTGTATATTTATTGATTTATATGTATATACAGGGTCACTAGAAATATGATGTATTCCTGCTAAAGGGTTATAGATGCGGTCAAAACAAATAGTTTTTGTTATTTAACTTTTTCTCGAAAAGTTAATAGTTTTTGAGTTAATTGAAATTAAGTTTTTTTTTTACCAAAAGTACGTTGACCTTTATTAAAATGACAGGAATTAAACGCGTGCAAACTAAGATAGGTATTTTCACACCTACCTATTTTCCCGACGTTTCGACAGAGTTGCATCGGTCGTGGTCACGGGCTGACTAGAGCTGCGGTGTTACGCCTCCTCCTCTTCGGTGGAATCTTCATCCACCGTCGAACAGTTTTTCCAACTACCGCCGCACACAACACTGACGGTGTCCCTATTTCGCATAGCCGTATTCTAGTAGTTAGCCGACCGCG
Organism: Agriphila tristella; assembly: GCA_928269145.1. Taxonomy (NCBI): domain Eukaryota; kingdom Metazoa; phylum Arthropoda; class Insecta; order Lepidoptera; family Crambidae; genus Agriphila; species Agriphila tristella. The sequence goes on along the minus strand of OV743440.1, from coordinate 2,544,000 downwards.
AACAAAGAGGTAGTGCGTTTGCAAATACTGGATTCCACACTGCTGATAATTTGTGGCCATCTTCCCGATTGAAGTTATTTGGATGTACGTTTTCAGACACAAACATTTTGAATAAAAAACCAGAATAGAATTAGGAGTTATCTTACTACTCATTCGATTCTGTTTTTTTTATTATTTTGGAATAGAAAACATTCTAAGAGTTAATAATGAATAAAAAAATACCAAAAGCACAGGTGTTTATAAACAAATCAATCAATCCTTAATGGCATTTTTTTCCCAGATTTTTTTGGAAATAGCAGCAAATACCTAAAAAAATTCCCAAGTAAGGAAGAGTGCAAAATGTTTAAAAAACATCACCATCTATTCAGTTTTCCGTTGAGGTATAAAACTTATTAATAACTTAAATAAAAAATGAGAAATTAAGACTTAACTAATAGTAATCCCATTTCATGTGGTAACAAAATCCTAGGTCAAGCGCTTCGGGGGTGGCCGTATTATGCTACTTAAATCATAAATGTAAACGTTTGCTTGTTTGGATGTTTGTTAATCAATCACGCAAAACGGCTGAACGGGTTTGAATGAAATTTGGTACACAGATAATTTATAAACCGGATTAAAACATAGGAAAATACTTTTATGTTGGTTAAAGGTTCCCCAGGGATTTTTTCGAAAGTCAACACGGATGAGGTCACGGGTGGAAGCTAGTTTGCCATAAATGGTAGTGCTTACTAAAAATACTTTCGTCCGAGTGAGTTTGAGACAGTACAGGACAGGATTATTTTCCGCAAAATTTTATACAGACGGCATCACAAATAAGCATGCATATCAGCCATTTTTAATGCACCTGCTGCTGAGGAACAGGCCTTTGTTTTTTTTGTTGTGGGTTGTGGATGGATAAAGCGGACGGGCCATTACCCACCACGTGGATTGGTCGGTGAAAACGACTGTAAATGCAACCAGGACCAATGGCTCAATGTAAGGTACTGTCAGCAAAGCTATGAGCTGAACACCTTAAGTTTCATTTCTAGATTGAGTAGTCCGTATTGTCTTGCATTTACCCAAAAGTCACAAAAGCATCTTTTGTATAAAAACAATGGAGGCAGGTAAATACGAACTTTTAGTTCCATCCTTGCAAGTGATTTATTTTCAAACTGTTAAGGTCATAACTTTGCTGACTGTACATTGAGTTAATACCGACCAATCCCTATCCTACCGGCCAAAGTCCATCTGGTCTAACGGGTTAAGACGGGGGCGGCAAGAAACGACAGTGTACCGGGTTCGAATCCCGCTCGGTGACTTACTTTTGTTTTTTTATATGTTCTAGTTTATGTATATGTCGGAAATTAGGTCAGACATCAGAAGCAAAAATCCCGTCTAAGTTGCTACGGGTGAGCCGATTTTTTCTAATATTTTTCATTATTTATTTCATCTTAATATATAAATAGCATTGTGAATGCAAAAATCTAAAAGTTAAAAATGCAGTACTCAGTGACAGTATTTTTTTTTTAACAATTATACCAATCACGACACTACTATAAAACAATGGCAGCAACTAAAATAATTATTTGAAGCAATTATTATAATTATCACTACGCCAATATATAGTGGCAGTCCGAAAGGCCAGTGACAGCCCGAGTGGTTAGACAACGGTCCGTGCACCAAGACGCATCCAACAGAAATGCGTGCCGAGTGAGCGATGCGGCCGCTTTTATAAGCAAGAGTGGGGATAACCCCACCTGACCGGTCGCACCGCAAGCCCGTTCGAGGCGATGACGTCAGGGCGCACGTGCCGCTAGCAAGTCATAACGCCGTCTTTTCACGCCGCGCCGTCATAAATATATTTTTTTGTTTTTAGACAAGTTTAAAAGAAATTAATATATACAATAGAAATAATTTCTACTAATAATTGTAGAGTTCTGCAAGATCAGATCTTAAAGGATATTTTTGTGTGGTCTATTGCCATTTAGCAAAGAGTTTTGAAAAAGGGGCCGGGCTAGCATCGCATGCTAGCCAAGCAAGCAGAGGCTGAGTGAGCACCACAGAATAAAATGTACACAGCACATCACAGATGGCGATACTACCACCATATTACAATAAATAATAATAACCGAGCAAAGCTCGGTCACCCAGGTACTAACTATATTAAATGTCCATGTGAAGCCAAACTACCCTCCTACTCAAATCTGACCAGCACGACGAAGCACCAACAATCCAGCCCGCGAAAGCGGCCAGATCGTAGTATAGTATAACATACTGTAATTTACAGTAGGTATGTTGGTACGATGAGCTAGCTAGGTCCTGGCCTTTGGGACTTTTATTTTTTATTTATTAAATTACAATAATAATAATACATTGTTACATTTCTTATAACACTGTCACAAAAACCTATTTAGGTTTGACTTCGTGGAGTAATTAGTCTGGCCCTTAAGCTAAAAAGTTTGGCGACCCATGTTCTAACTAAGCTATAGTTTTAATCTAAAACGAAAAACTTCCTTTGCTAGATAAAGCACTAGGTAATAAAATATTTTTTTTATTTTTAAAAAATATATCATCTGTCTCATTTATGGTATCATCTTCCTATAATCTGTTTCTTCACATGCAAATCCATGGCAGTCTAAAAATGTGCGGCATGGGGATAACAAATTACTCCATAGAAATACTAACAAACATAAAACTTTGGGCAAAGTATCAAAATCGCTTGGTCATAGCTTCAACACAATATTGTGAACTCGTGAGTTGTCGTTAACGCTTCAGTATGTCTTACTAGTCTGTGAATATACGCAGAGTGCAGATTTGTCATATGGCTCTTAAGTTTATGATTCATATAATAAGTCTATGTTCTATACTATGACTATGGCAGTAGTGAGTGTACTTGGAACTAATTAGTTACAAGTACACTCACTACTGCCATAGTAGAATCTACTGCTCTCAGCGCCAATATGGCGATTTTCAAATCGGCATAAAAAATTGCTGTCATTTCATGAGAATAGCCTGTCCAGCGTAGCGTACTTGTATAATGGACGTCAGTGTCCAAAATACATCTTTTTAATATACTCAGAAATAATATTCTTCTTTTAATTAAATTAGGTCTGGCAACACTGCCTAAGTGTTAATTATACTCCCGTGATTTTAAATTCTTATTTGTATTGCTAAGTCGTAAACAAGCCTTTAAGTGATTGCATAGTGTGAAGCGCATAACAATGAATCAGTGACATTGTTATCAACATTTTGTGGCACCAAAGAAGATAAAATAACATCGAAGATAAGTTCTATTTTTATACCCTCATTTGTTTATGATTTGTAAAGAGATTGGAATACCCGCACATTCAGATACAATCTTAAACATCAAATTCAACTGACAGTGTCAAAATTGATTATGACAAGTGTCAACATCAACTGACAGGACTGTTTTTCAATTTGACGGATTAAAAGTGTTGCCAACTAGTTTCAACAACTCCTAAATGGTAGATTTTAACGATCGACGACGAATAATATTTTGAAAATGTCTATAAATACAAAAAACACAAAAGATACTTACAAAAAACAAACACTATCGCCACTGGTCACGTGTCATAAGTGTAAACAAAGCGCAAATGTTCGGAATACACTGTTTTGCTCATTATGCAAAAAGAACTACGAATATGATTGCATCGGAATATCAGAAAAACTACATTGTTTAAAAACGTTGGAGAAAAGAAAAAAATGGAAATGCTCTCCATGTGAGAAAAAACAACAACCTACTACCAGCACTCCTGAAGTATCTTATGTTACAAAGAGAAAAAAAGTCCTAACAAGACTGGAAGATAACACTTCTTTACTACAGCAATCGAAGTCATCAGCTTCACCCATGGTGAATATTTCTCAAAATAAGGAGCACGATGAGGCAGAAGAAAACAAGGAAGAAAATACTGAACAGAAAGAAATTTACTTTACTCCACAAAATGCAAATTCTATAATTAGTACAACTGAGGAAATTACGGAAGAAAAAATTGTTGTTAATATCCCTACAAACAATACGTTCAGCATGCTATCAGATGACGATGATATGAATATGGATCAGGTGTTACAACATACTAACTGTACCCTGCACAGAAGTTGTCCGGAAATAAACACCTGTACTCAGGACAGACCGGAAGAACTTAAAGCTTTGTTAAATAAGCGTGAAATAGAATTAGCCTCTGCTCATAAAGAAATTGAGTCACTTCTATCAGAAAAATACGCTTTAACAAAAAAAATTGCTGCATATGAAGCAAAAGTTAACCAATTGACTCTTCTTTGTAAAACAACTACTACTCCGGCGAGAAAAACTGTAGCTGCTTCAAATACAAGCGGTATAAACTCTTCGAAAGTGACCAACACGGAAATTATAAAGAAGATGACAAATGCCCAACCGACGGAAAACCACAAAAACCAAACAGATCGCAGCAGCCAACAAAAAGAAGATAGACTTAGTAAAGATAATAATAATGCCATTCCAGAAAATTATGAACGGAGCAATGATCAAACAAACGCAAATTTAGAAGCTAACGACCTACATATATCAGTACAGAAGCAGGATAGAAGCAAAGTAATAATACTTGCGGATCAACAAGGTCAAGGAGTACGCAAAACATTACAGCAGTTACTTGGCTCACAATATGAGGTATTCAGCTTTTGGAAATCGGGAGCAACAATATTTGACATTCTATCGACCTGCAAATCTGAACAATGTAATTTAACTCGTAATGATTATGTTATTGTGGTAGGCTTTAGGAATGATGCAAGTCTTTTTACAATTAGATATATTTTAGCTTCATGGCTGTCGTCAGTCCAAAACACAAATATAATTGTATGTGAATCATCTCATAATATACACCTAAATGAAAGCAAATTAAATTATGAACTTAAGTTTATATGTACTCAATTTGATAGTGCTGTGTTCTTGGATATGAATTTTACTCGAACCATACCTAGACGGAAAGATTATACTATCTATCTATGTCGAAATATTTTGCGAGAAATCTTAAGACTTAATTATTCTCACAAATATACTTTATATCAAATGGCAGTGAAAAATAAAATATTGCATAATGTTCCAAAGCATGTTAGTACGCAGACGGACTTTATAACTGTGACTCAGACTTCACTTGAGCAATCTAAATTATTTGACAATACCAAACAATCAATACATTCTTTAGTCGATGACATTGTAGATGAAGATGCTTTAGGTCTGGAGCTTTTTCGTGACTAATCACTTAAACATTTTACATCAAAATATTAATGGGCTCATCAACAAATCTGACATTCTTACAGTATTATTAGATGAATTTCAAGAGGACGGTATTCGGTTAGATATTCTTTGTTTTACAGAACATAATATGACACAAAACGATGTTGCTCTTCTAAACATCGCCAATTTCAGATTAGGTACATGTTTTACTCGAAAGAATAGAAACGGAGGGTCATGTATCCTGGTACGAAATGGTCTGAACTTTAAAGTAATCGACGACTTATCAAAATATAATATTTCTAATGTTCTAGAGACATGTGCTATAAAATTAATAGATCATAATATAATAATAGTGACAATTTACAGAGTTCCCAAATCTAAAGACAGGGCACAATACTTTGACATATTTTTTAATAATTTCAATGATATTCTGAATTGGCTAACTAGAAATAATAAAAATAAAATTGTTATCTGTGGGGATTTTAATATAGATATTTTAAATAATACAAAATTCTCGGAGCAGTTTAAAAGTATAATATTGGCTCATAACCTTAAAATATCTGTAACAGAACCTACACGACCAAAAAGTGGAACGTGCTTAGATAATATAATTCATAATATACGCGGGGCCAATACTAAAGTACATGAACTTGCTGTATCTGATCACAGTGCACAATTAATGACTTTTCCAGTGAAAAAAACATTTTTTTATAATTATTGGGTTTCCGTAAAACGCGATTATTCTGAAGAGAATCTGAACAAATTTAAGGAATGCCTTGCAAAGTTATCTTTTAGTGACATATATAATCTAAAGAATGGTGAAGAGGCCTTTACTACTTTCTATAATACTTTCAAACTATTTTATGACTTATGCTTCCCAGCGGTAAAGAAAAAAATGTGGACTAGACAAAAACCAAAATGGATTTCAACTGGAATAAAACAATGCAGTAAGCGTAAGAGATCTCTTTTGTGGAAGTATAGGATGTCTAAAAATGTTACAGATCAAATAAAATTTAAGGAATACTCAAAGAGATACAATAAAATTGTTAAGATGACTCAAAAATCACAAAACGATAATTTTATAATGAATGCGGCAAATAAATCAAAGGCAACATGGAACATTATAAACCATAAACGACAAAAACTACCTAGAGAAACCATTGACAAACTTCAAATCAATAATGAAAATATCACACACCCTAAACAAATTGCACAAGCATTTAATGACTTTTATGTAGATCAACAACAAACAAAACGTGCGATTACTAAGGAAGCAAACATTCAATTCATAAATAATAGTAATAGATGCAACTCTTTTTTTATGCAACCGACAGATCCTAATGAGATAAATAACATTATAAAGAATCTGAAGAACACTAACAGCACTGGCTATGATGAGATATCTACAAAAATCATAAAACAGGTATCTCATCTAATATCCAACATATTGTGTTATATTATTAATCTTTGCATAGAGCAAGGGATTTTTCCTACAGAACTGAAAACAACACTCATTAAACCAATGCACAAAAAAGAAAGTAAACTAGACATTAAAAACTATAGACCTGTAGCTTTGATTACAATTTTTGCCAAAATTTTCGAAAAAATATTTTACAAGTACTTATACAACTACTGTGAATCAAAAAATATATTTAACAAATCACAAAAAGGGTTTCGCAAGAATAAATCAATAGAATTGGCAATGTACGAATTCTTAGAAATAATTTATAATAGAATAGATAAAAGACAACCAGTTTATGCAATTTACCTAGATATGACAAAAGCATTTGATTTTGTAAATCATAGCATCCTATTGAACAAGTTAGAGTCATACGGTGTTAGAGGAATTCCATTGGCACTGCTTCGATCTTACCTTACTGATAGAATACAGATTACACATATTACTAAAATATGTAGTAAGACAAGACTTGAGAAAGTATTTGAATCATCTCAAAGAAAAGTATCACAAGGCGTTCCCCAGGGCAGTGTCCTAGGTCCCCTATTATTTCTCATATATATTAACGACTTACCATGCTCAACGAAAAAACCAATGGTTCTATTTGCAGATGACTGCACCGTTGTTTGCCAAAGCAAAGATGAAATAGTACCCTGTCTAACATCAATAATTCAATGGCTCAAAGCCAATAATCTTGAAATTAATTTTAGAAAAACAAATATTATGAGTTTTGGGCAAAGATCTGTACAACCATTAGATAGCACTTATTGTGAAGGGAATCAAGTATGTGTTGCAACGGAAACAAAATTTTTGGGATTGCATATTGATACTAATATGAAATGGCAGTCGCATCTTGATTTTGTTCGTGCTAAGATCTTACAATTCTCTTATGCACTGCGAATGCTAAGGAAGGTAGTTAACCAAAATGCGGTTCTTGCAGCTTACCATGGGTTTGTAGTCTCGAGATTGCGCTATGGAATTATGTTTTGGGGCAATGCCATAAATATTGGTCGCTTGTTCATAGCACAAAAATATTGTATACGGGCTATGTTTAATTTAAAAAAACGGACAGCTGTAGACCCTTATTTAAGAAACACAAATTACTGACATTAACCTCTTTGTACATATTTGAAGCAGTATTATTTATGAGAAAGAACCCAAACCTGTTTCCTAAGATACGAAGCATACGACGATGTGATTGTCTCGCTAACAGACCAAATATTAAAACTAGTCTTTTTAGTAATAGTGTATTTGCAATGATACCTAAAATTTATAACAGATTGCCACCTGACATTAGGAAATGTAATGATTTTTGGACATTTAAACGGAAATTATTTGACTATCTTACGGAGCATTTTACACAATGACCGAATATTATAATAAACCAAATGACCTTAGTTGACCTTTTAAATATATTGTAAGTTTGTAATGTGACATTCTTGTAATAAATGACATATTTAAGTTAGATTTTATCAATTAATTGTTTAAATCAATGTTTTAAATTAACTTCAAAATCACTTTTATGTACCTACCATTTGCATGCTAACCATGGCAGGATGTACTGGGCCTATAACTTAATTTTGTCAACATTTATGTACCTACATTCATGCAAATAAAATTATTATGATTATGATTATGATTATGATTTAATGTTTAATATTTAAACGTCCATCATTTCACAAATCATTAAAAAATATTTAAACATTATTGGCTTAACAAATCCCGAGTCCTTCTTCCATTAAAAGAATGAATTTCATTCGTTATTTAAAACGAAAATTGTGGGAGTCTAACATATCAATTTACTGACGAGTTTGGCTCAAAAAAAATCTCTTCATTTGCCTTAAAAGCCTTTGACTAATCCTATCTTCTGAAATCCAACACGTCCCATTTTTGATTCAACTAGATGGATTATCGAGAGATCCACCTTCAAAGCTCACGCGAAACTCGTTAGACGAATTTGAATTTTAAAGCAAAGAGCTTAATAAATCCGTTTAAGCTCTTTATAAACCGATGCGAATATGAGGCGTAGGTTTGGCGTAGGTGTCCGAAATCAGAGGATTAATCGGACGACGAAGGCGTTTGCAAAATCAGGCATGAAATATTATTATGAAAATGCATTTTTGCAAATATTTTGTAAAGGAGGCAAACCTTTCATTGAAAGCATAGTCGTCAGCCAGCAAAATACGGCGTATATCAAACGACGTGTAGAAAAAAATCTAATAAAAAAATCAACTATTGTTTATTATTTTACTATTACAAAAAGAATTCCATAAATGGATCGATCAATCAACTTAAATCACACGAAATCAATAGTAAATTATTAAGAAATAAATCAAACACACACCCATACATGAGATATCGGCTTATTATGTAGTAAATATCTAGCATTCAATAGCATCATTAATGCCTTAATTAGCAACTCAATGCCGATAAATGCAATCCTCTAGCTATTATTCAATTAAGTTAATTTCATATTTCAACGACTTTCGTCTTTGACTTCACTATGCAATCTAAGGCTTTTAGTATTTTAAAGCAATTATATTCGTCATCGCAATTACTTAGGTACACTATTATTCTAGAAGGACTTTTACCTACTTCTACAAGATAATTTTCATGACTAAGTAGGTACTTACTAATTTGAAGAAAGTTATCTACTTATTATTTAATAATAGGCACCTCTCTTTTTTTATGTTCTTAACGTCTTTTATTCATTTGTTTTTTATTTAACAGCCTTATCCTTGAATATAGGATTAGTTTTCCAGTGTTTTGTGTTTTTTTTATTAATTTTAATCTTTAGTAATTTGACAAAGAGTCACCATTTCATAACCATTATTATTGAGGGCGTAAGTCTAGTTAAATTGATATAAATCTATTAACATAATTTTCCACTAGGGTAAGAAGATTTTAATTATTTTTAGAATTTTGCATCCCCTCAAAAGTAGCGTAATGCGTCCTAGGTTGTAGTAAAAATAATGTATGTCGCCTGTATTTCGTGTATTTCAGTCTAATAAATTTTGCATTACAAGACCCATCAAAAGTTACGTAATCTGATGTAGGTTGTAGGAAATAATAATAAAAAAATATAAGTTTCAAAGTGATAAAGTAATTTTTTTTTCCTACAACCTACGTCACATTACCTAACTTTTGAGGGGTGTTGTAATGCAAAATTCATAGGCTGAAATACACGAAATAAAGGTATTTTATCAAAATTCGATCACTAGTAGATGGCTCAAAGTGATAGACTTATTTTTTGAATTATTTTTACTACTTACAACCTACGATGCATTATGCAACTCACCCTACTAACAAAATTATTCTAAATTCAAACAAAAAAAAGGTTTTCTTATGAACAACATTGTCTTTTTTATTAAGTTTTTTCACCGGTCAGATGCCGGCGTAAGCAATTTGAGGTTTATAAAGTATTCGTCGGGCAGACTAGAAAATTTCATACTGCAGCGTTACAGTTTAATGAGAAAGTAATGAATTCCCTTCCCGTCATAAGCTCGGCCTGCGCAGGGTTACACCGAGCCACGTGGGGCAAAGGTGGTATAGCAGATCAGCCATTTTTAGGGTTCCGTACCCAAAGGGTAAAAACCGGACCTTATTACTAAGACCCCACTGTCCGTCTGTCTGTCTGTCACCAGGCTATATGTGTAGGTATCTCATTAACGTGATAGCTAGACAGTTGTAATTTTCACAAAATGATGTATTTCCGTGGCCGCTATAACAAAATATACAAAAAAAAATATTTAAGGGGGGCTCCTAGTGATACAATAAACGTGATTATTTTGACGGAACGGAACCCTTCGTGCGCGAGTCCGACTCGCACTTGGCTGGTTTTTGGTCCCCACTGCTGAGGCACAGGCCTTCCTATCCGTGGATAAGGAGGATGGGCCATGACCCACCACGGGGGCCAATGCGGACTGGTGGATGTAAACGACTGCAACTGCAGCCGGGACCAACGGTTAAGAGGGCGCTTTAAATAATACATTTTTGGTCACCCATCCCATGGCTGACCCTTGCGGAAGTTGCTTAACTGCCGCAAACAAAAGGATGCAGTAACGCACTACACTACACCATCAAGCTCCTCCAACAAAATATTATTTTTAAAATTGCACACGTTTACTTACTCGGCTTTCAATAGACTTTTTGTATGATTAATTTAAAATAAAAAAATGATTGGTTTGGGTTTTTGATTCTATAATAAGTTATTTTCGTCATAATGTTTTACATTTGATTTTTTATACATCATTACGAACTGACTATGACTACCTACACCGAATAAAATATTAATACACTACATATTTTAATTTAAGTAATTGCGTAATTTCGTAATTGTCTTATACAACTGCTACGATACTTATCAGTACTACGCGTTGAGCATCTACAAATTCTAATATAAACACGGAAACAGTAAAATCTTACTTCATTTCAGCCACCAAGCTCGTAAAAATGTTACAGGAAAATGCGGTGAAGGCAAAATACTGTGTTATTAAATAAAAATATGAATAAACAACAAGTTTTGCCTCATCCATTAGTCACGTCACATCGCGGATCCTCATTACGGCCCCACGGTTTACCCGAGGATCTGACAAATTCCCAAAGCCTAGGTGTTCCACAGAAAGGAGGAGTTAATTTTCTACACCGTCTGATATTTTCCCCTCTTTTTGTTCTACTTAACACCTCTGGAAATGGATCAAAATGTTCTGCACCCCTGACTTGCTGAAGTTTTTACGGTCGAGCAACGGTTTTAATGCATACTTTACCAGTCAAAAAATTATTAGACGTTTTACTATTCTACTTTTAAGTAGCAAGAAATGTTTTAGGTGTTTATAAAAGTGCAGTATAGCTAGACGTATACTTTTTAAAGGCTATGATTCTTTTTTTATTACTTTATACGCCAAAGGTACTTCGCAATACAACTGGAAAGTATGAATCTATTCATTGCATTGGTAAAGTATTATGTAAAATTGTAAGCTTTTTTTCACTTCCTTGAATTCAAAGCGCAAAAGCGTATCTTTTTACAACTAAATTTAAATTAAATAACTTATAAAATGGAAAATATTGTTTCGCAATATAACTTCCTGGTACATCCCCTTTCATTTCTTAGCACCATTATCAAGGAGCAATATCTTCTACGCAGTACATTAAACGTTTCTAATAAGTGTCCAGTGCTTAAGAGCTATAGCCGTAATAAAAAGGTCGTGTTTCCTTTTAATCAACGACTGATTAAATATATTGTGGGCGTAAAAGTCGGTCAGCTAAGCTGGTTGTTAATTTAACTATTATGAGCTGAGTAACCCTTGGTTTACTTGCGTTTTAAACGACAGCTTTTATAGAAAAATTTATGATCAGTTTAGGGTTAATCGAAGTTTTTTATAAGCTTTTTTAAGAAATTAATTAATAAGTTCATTGCCTAACCAAAAACGATGCGTCATCATTGGCACATTTCTTGAAAGACAAGTTATCACAGTAAAATATTTCTTTTTCAGAAGGTATCGTAGATTAACTCATTATTCTATGTAAATAATAAAATGCCTATTATAGTTATTAAAATAACTATTATGTAATGATAAATATTTGAAGAGAATAACTGATCTTTAAATAGATGATCTTTAAATAGATAAATAAAGGCTTCTTATTATTATTATTATTATAAATAGATGATCTCCAGTATTATCTCAAGATAGCTCTTTATGTTGAGAGCGTTTATAAACGCGGGCCAAAGTCCTAGTTTTCATGACTTTGTAAAAGGATAAAAATGACTGCACTACAACTGTCCGATTCAACAACCGGACAGCCGGACTCTTTTACATTTCGTTTCAATAGAAACTCGTTCACAACGCTTTCTGCACATCGGACTGTAGTCTAAAGTAAAGCTGTGGTTCAAATAAGCGAGATTATCAAATAAATCACCTATGCAAGGTGCATTTGTAACCTTTCTCCAAATTTTAAGGATGTATTCAGTCCACGAAACTGAACAACTTTCTTCATGAAACATGTGTCGAAATACGCCAAAAAATTTTGGTCATCCCATACTAAACTGATCACGTGATCTCTTTAATTTGTATGAAAAGTTTTTTTTACAATTTGACCCTATGTTTCTTAGAGAAAGTTGTTCAGTTTCATGGGCTGAACACATCCTTAAAATTTGGAGAGTGGTTACAAAATGCACCTTGTTTAGAGTGGTATTTTTTAAACGTACATGGAGGGTAAGTGCTTCAAATACTGAAGATAAGAATGGCTCACCTTTGAATTTCTTTATTAAATGAAGCAAAACGATATTTCTCAAATACTTGGCATATCCAGGAACATCGTAATAATACCGACACCAATCAATAGGTCCAATTTTAGGTATCTTAAAAGAAGATTGTTAGGTACCTATGCCGCTACTCAAAATGGCCAATTTTCTATTAGTTCGTTAACTTAATGCTTAAAAATAAGCAATTAGTCGATCAAGTCACATGTCGCAAGTTTATGTAAATCACAGACATTGTTGTACCTATTGTATGGAATTCACAAGCCTACGACCCGTGATTTTAGGGTTTATAGCTTATTTTTTTACTTTTAAGTTAGAGTAGTGGGGCTAGTTATTGTTAGACTAACAATAAATTTAAAATTCAAGAGGAAAAAACGCTTTTCGGAATCCCAAGGGGTGGTATTCGGTTTATACCTTTCAGATGGTACTGAAATAGTTTCATAGGTGATATGCATTAATGGGCTGGAGGCCTATCAACACATGAGTAACTTTACTCATGTGCTATCACGCTGTTGAACTATGCGATTTTATTCTTCTTCCATGTTTAATAATTTATACAATATTACATTGAAATCGTTAATAATCGCTGCCAAACAAAACCCAGTCTTACTGCTAGCAGTAAAAGTTTAATTCCCAACGCTGACCGGCAGTAAACACTCTCGGCCAACGTATTACAGCTTCTACGTTTAAACCTTTTATTATTTTCTTCTTTATGCCTTCATTAGACCATAAACATTTGATCCGATGGTCCAAGACGGTAGTTGCAGATAAATTATGGACCACGTTATGGCCCGCGTTAGTTCTTAGAGGGAAATAAACGGAAAATTCTAGTGGTCAAAAGATTGTTCAAAGCAGTTTAAAAGGACTTTTCCTTTGAAAGAGAGAAATGGAAAATAATCTTTACACTCATGTTTCTTATATTTGTTTCCTAAAATTACAAGTATGTCACAAAAAAATTGTGTTACAAAAAAATTATAATCTTTTGTGCCTCGACTTCATTATTAATTATTATTTGTTACATCCGTTTACATCAGATGATTCCGATCTGTTACATCATTTATCATTATCTTTTGTTGGTTTAAAAAACAGTTGAATTTACTATCTTTCAAATACAGAGTAGACTCAGTAGACGTCAATGTTTCTCTAACATCGTGCATCAGTTCAGCATTTAGTAGAAAGAAACCTATGTACTTATAGCCCTTCATTTTATGGATTTTTTGAGAAAAGGTAGTTACTACTTTGAATTAAACTCAAAGTAAGTAGTAGGTACTTTTGGGTTTATTGATAAACGCATGTGAGTGAAAATGTAACATCAACATTAAATCAAAAGTTTTCATCAAACTGAAACAGTAAGTAATATTGCTGTTACATGTTGCTTTGAGCAAAACGAACCGCACCGAAACGATTTCACCTCAAATTACGTGAAACGGAATGAGTAAATATCGTTACTTAAATTCTAACATCTGTACTTCCCCTTTACAGCGTTAATAAATACGGAGTTACACTCAACAAGCAAATGCAACAAGATTTATTATTATCACTCGAGAGATCTCGAGTGCGATAAGGAGATTTCCACCGTATCCTTGATACAGAACTGTTACATCTAACAGAGACATTTAACAAAGACATTTAACTGATTCTATGGAATAGTGGTTCGCCCACCCGTGTAAGAGGGGTCCCGGGTTCGATTCTCAGCGGGGGTAGAATTTGTTCTCGGTTTGGTTGGTGGTAGCGCTTATTTTAAGTCCACCTGGCTAGCTAGCACCATCTTGCCTAAGTCTGACGCCATAACTACAATTTAAAAATTGTTGTGTTTCGGCAGTTAGAGATAAGATAGCCAGCAGTTCCACAATGATGAAGATTCTGGGTGTAGTGTGCTTCCACATTCAGACTTATCGTCACTTAACATTAGGTGAGGTGAAAGCCAGGCACTATTCCATTGTGCATAAAAAGACAAATTCTATTATAATTACAAAGCTACGTAAATAGTTTGATTATTTGACTGTAATTTTGTGTGTGCTGCTAAGTGAAGCTTTATATCTATAAAGTGTACATACTTTAGCGGCACACACAATAAACAACTTTTAACTTTTAACCAAGTATTGTATATTTCCAGGCGTTTGTAATAACATACTTATTTCTGTTATAGAAAAAGTATATGTGTCATAGTTTCTCTTTACTACAGCTATGTTAGTTCGTTCACGCTAGTTTTTTTTTTTTACATTCTCTTTGGTTCGTTCATAAAAATCAAACTCGATATTTTCCAAGAAGCTTATACCTCCCTCCAATGGAGATTGCACGGCCATATGTCATAGTGAAGATTGAAAAAAGCTCCTTTAGTGACATGACGGCTTATTGCTACCTCTTTCTTTAGTGTTACAATACGTGTTTGTTGTTCGTCGTCCGTTCGTTCGTGAGAAACGAAAACGTATTGTAACACTAAACGTCATATGGCCGTGCAATCTCCATTTGGAGTATAAGCTTCTTGATATTTTCAAATTAAGGCGCTAAGAAGGGTCAAATCCCAATATTCAATTCAAATTATTGAAAGATTACGCGCGTGAAGCTATCGTGGAAAAAATATATAATGTACTTGGAAAAATACACAATAGATTTAATTGAAAGCATTTGTAAAAATGTTACCACCTTTGATGTAAAAAAATATTCCGTGGACCCTGTTTCTGGTCCTATTTGCAAAATTTCTCGTAAACAGAACATTCGTTTATGTTAAAACTAACACATAAAAATCGGCGATGTTAATACCTTCAATCTTAATTGAACAGATTTTTTTTAACTAACTTGAAAGCGAAGAAATTTAATAAAAACATGTAAAAATTGAGAATTCGGTGCTAGTTCTCAACGCAACCGCCGCGTTGGAACGCGCACTGATTTGGACCCAAAGTGAGTAGAGTTACGTTCGATTTCACACCATCACGGATCGACCCGCTCGGATTGAGGCATGTTAAAGCCTTAATTTGACATTGTAAACTTTTTTACGGCGAGGGGAATAGAATCATAAAGCCTCTGTCACGTAGTGATTATATTCTCTTTGGCCTTTGTATTTGTGATTGCCATATTGTTTTTATTCTGTTTGTTTTTTGTGACTTATTGAAATTTAAAATAGTTTATTATGACGAATAATAATAATATATAGCATCATTTTAATAATTATTAACTATAAATTTGCATGCTGCTATTGTTGGCTGAATGGAAGGAGATGTTACTTAATTAAGACCTATAAATGTACCCCAATCATAAGCAAATAAAATTATTTCTATTTCTAATTAGCTCCATCCATTTTTCTATGAGCTAATGACTAAAATGTACATGTTTGCTAATAATTATTTTTAGAAGATTTTGAGTCAATGATAAATGACGATGTTTTTTATGTAAATATACTACTGTAATAAACTGTAAACTATACACGCTGAAATTTTAATCATTTGGTTCCCGCCGTGGGGTGGTTCCACTCATGATTACAAGCAACTTTTACTATGGGGCCAACTCTCCTACTCGCAAAAAAAAATCAGCTGTTCCATACATTAAAGTCGAGTAGGTACTGCACTTTTGTATGGAACAGCTGATTTTTTTTTACGAGTAAGAGAGTTGGCCCCATAGTAAAAGTTGCTTGTAGTCATGAGTGGAACCACCCCACGGCGGGAACCAAATGATTAAAATTTCACCCTGTATTTATTGTAGAGCGATGTATTTTTGTCTCTGTTTGCTTCATTCGCTCTTCTTTCCGTAAATACGTGTGTTAAATAATTTCCGAATATACGGTCTCAACTCAACTCAATAGAAGGAGCTTTGTTGTAAGAAGCTTTCGTGTGTCCTTTACAATTACGATATTTCCTGTTCGCTAATTTTCCCTTTGTCAAAAATTAGTAATTAATTACATACTTATTATGATTAGTCAGAGTACGAGATATACAAGGTGCATTTGTAACCACTCTACAAATTTTAAGGATGTGTTCAGTCCATGAAACTGACCAACTCTCTATGTAAAAAAATACTTTTCATACAAATCAAAGAGATCACGTGATCAGTTTAGTATGCGAGGTCCAAATTTTTTTTTGCGTATTTCGACACATGTTTCATGGAGAAAGTTTTTCAGTTTCATGGACTGAACACATCCTTAAAATATGGAGAGCGGTTACAAATGCACCTTGTACATCTTTCAAGTGGCGCCGTCTTCTTAATTAAATTCATTGCTCGCTAAAGCTAGGGTTTCCTAGGATAGCGGTGCCGTCATATTACGGCCGTAACGTAATATAGCGGCGTTGAAAGTTGTCTATGTAAACAATAAAGCGACACCGTAACGTCAGAAACAGCGCCCTATTGTTTACATAGACAACGTTCTACGCCGCTGAATTACGGCCGTAATATGACGGCACCGTCATCCTAGGAAACCCTAGCTTAATACATAATGTACTGAATACATAATGTATCAAATTCACATGTACAGATTTAAGCTAAGGTTCAAAGCAAAAAATGGCAACTTTTGACACTTTTGCCTACTACTACTACAACAAACTATATTTTACTAAGGTAGGTAATAATTAATTATAAATAAAGTAGGTACTTATATGATCCAAGTTCTAACCTTATATTATTTACACAACCTGTACATGTGAATTTTCGATACATTATGTTCTTAGCGAGCAATGAGTGGTTCCCTATATACGTATTTGCATAAAAATTTAAGGCATAATATGTCATAGCATAATATGATTTCGCCGAATGATGTTTAAACGCATAATATTACTTAGTCATAACAGCTTGAAAATAGATGTTTTATACGTCGATATTTCGGTCGTATATGTTATGATTTTTTGGCATTTTAATACACATACCCCTTTTGCAAGAAAATACATAAGTATCTACGTAAAAATATTTACTTATTCTTATTGTTTTTAATTTTTATGTCTTAGTAATATTAGGCGAATAGACAATATGCCTAATAACATTATGCGAAAACAAATTAGTCTAAATGATTATTATGCTTATATAAATAGTATGCCAAAAAACAATTATGCCAAAGTATTATTAAAATTAAATAAAAATATGCCAAATCCGTTATGCCAAATCAAATTAGGTATAAAACCATTATGCGAAAACAAGGGATCCCGCAATGAGTTAGGTATATCGGACCCTTAAGATGTTTAAGAAGCCAATTCATAATAAGATTTCGTACTAATAGCACATAATATTAATATTTACTACTAAACGTACTAATAGGTAATTCATACCAATGCTAAAAACACCCGTCCTACCGCATATCAAAGAAAAATACAACTTTCCAGGAATTCGGAACAAATATCACACATCTTTCCCCAGAATCAATTAAATACTTCCCCGAACTCCACAACTTCTGGAAGTTGGTGCCAAGACATGATATTTATAAGCTGTTCATGTGAAACCGGAGAACCGCCCTTATAAACTTTTCAGTAGAAAATGGCTGGAATTATTCTCTCGTTAAATCTATGACAAAGGCAAAAAATAAGATTAATAAAGCGTATGTCTGTCCGCATTCCAGCTGTCCGTCTGTCCGTCTGTGCTGCTCTACAGATCGCATTTCTCAACCGATTCTCGTGAAATTTTGTGAGCAGGTTCCATATAGATAGTGTTGTCAAGCCAGTTTTTTCTAAATTTATCGAAAAAAAATGTCACCCATCCTGGTCCTGTCAAGAGATCCCTAAGGATTTTCTCGAATATCCATGCGGACAAAGCCACTTATCCTATAATTTCTCAAACTTAGTACCTACATACACAATCATACACACACGCCTATACACACCATTACACTTTTACCATTAGTGCCAAAACTAGACTCTAGCAACACTATCTGCCTAAAAAATACTCTATCAAGATATATGAAACATTTTC
Source organism: Agriphila tristella (assembly GCA_928269145.1). Lineage (NCBI taxonomy): Eukaryota > Metazoa > Arthropoda > Insecta > Lepidoptera > Crambidae > Agriphila > Agriphila tristella. Next base: position 2,525,190 of record OV743440.1, on the reverse strand, counting down.
ATTATACACTATGCAATGGAGTAGTTTGATATTATTATTCTAGACAGTTGTTTTGGTATATCGCAGGTAATGCGTCACTGAGGTGATCTATCACTTATTTCAACGTCAGAAATCCATTACAGGGTCGCGCCGACTCAGCTGAGCGACTATCTAAAACAGTGGTTCTCAAATATTACTTCTATTTAAAAAAAAAAATTTGCTTTGGTACTTAGATATATTATTTTTATTTAAATTCAAACACTGGTAGTGAATGAGCCCTCTCTAATTAGTTTATGTTTTCATCTTTAGGTAATAATAAAATAAACAGTATGTGATGTAAGGAGCGAATCCTCTTAGACCGAAAAGGCTTGTCCACATGTCTATGTCACGATGTCGTCAACGTGGAACGGTGCGGTGGTGTCGCGGCGCGGTGCGTTGACGTGACGTGCAACGTAATGTATCGTAAAAATCACGATCCCGCAACGTTGCACGTTGTCGTGCCTTGTAAAATTCCGGTATATTCTTCACTCATGTACTAGAGAAATAGCAGTCTCTTTCTAAATATGGATATAGCAGTCTCTTTCTAAATATTGATATTGTCTTGTTTTTTTACGATTTAATGTTGCTACCATGAGATGAGAGTCTCGAAAAGCTGGTCGTGGTTGGTGGAATAGAAGGCGAGAGAGCCCGAGGCCGTTCGCCAACCAGATGGTCAGACCAAGTAAGAGCAACCTCCTCAAGCAAATTCCATCAGGCATTTCGTAAAAGCAGCCGGTGATCACGATCCTCAGTTATGAGGGAATGATTAAGAGAGAGAGTTTCTTTCTACCGTAATAAATGGAACCGTAGATGGATACATGTTACTGCTCGTGTCGTGATTTTATATCGATTTATGGTCTCCCATTGATTTTGAGCTCGTACGCCGACCACTAACTTCCGACGCGACGTCAGACGCGTCGTTACATGGCGACGTTGCCGTACCGTGCATTAGCACGATGCGACAAAGCACCGATCCACGTTGACGACGTCGTGCGTGACGTGGTCATGTGGACAGCACCTGCTTCTGTAAGACAAGCACGGTTTACATGCCGAACTTGAACGAATCTCGTCCGACATGCGAGTTTCGCAAGATAAACTAACATCACCTACTTGAAATAAAATGTTCGTGAATTTTTAAGTGGACGTGTGGGTGCTGCTTTCAGCGGTGGAGAGAGCCAAATTATTTGATATATGCGGCTAGTGTTTTTGGGAATACTTATAATGGAAGTGTTAATTTTTAAAACTTCATGAAAATCATGAATCTAATATAATATATTTTAAAATATTTCTCCCCAAAGTTTGAGAATCGCTGCCAACAACAAATACAGGTGTAATGGAGTCGGCGCCGCGGAGTTGTCGACGCGATATAAATCGCTCGGGTTTCGGCTACGTAATTGACCGTGAACGACTAAATCCCGGGAGACGCAGCCCGGGGCACGGCTGAACTCCCAACACCGAACAAACAAGTGAGAAAATAAGAATCTGGAAATACATGGAACCGAATGATGATAATGAAACAGCCCCCCTCCTCAAATTGACATTCTACCCACAGAGGAAACAATCACTATACGTTTTAATTCTACCTACTAAAATTAACGCTAGTAAAATAGAATAACTATGTATGGGGATAACATGTTAAAGCTAGGGTTTCCTAGGATAGCGGTATGCCGTCATATTACGGCCGTAATATAGCAGCGTTGAATGTTGTCTATGTAAACAATTCGGCGACACTAACGTCAGAAACCGCGCCTTATTGTTTACATAGATAACGTTCTACGCCGCTAAATTACGGCAGTGATTTGGCGGCACTGTCATGTCAATCCTCCTGTCAATCCTATTCATTGTTATTAAATTCTACTAGCATCAATATTAGTAGAATGGCCATTTGAGTAGGCCCTCGGTGATACTGTTGTTTAAACTAAATAACTTTATCCATTGAACATAGGTCAAAAACAAAAATCATATGTGAGAGAAAATAAAAGAAAAGATGGCAATGTGAGATATTTATTTCAATATCGTGGTTATGACTGTCTAAATTTATTATAATTTTATTACACTATTATTACTGTCATAAAAGGAGTAATACTTAACTACATTACCAGACAGTTCAGAGCACCGATCCGACAGAGTGCCGTGTCCGACAGTTGGACAACGTCTGAGCTATCGACACCTGCGCAAGCCGCTTTTATACACGTGCGCAAACAAGCCCGGTGGCGTGATGGCGTAGTGGGGAGGCGCACGTGCACACAGTTGTTTTACGAGTCGTTTAGCGACTTTTATTTATAAATTACATTGATAAAATTCATTACTTGTAACAATTATATTAATTGTAATAAAAATATACTAATTACATTGTTTTTTATTTATTTACTAAGAAAAAGACGTGCATTCTCCCACACGACCATCCTGACGAGCAGCCTTAATAAGGCTCGCGAATTATACTAAACAAGCCTTTCATTAGAACATAAATTATGGCCAAATCATATGACCGTAAAGCTAAATTTACATAGGCAGCAACGAATTATCGTCAAATCACATGACTCTAACGCTAAATAATATAGCAACTAATTATAGTCAAATCACATGACCGTAAAGCTAAATCACATAGTAACTAAGGTATGGTCAAATCACATGACCGTAAAGCTAAATTACATAGCAACTAAGGTATGGTCAAATCACATGACCGTGAAGCTAAATCACATAGTAACTAAGGTATGGTCAAATCACATGACCGTAAAGCTAAATCAATTAGTAACTAAGGTATGGTCAAATCACATGACCGTAAAGCTAAATCACATAGCAACTAAGGTATGGTCAAATCACATGACCGTGAAGCTAAATCACATAGCTTCTAATTATGGTCAAATCACATGACCGTCAAGCTAAATCACATAGCTTCTAATTATGGTCAAATCACATGACCGTCAAGCTAAATCACATAGCTTCTAATTATGGTCAAATCACATGACCCAATTCACTTTTATCACAATGAAACCTTCAATGGGAGATAACCCTTTTTTTATAAAAAAAAGAAACTACATAACAATAATCTCCATTGGTAAACAAAACAACAAATTTTTCATCCCTTCTATTCGAAAAAGGATGCATTGTTCCTATATAAGTGGGACCAAAATAGCTCTTTTCTGGTAAGAACTTTTTAGTGGGAAGAAAAGAGATTTGAATTTAGAACATGTATCTTTCAAAGAATTCGAACGCCACCGCCGGCTGGTATGTATTGACTGGCTGTATAGACGGCGCGGCGAGGTCGCCGCGGAGCGATAACCCGCGCAAACTGAAAAAAAAACATAAGCGCTCGAATTAAGTCTGTGTTCTTGTAATTAGTACATACTTACGTACTTAGTACAATAACTTTTGAAAATTGCGCTAGTGTATCAAACGTAACTATAAATTTGTTTTTATTTTTACTTTTCACGTGTCTTTTTTAAATAAAGAACATTTTCATTAATTACATAAACACAGTCTCCTATTTATTTTCTCATAGAAAGGGGATGAAAAGTAGAGTATATGACTCGGGCGCAAAATATTTTTGGCGAGGGCGACATACTTTGAATCCCTCGCTACGTTCAGGATTCTACTGAAGAATCCCTCGCTACGCTCGGGATTCTACTCTAGAATCCCTCACTTCGCTCTGGATTCAAAAAAGCGCCCTCGCCGTAAAAATATTATTTTGCTCCCTTGTAATACAATCTACTATTAAAACCCTTAAATGTATAGTAAGGACTTATTACAAATCACTCGTATTTTATAATAAGAATATTTGTAATGGGATGTGATACTGAGGAACTAATGGTGCCACAAGCGACAGTCCCAAAATAATTTGATTGGTTGTTTCAAATGTCTAATGTCATTTCTGACATATTTTAACCAATCAAAAGCACTGACCAATCACAAACACAAGCAGCGGCCAGGTCACTGGCGCCGCTGGCGCCATCTGCGATTAGCTTTGCGTGATACACCTCATTGTCCGAGACACGCAAGCGCCCACAATTCACGATCATCAGAGCCCCAGGTGTACGTCATCTGGATAATCATGGACATCAATCAGCAGACACTGTAACAAATGAACATCTTAGGAATCTTATAAAAAAAAAAACTTTTATTTTTCAAATAGTGTGTAAGGGTGAGTTGTTATATGTGAGTAAGTGCATGTGTTGTGTAGGTATTATAATATAAAATAGTAGCAGAGCTTTGGTCATACTACTTCCACGAGAGCATGGAGAACTTTCGATCCAATGTTCTATATTACTCAGATAGTTGTAATTGCTTCGGTAAAATAAGCCACGAGGGCATGGCAAACTTGCAATATTATTCATTGCACATAAATTATATAGTACTAACTCGGTAATAAGCCACATGGGCACGGCGAACTTGATCATATTATTTATTTCTTACTTAGTAGTACCTAGGTAAAAAGCCGTTATAAAGTTTATATGGCACGGCATTTACCAGAATCTTGCGGCCTCGGTAAAAATCTCCTCAATGGCACGGCCAACTGGTAATATTCTTTATTGCTCAGTATACAGTGAACATCTGGCCAGGAGTCAGTGTATAAAGAGAAATAAGATAACCAGGTTAAGGAGATCAGTCTGTCTCCAACGATTTTGTCACCTCGCCTTCTATTACAGGGGAGTGACCTAAAATTATCACGAACCACAGTTCGCAACACATCCGACACATCCGATTATTATTATACATTATAGTTTATTCATAAAAAAAATATCATAGTGATCTTGAAGAGTGACGAAACATCAATATAGTGAAAAACACTACTGCCACTAATGGGCATCATTCTCAAAACATTACAACATCTAAAACTCGTAGAAGTAAGTGAAGACTAAGTTTGAGTAATTCGCAAACTAAGACATCCAACAACCCTCATCTGATTGTAACCTGCATCTTTGTGTCAAATACTGACAAAACGGGTTCAGAAAAAGATTTCAAGAATACCATTACCAATTTCATTTTATATGAATGTAAAACACCCTTTTGTACAGCATAAAAAGAACCAGTATTAACTTCAACTTTATCCTGTTTACGAAAAACTTAAACATCAATGCAAAACTTAAATTATTCACGAAATCTTTAAGTATCAACATCACTTAGAAAATCATACTCACTTTTCCTTTTAATTAGAATCATCTATTTGGTAAGATCTGCTGCCACAATAGTACAGCAAAGTACAATTGCACAGTAAAAGTACAGCTAAGCACAGTAAAATATTTCAATCTTTATAATTTACTACTATATATAATGAAAAGCGATGACGAATGTTGAGGGTTTTTTTTTGTCTACCCACACTCTGTATTAACACCAGAAACAAAATTTAGGATATGCATGTACTAAATTGAGGGAATGAATCGAAGTTCTATTCAAAACTCATGTCTGTATCATAATAATAATTCATAATTTAAATTAACTTTCTCTTGATTATTAAAAATAAACATAGGAAGACCGTTGTTACAAGTTCTTGTAATTTTCGACTGTATATTCTATGTACACAGTCCTCTGCAGCAATGCTTTATTGCAGAAATTCTATTGAAAAACATCCCTATTAAAATAGTTTGTATCCAGCAGGGATCAAAACAAAATACAGTGCAGTAAGTAAGGCATCAACCAGTGATGAACTAAAACAATTGTTTAAAAGATCTAATAAAATCCAGGGATTGGAAGCGATCCTACCCCTGCTTGGATCCTTTTAAGCACAGGATAACGCTCCACACCGGCTCCGACACGAACAATTGCTGCACAAGAAGAGAACCCTTATTTCCAAAGACCAAAAGAGTTCCTGTTTTGAAGAGGAAAATTATTTAAATAAAAATTGCCTTTAAAAACATTTTGCTGACTTTCTCCACACAATGTTTAAGGCACAAATTGATATCTGCAATAAGAACTACATGCACAAAAATTGTTTTAATGATCAATTTATAGGTAACAATCATATCTCTGTTGTAAAAAAATAATAAATATCACTAAGTTATTTGTCAGACTTTCATTTATTTTATTAAAGGTTCTGTACACACAATTTTAGCCAGAAAAGAATCCCACTGGTTCTACTGAGCATGAGCAGTTCTACCAAAGAAGTAATAAGACTTTTCTCATTAGTGCTATGATTTGATACGAAGAATAAAATTGTAAACTTTAATTGTAAAGGGCACAGCTTATTTCACATTAAAATTTCTTCCAGCAGGCCGGTCTTTCTTTTCAATAAAATAATCGAATTAAAAAAAACAAATAAATCACTGACTATTCCGTATCGCTCTAGTATAAAGATTTCAAGTTTCGAAGCATAATGCTACTAGGTTGTGATGTCACAATATGTACATAATATCTTGAAACTGTCTTTTCACTGATCAAAAAGTAACGAAGGGAAAGGCCTTATTGGCTAATTTGATATATTTTAAGACCAAATTGAATTGGACATTTTTTCTACGGAAAGCTAAAATTATTTCTTATATTAGTACTTATATTATTATTCAATTGCACGTTTTGAATCTTACTATTAAGGGTGCATGATAGGAAAACATGGCTTTCGCGGGCCACATTTCCATATAACAAACATAAAGTTGTAGCCACAAAAAAAAACATACGACGAGCCAAGGAGACTATCCAGTAGCCACAAGTATCAAACTGCGCACAAACCTCACAGACGACTGCCCAAAAAATCAGAATATCAAATGCGTGCTTCCGGCGCAAATAACAGCGGAAACGCACTGAATTCTACATCAAAGTACACTGCAACGCACTGTGCAGTTGTTCCAATAACATTTTTCCAAGAAAGATAATGATGAAAAAACAACGAAAAACATCGCAAAAGTACAGAAGTGAGGTTATTTCCATACTCTTTACAAGTAAAGAAAAAGAGAGACAAGTGATTCCGCATAACGGAGCCTTAAATACCATAATTCCAACATCATCCAGCAGATATCCCATATAAGTAGTCCGTAGTCACAAAATCACGGCCACTTGATGGTACACTCGCACACTCGTGCAAGGCACATGGAAAATTATATATTCTAGTCTAGACAATTCACACCAATCATTTAGTTCCAGTTCCAAGCTAAGCAAAGCTTGTACAGTGGTTACTAAACAACGGGTAAAAATATAGAAATATTTAAAAAGAATTTAAAAATCTGTGACTAAATCCGCATCACAAAATTATATATACCAGGATTCGAACCCAGGATCTTTGTATCAATCAACCTCCACGAAAGTATACTTATTTTACGAAACATATAGCACTCTTTGCGCAGCATTTGCGTCATCATTTTCTACGCCAAATTCTACTTGATTTTTTATAATATCACAAGGAAACGTCATTATTTTTGACTTGATGACCAAATGATAACAATTTGGTAAAATCTACGGGTACCTTATAAAAATGTAAAATTTATGGGTACTTATCACCAATTTGTCGGTCAACCGGGAATTGATTCACTTTTTCAGGCTTCACTCCACTGTTCAGGTCTTTTCAGAACACCCAGGATTGATGACTCAGATACATAATTGGTCACTCGACTTGGTCTTCAACATCGAATCTCCAACGTGGCAGATTCTACAGCAAGCATTTTGATATATTCCTGGAATATAAAAATTCGTAGGCGTAGTATATGTAATCCAAGTAGGTTTAGATCTCACTTCTGATGTGAGAGAAAATAAAAGAAAAGATGGCAATGTGAGATATTTATTTCAATATCGTGGTTATGACTGTCTAAATTTATTATAATTTTATTACACTATTATTACTGTCATAAAAGGAGTAATACTTAACTACATTACCAGACAGTTCAGAGCACCGATCCGACAGAGTGCCGTGTCCGACAGTTGGACAACGTCTGAGCTATCGACACCTGCGCCAGCCGCTTTTATACACGTGCGCAAACAAGCCCGGTGGCGTGATGGCGTAGTGGGGAGGCGCACGTGCACACAGTTGTTTTACGAGTCGTTTAGCGACTTTTATTTATAAATTACATTGATAAAATTCATTACTTGTAACAATTATATTAATTGTAATAAAAATATACTAATTACATTGTTTTTTATTTATTTACTAAGAAAAAGACGTGCATTCTCCCACACATAGTTACTCCCATACAAAATGTATTCGTCAGCTGACCGACTTACTATGGAAAGGCAAAAAAAAAATTATTTTCGATCTATTTTCCGTGGAAAATGCTGTTCAGTTTTAGCAACACTATCTCAGTTTCATTAAACGTCATTTAATGTTGGTTCCACCTTATACAACATGTTACAAAACAACCCCTAATGCCGAAAATGATAGATACCATCTCTAACCTCCTTCTTCTTATCAATGCAGGCGGTTTCCGCAACTCGACGTCTATTGCGCCTATTTTGCGTCAGAGGAATGTGTGGCCGGATCACTCCAGCCAGCCCAGCTCAGCCAGGAACACTCCAAGGGCTTTCGCATTCGTGATCGCTTCCTGGACGCTGCCCGGCGAGCCGAGATACCTCGCCCGGTAAGGGGCCACCCCTCTGCATTTCAGCAGAACGTGGGCGGCTGTTTCTTCTTCCTCCATGAATCCTCTGCATAGGGGACTGTCCGTGACACCTAAGTTAAAAATATGTCTGTTACATTGTCCATGACCAGTTATAGCACCTGTTACCAGGCGAAGTTGCGGTCTGCACAGTTGTATCAGGGCCCTGGATAGACGAACGTCCACGCGCGGTAGTGCGAGTTTCGCTTGTCTGCCTGAGTCCAGTGCCTGCTCCAATTCTGTTGGTTTCTTTCCTTAAACACTAATAGAATAATTGGTAGTTAGAAATAGATACCATCAAACTGAACTTTTACTATGGAACCAACTCTGAAACAGCTGTTTCATACATTTTGATATTTTCGTTATAAATTTTTGTATGAAATAGTTAATTTTTTACGCGATTTCAGAGTTGGTCCCATAGTAAAAGTTGTTCAGTTTGATGGTCTCTATCTACCATATTCGGCTGAAGTATTTTGGAACACGTTGTGTACGTCAAGTATAAGTTAGCATAGTTACTGAAAATTAGGACCAAATTCAATGAAAAGATAAAAACAGAGTGCTATTAATGGGTCGCCCGCTAACATAAATAATTTCTACAGTATATACTTACATAGTATATTTGGTTACTAAAAGAAAGATTGTTATGAGTTGTTTACGCGGATATTAGATTTCTCGGAAATAATATTTCATGGCCGTCCTTTTAATAACAATTTCTACCGAGAAAACAATGTTGTTTTTAGATTGTTTTTATTTAATTTGTTGGCAACACAATTCAGCATCGGCACTGATACTACCCGATAGAAAACGTGACATGGTTACTAACGCTTAGCATCCTACGTGAGCCATTATGAAAACATGAGGTAAATTAAGTAATTACAAAAAAGGTATTATGAGGATCACATTAGATTGCTTTTTTCATATTTGAAGACCAGCTTCAAGGGACTTGATAACTCCCCCGGATACTTTATTTGACAGATAATTTCATAGAATAGCAGCTTGTACTACTTATAAGTTATTCTGTGCTGCGGAGCTCTATAGCACCTATATGGTTTAACAGACGAATGATCAAACTGGTTTCACTTTGTTTCCTTGTCTATAGGAAAGTTTAAATTTTTTTGATTTTCTTTTCAAAACATCACATTAAGCTTGCGATGAAACCCAGTAATATTTGTTTTCAAATATCTCTGAAAATGACGAAGTTGTTGAACTTTTCCCTTTCGTTAAAAAAATAATTGCGTGACGTCATACCACAGACCATACAATACAACAACGTCATACGTACTGATTTTACTGAGAAACCGTGAACTTCCACGTCAAGGCCCAGCTCGCTTTTATTTTAAAAATCAGACTTTTAATTTCAACAAAATCTATTGAAATACAAAGCCGTAACTTCGACAGAGAAAAAATCTGCGAATTAATAGGCAGGAAAGTGATTATATCCCTTTCTTCCATAAAGTTAATATACCTAAGATATATATTAACTTTATGCTTTCTTCAAGAGTCCACCATCTTTAAGATGGTGATTTTACTTTTGATATTGTCAGTCATTGTCTCGCAATGTTTCCGTTTCCAGTATTTAAAACCAGAGACTAATAATTAAAACTTATAAATTGATATTCCTAATCAGAGTAATTACTGGAACATATCAAGAACCTGTCAAACTGGCCCCTTATTAAGATGAATATGGCCCCTTATGTTTTTTTTTTATAAGAATATAGCTGATAGGGTATCTGGAATCAATAAAACAGGCTATACGCGAAAAAAATTGGACCTTACAATAAACGCGGTGTAAAATTGATGAGTTTTTGTTTCATTTTGTCCCAAAATAAAAAGGTGACCTAACAAACAAACGAGAAGTTTCAGCTTTTGTTCGAAATTTAAAATTTAAAATTGAACAGAACAATTGAACTAAAATGAAAAACAAAAGACTGCATCCATTTTTAGTTTGGACTCTACGTCACTACGTGGAGGATTCAAAGTTACAAATCATACAAATCAAGCAACTTTACAAACCAATAAGTGTTTTTACAATCAGTGAGCATTGTGTAGTGTACTTTGTAAGGGAAGTGAAAACGCGGATCATTTCGCAGACGGAACGGAAGCTAAACGTTACATAAAATCAAAGTCAGAATTTTCCATGTTATCAAAGAAATCAGTATTCTTATAAGTAGTAGAAAAACTATCATTCCTAGCCGCTATCACTGGCCCATTCACAGTTTAAGGTGAGGCCAGTTCTCGATCTGATGAAAAGATTGATTTTTGAGCTTCCAATGTGAAGAACAGATGTAGAATTCTGCTTCACAAAAATAATTGTAGGGCGAAAAATAAACAAGGAAACACCATAACTGAACAGAATATTAAAAAATCCCTTGGTTACTCTGTAAAAGAAATCCTGAGTAACACCATAAAACTTTTTAAAATTACCTTCCAATCATCAGATATTGTAATTTTCAACGGCAGTGATATGTTTTTTTATGCAAAAAGGATAGCATTTTTTATTTATCGAACTCAATAGCCGAGTAGATTTTTAATAAATGATCCAGAATTCCAGAAATCAATAAAAATGAACTAAATATCGTCAAATTTCTGGCGAAGCGACAATTAAGGCTATGCAATAATGCAATAATCAAACATATTCCAATATGATAGTGAAAGAGTAGATTTCATGAACTGCCTTGCTTTAATCAATCAAATCGTGCGTAAAACGAAATGTTAGCCTCGTAACCTTTTTCACTGTCTTCGGCGAAGTGCAAAAACTATATTGATGCGGGCGCAGTATTGTGGTTGTAAATCGCGCGGGTACAAGGGGCAAATCCTTTTTACGAGATTTACTGGTGGGATTCGCGAGGTCGTTCCGTTTCTACGCCTGCTTGGCTTTGGGTGGGTGCAAGTAATGAGCAGACAGGGGTTTTCTATTTAGCAAACATATGTTTTTCACTCATAGGTTTGTTAATGATCATTTTAAAGCAATAATAGGGTATTTTCCAATTTTTTGAAAACTGCTTATATTCAAAGAGTGGGACGAACAGTATAACAGAAAAATGAAAATAATTTAAATAATGTCTTTTCTCTCCATTAAAATAATTAAAGTCAATTTTATTTTTAATGGTTTTGAATTTACCGCCAAAACGTTCAGTTCGATAATGTCTACTATGTGACGTCAACTTTGTGTTAACCTATATAGTCTGGTACAATTTACTCTATTGTTTACACAAAGTTGACGTCACACAGTAGACATCATCGAACCGAGCGTTTTGGCGGTATTGGTTTAATGAAGAAAACAGGCATTAATAAATTTATTTTTATTTTTCTGTTAAATTGTTCGTCCCAATCTTTAAATATAAGTAGTTTTCAAAAATTCGGAAAATACCCTATTGTTCTTCTTCTTCTTCTTATGGTGCCTTTCTAACTAGTAAAGGTGGAAATCAGTTCCGCATACTGAAGCTCATGGCGGAACTTGACAGACTGATCGTACTCGATCACGTTTGTTAAGCAACGCTCGGTCCGGCCAGGTGTCGGATGAGTGACCGTTATGTGGCATTACAACTGAGCGCTTCCGTGCTTCGGAAGGCACGTTAAAACGTCGGTCACTGCTGTTTTCATCTAATAACAGTCGTTAAGCTAAGTTAGAGGCCTTACAAGCGCTAGGCGGCTTGATAAACTCTAACACCAGAGGTGGCCACTAATACTCATTTGATAAGAAGAAGTACAGCATACTTGGTCTTGTCCTTGGCACGGCAAAAGAGTTCGGCGGCACTGGTTGTTCCCGTCCACTCCCGAATGTTTCGCAACCAAGACCTTCTTCTGAGATCAGCCCTTCTTTTTCTGCAACTTTTAGTTGCAAGAGCTCGTATCTATCGTCAAATCAATCATTGTAACATTGAAATAATCGTCTTTTTACGAGTTTAACTGATGGGATTTTCGTAGTTATTTCTTTTCAACGCCTGCTTGAGTTGGTGTAAGGCATGAGCAGACGCAACTATTGGTTCTTTTTAGTTAATTTCTCTTTTATCGAAACAAAAGAACAGTGTTTTGTTATAGCACCTTGGACGAATCAACCAGGTGGTTGATTCGTCCAAGTATAGCACTGACTCATTTACACATGGGACTAATTATTATTTTACAAGATTTACTAGTGATATCCACGAGGCCCTTTTGAAGTCTAATTGGTTTTGAAAATATGGTATGAGCTGAAGCGGATTTGATTTTCTAATTGATTATTCTACGTTTTCGTATCAAAAGCTTGTTTAAGTGAAAAGTATCATAGTGTGAATCACATGCAAACTCTTTTCTTCACTACAACGATGATGCGGTGACGCAACGGTAACTATACACGATAAAATTAGGCACATGTATTTTACTAACGTGTTATAACTTGTACCACACACCAAGCTAAAGGTCTCAAAGACTAAAGTCGAAGCTCTGATAGAACAAAGGTACACATTATCTTATTTCCCTCCAGGCTTCACTGCGTCTAGGTCACAAGATTTATTTCATTTATACTAAATCTTCGTCAGCGAACATTGTCCTTTACTTTCCGATTGGCTGGGACATTTGTAAAAGATTGTGAATGGGACGAAATATCGAATTGAAAATATTGTTTTCGTAACATTTTATCATACCTATGTCACAGCCCAACTAGCTTTAAAATCAGCTATCCAATTAACAACCTAGTCATTTCTACTAAATCAGTTGCCTGAATGACATTCAACAAACTCTTCTAATATATTTAACTAGCTTCTGCCCGCGACTTCGTCCGCGTGGATATTAGACGAAATCCTTTTAAGGAACCTTCAACCAGGATCCGGCCAGCCATTTTTACGCGATTAGGCGAGTCCCCATCAAGCGCGCTGCCTCGCGAGGCAAGACATTTGCCGCGTGTGGCGGGCCTCGCACAAGGCTTCCAGTTCCCGTTCCCGTTCCCGCTCCCGCTCCCGTTCCCGTTCCCGTTCCCGTTCCCCGTTCCCGTTCCGTTCCCATCCCGTTTGCGTTCCCGTCCCGTAAACGTCCCGTAACCGTCCTGTACCCCTTCCGTTTCCATTCCCGTTCCCATCCCGTTCCTGTCCCGTTCCCATCCTGTTCTCGTTCCCGTTCCGTTATATTCCCGTTCCGTTCCCGTTTCGTTCCCGTTCCGTTCACGTTTCGTTCCCGTTCCCATTCCCGTTCCGTTCCCGCTGTGTTCCCGACCCGTAAACGTCCCGTACGCCTTACGTTCCCGTTCTTGTTCCCGTTCCGTTCCCGTCCGGTTCTTGTTCCCGTTCCCGTTCCCATCCTGTTCTATTCCCGTTCCGTTCCTGTTTCATTCCAGTTTCGTTCCTGTTCTATTCCCGTTCCGTTCCTGTTTCATTCCAGTTTCGTTCCTGTTTCGTTCCCGTTCCGTTCCCGTCCCGTACCCCTTCCGTTCCCGTTCCCATACCCGTCCCGTTCTAGTTCCCGTTACCGTCTCGTTCCCGTTCCGTTCCGTGCCGTTCCGTTCCGTTCCGTTCCGTTACGTTCCGTTCCGTCCCGTAACCGTCCTGTACCCCTTCCGTTTCCGTTCCCGTTCCCATCCCGTTCCTGTCCCGTTCCCATCCTGTTCTCGTTCCCGTTCCCGTCCCGTTATATTCCCGTTCCGTTCCCGTTTCGTCCCCGTTCCGTTCACGTTTCGTTCCCGTTCCCATTCCCGTTCCGTTCCCGCTGTGTTCCCGTCCTGTAAACGTCCCCTAACCATCCCGTACGCCTTACGTTCCCGTTCTTGTTCCCGTTCCGTTCCCGTCCGGTTCTTGTTCCCGTTCCCATCCTGTTCTATTCCCGTTCCGTTCCTGTTTCATTCCAGTTTCGTTCCTGTTTCGTTCCCGTTCCGTTCCCGTTACGTTCCTGTTTCATTCCCGTTTCGTTCTGTTCCCGTTCCGTTCCCATCCCGTACTCGTCCCGTACCCCTTCCGTTCCCGTTCCCATACCCGTCCCGTTCTAGTTCCCGTTACCGTCTCGTTCCCGTTCCGTTCCGTTCCGTTCCGTTCCCTTCCGTTCCGTTCCGTTCCGTTCCGTTCCGTTCCGTTCCGTTCCGTTCCGTTCCGTTCCGGTCCGTTCCGTTCCGTTCCGTTCCGTTCCCGTTCGCGTGCCCGTTCCGGTCCCCGTTCCCGTTCCCTGGATGTGCATGTCCAGGTCCAGGTCCATATGTGTCATGTCCACCGCGTTGGACTTCAAAATAAATCTCATTTTCGCAATCACCATCCCATAAAACCTCAAGAACGACATCCATATCGATTTTTATGTTACTCACCCCACTTACCCTCTAAGGGGTTGATTTTCAAAATCCCAAAATGTATATTTAGACGTGCTCCTACGAATTTTAAAGTTGTAATTTCGATTTTGTATTCTTTTTCCATACAAAATTTGAACCCCATTTTTACCCCTTTAGGGGTTAAATCATGTCCACCGTGTTGGACTTCAAAATAAATGTCATTTTTGCAATCGTCATCCCAGAAAACCCCAATAACGACATCCATATCGACTTTTATGTTTACTCACCCTATTTACCTCCTAAGGGGTTGATTTTCAAAATAACAAAATATATATTTGCCTATTTATTTTTAGATGTGCTCCTACGAAATTTAAAGTTGTAATGTCTATTTTATATTATTTTCCCATACAAAATTTGGACCCCATTTTCACCCCTTTAGGGGTTAAATCATGTCCACCGTGGTTGGACTTCAAAATAAATGTCATTTTTGCAATCGTCATCCCCCAAAACCCCGATAACGACATCCATATCTATTTTTAGGTTTTTTTAACCCTTTTCACCCCCATTTCATCCCCTTTGGAGTTGAAATCCTAACAAAAACAATATAATTTGCTTTAGATTTCTATCCATAAGCCTAAATTATAAGTTTAGCGATTTTTACTTCGAAAATGAAGGATTTTCTTTAATACACAACTTCATCCCCCTTTTGACCCCTTCGGGGGTAGAATTTTGAAAAACGCTGAGACCCGTATTTATTAATTTTCAATCGTCAGCCTAAACACGAAATTTGAAGATTCTAGCTTCAAAACTGAGGGACTTTCATACAAACTTTCATCCCTTATTTCATCCCCTTAGGGACGGAATTTTCAAAAATCCTTCCTTAGTGGATGCCTACACTGTATAAAGTATCTGTGTGCAAAATATCAAGTCTCTAGGTCCAGCGGTTTGGGCTGTGCGTTGATAGATCAGTCAGTCAGTCAGTCAGTCATTCAGTTTACGATTTTATATATTAAGATGAAGAAGCTGGTTGATGGCTAACCCAAAAATAATAATCTCCATTGGCAATTTTTTAACAATCTAAATTTTTATGTTACTGAACACGTTAATGTGCGATTTAACTAGGTAACCTTCAAATTACTGGGTACGATCCGTTAAAGTGCAATGTAGCAGATTTCCGCACTTTACCTAGTTAATCTGCTACAGATGCTACACCGTTAAAGTGCGAAAAACAATGAGTGAAATAGCCAAGACTTCAGGCAGTTAAAGACCTCTATTTCTGGTGCTTTGCCGGACGCTGGCTCGCGCATTTTTGGTCACTGTTCTAACCTATTCTAAACATTTTCAAGACTTTTTTCATTCACGAGGATTTGATACGCAACGGGCACTGTGGGTCAAACTTATCAGGTTCAGGTCAGGACACGGGCGATCAAATCACCATCTCCATAAATGGGGTCTGAAAGACTCACCAGCCTGTGAATGCGGGGCCTCAGACCAGACCCTACAACACGTCGCTGAGGACTGCCCGCCATACTGCTTCCCTGGTGGTGGTTTGAGGGAGCTTCATCAACTGATGCCCGCAGCCGAAGAGTGGCTGAGAAACTTGCAACTGGAGGTTTAGGATATTGACGCAGTCGGCCATACAATGTGATATGATGACAAAAAATCTATGTTCTTAATTATCGAACCTGCTCACAAAATTTCACGAGAATCGGTTGAGAAATGCGACCCTGTAGAGGATAACAAACGGACAAAGCATTTTAGCCCAAGCCGAAGCAGAGACGCTTCGCTCTCGCCTCGTGCTTTCGGTCAAAAAGTATCAGAGTTGCGATATTAAAACGTCACTGTCCCAATAACCCAAATAGTTGTCAAAGTTTAATCAGCGGGGAACTGCAGAAGGTGAGGTCGCGCCTGGGTGTTGATTACCGGCTTTGACTCGCTCGTCATTATTTTTCTCATTAGCGCCTGAGCTGTCTGCTGCATGGCGCCGATTAAGGGTTATGAAAGCATAAAAGTTACTGTACAAAAAGAGTATTTTTTTTAAAAACAGATGTATTTTTTTAAACACTAGCTTGGGCATGCTTTCGGTTTTCAGATTAGCGGTCAGTATAGCCAGATCTTTAGCTAATACCATCAGCCCCTCTACTCAAATGGACACTTTTCTATTCGTTCGCTAACTTAAAGCTCAAAAATAAGCAATTAAACGATCAATTCACACGTTGCTAGTTTATGTAAATCACAGAAATTGTTGTATTGTATGGAATTGACAAACCTACGACACGCAATTTTTGAGTTTATGGCTTATTTTCAATTTTTTGTTAGCGAACGAATAGAAAAGTGGCCATTTGAGTAGCCCCCCAGGTATTACTTGAGCTTTAAAAACAGGCTTTTTTGTTCGGCGGTTCCGTAGCCTAAATGACCAATAACGGTACCTGCACAGTTGAAATTTGGTATGTAGATGTATTCTGTAAACCGCTTTACGATTTTTACACAAAATAAAAAAATTAAAGATTAAGTGGGGGCGTAATACAGAGAACGGAAACTGTTTTTTTTTTCATTCTTTAAAAATGACATCGAGGTTCCTAAGACTATTTCTCAAAGTCAACCATTTGAAAAATATACACTACCACTGTAAAATGTGTGCCCCCCCCCCCCCAACCCCTAACTTTTAAAATAAGAGAGTGACAAATCTAAAAAAAGTATGCTATAGATCTTAATGAACACTTTCAATGAAAATTGGTTTGAACGAGATATTCGCAAATAAACACTGGGAAAAACAAAGTTATTTTTGCAGACAAAAATTAAAGTGGTATAAGGTACTACGGAACCCTACTGCGACTCGGGCCACGCGCAGTAGGGTTCCGTAGTACCGGCCCGACACAACATTTAAGGGCATTAAAAAAAAAATAGGCAACATTAATTATAGGTAATATTTCCTAAAAGAATACCGACAATTCAACACAGTTTATTGACACTTAAAAACAAAAAAACAATTAATGAAACACGTTGATATAAGAGAAAAATTATCGCATAACTAGGTAATGTTCCTGCCCCAAAACTGAATCACCACAAATGTTAATAGTAAAACCGAAATAGCCACAAATTCCAATCACAGGTTAGTTACATGTGCGGCTTTTCGGATACCGCGCCTACCGCGTGTTTCAGCCAAAATGAGTTCATGATTGCCCGAAATTAGGCAACCAATTTGAGCAATTAGAACCATGAATCGATGTCTCAAACATGATAACAGAAATGCCCTTTCGATGAAGAGACCTACTCTTTCAATATTATCAAAATATCATGAAACTGAACTTCATGACAATCACTTTGCCCCCCAATAAGCAGCGAGAAGTGAAACAACTACCTAAATACCTTTTCAATAAAACCATAACTCAAAGACGAAGGTCACTAGTATCCGAATGTGTTATGTACACTACCGCTGCACCAAAAGGTCATTATTTTTATCTAGTTGAAAAGAAGCGGCACCTAACCTGTGACCATCGAAATACATTTCGATGCCTGTGACCACGTAGTTTGAGCATTTTTAATAATTTATTGTACCTATCAATTAAATTCAGCTTTTGGTGTCCAGATAACATTTTAATTTTTCTTTAGACAAAGTAGGTATTAGTTCAGAAATGTATCACACGATGCAGAAATCAAGCACTCTGCAGCAAAACTCACGTGATGCACAAATGTCACCATGCGATGCGTGTCTGTTGCATACAACCTCGGCTGCCCTAAACCAAATTCAAGTATCTCATTCCAGACAAATTTTACAGGAGAGCTTAAAAACGTTGTTTAGTGTTTTTATTGATAAAATGATATTTGATGATATTTTGAACACTAAAATGTTAAAATATCATTGGTATTTAAAGTAAAAACATATGTCTGTAAAAAAATAAGTTCTCATACCTACCTACATTTTGACGAACGAAAATAGTGTTCTGCATAGAAATATGTATTGATTTGTCAATAATATTCTACGCTATAAACAAGTAACTTGAGATTCTCTATTGTACTTTAGTGGATACTTGTTTTCAGCTTTGTATAGAGCCATAGAATATAGTACATACCACTATAAAATAAATACATAGAAAACAAGTATCTCCTAATCTATTTAAAAAAAAAAGAATTTTGATGAAATTTGCCTGTTTTTAAGTTAGAAACGGGAAATATACTTTGTTTTAGCGTAGATTTTGCAAACGGAAAAAGATATTTAAAAAAATGGTAGATTGAATTTGCTTTGCTTAAACAGTTTTTTTTTTAAACTGAGTTACTTCCCTTTTGCGTAGAGCAGCCGACCTGCATGCTATTGTGCACTCAGCTTACTAACTGGTCTCATTAAGAAACGGTGGCGTTGGATGGATTAAACCCTTA
Source organism: Agriphila tristella (assembly GCA_928269145.1). Classification (NCBI taxonomy): domain Eukaryota; kingdom Metazoa; phylum Arthropoda; class Insecta; order Lepidoptera; family Crambidae; genus Agriphila; species Agriphila tristella. The sequence goes on along the minus strand of OV743440.1, from coordinate 2,506,059 downwards.
TTTGTGACTAATTTGGGGATTGGGGCGTTGGTTTTTCGACGGATAGAGTTCAGTTTCGTTTTAACACAGCTTTTGTTTCAATATACTTTCGAACTTAAAAGAATAGAAGACGATACATAAACAGATATAAAGTTATTTTCCAGTGAGCAAAAATGCTTAATCTGATGAAACATACACATCGCATTTTTTAATCAGTTGTCACAAAAATGATCAATAATCCAATTCTAATTTTAAGAATCAAGTACAAGGTAGGTATTGTACATTAATTATAGAGTTATTAATTGATTTCTGTAATTCAATCAATGGCTGAAACCGCCTAATCGCGTGCGCAAACATTAGTAGCAGATTAATTAGCTTATTTTGTTTATCGAGCATCACAAAACAAGTTAGATCGACCTTCAAGGAGAAATTAATGCGAACTATGTCGTTAGCGCTCAAACATAAGGAGACGTCCTTCAGAATCTCAGCACAGAGGTGAGTCATCGAACAGAGGCAAACAGTTACCAAAATCTCGAGCAGAAGAAATTACACTACGTTACGCGCTAATCACTATTATTGCTCTTTTAGTTCTGTTAAAACCACAAAATATAGCGCCACCACTACAATTTAATTTCGTGTTTTTTTTTGCTGCATCAGTTTTGTGTATTGTCAAACTTGATTTTTTTTGGAAGAAAGTAAGTACCTACTTTAACTTAACACCTTTACGAATTAATTATTATGGTTTGCATTGACCGGCTTTTTTCCCAAAACTAGATAGGAAAGTTTACTGAAAGAAAATTTCATTTTGTTAACTGCATTCATAGATTATTTTTTATATGTTTTTCATGGTTTTCCTTTTGTATATGATGCTGTGTTACTGAAGAAAAAATAATCGTAATGAGTAACCCTCTTGATCGATGTTGTAAAAGTAAATGTTTTTTTTTTCAATCAGTGGGTTCGATATCTGGTTATGGCAGGCGATTATTCAAAAATCTTTAAATGCAGTTCCATTTATTTTTAAAATCATAATGAAGTTTTCTTTCAGTAATTTTTCCTATATTTTCTCTTCGTGTGGCAAAGTTTTCGGAGAAGGGTGTCCGCAAACTTTGCCATTGCCACTTTGTTGCCGTATTGCCCCTGTAGTTGTTATTATATCATTCATATATTAGCCTTATTTGTATCTATTATCGGTTATAGTGATAATTATTAAGCCTACTTTTCTGTCCCCGAATTAACCTGTGATCTCACCTAGCAAACATTTTGCGAGCCACGAGCAAAATTAATTCTGTGCTTGTGCAAACCTCGATACGTTTAACAACTAATTCAAACAAGTTGCATATAAGCTTGATAGACATGTTATTTCGCACGTTGACATGATACAACTTTTATGTGAAGAAACATAACTTTCCATTTATGAATACAACATACAAATCACACAACTACGTAGAATAGAATTGTACGGTTTTGTTTTGATCGTTTATTTAATAAAATACATAGAAAAAAAACGCATTGATGTACGATCCAAAGTCGTTTCTAAGTAGAACTTAAAGTAGGATCAATGACAGAAGCCTTAATTTATTTAGAATTCATAAACAACTTAAGTGCTTTTTATACTTATTATCAAAAGTTTTGTATTTTTCTTTCGTAGGTATCATGAATTTAGTTTGACAAAACAATTTAAAACTAAAAAGCATTTTAACTTTTTTATAAATAATACGGTGTTATTATTTAACACGACTACTTAATTCTTAGATAGGTACTCGTATTATGGCTTGAATATCAGGATGATTTCAATGTCAGTAACTAGGTAGTTAAAATAATCCCGATTCCGAAATGACGGAAAATTTAAAAAAACCAATAGAAACCAAACTAAATAATTCAAAGCAACTCCTAAAATAATAATATACTTACACCGTATACGCATTGTTAATGTTATACGCGTTGTTTTCCATACGGAAATGTATTAAATTTTAAAGAAACCAAATACTAAAACATTGTGGTAATCATGAATACGGGTGGCAGGAAAAGTATAGACGTGGTAGGAAAAGCGCTTAATTGTTAAGTTTGTTTGAAAAAAGATACTTTGACTTTTACAACGAAACCAAAGTCGCTAGAATTTGAGTTATTTAATTAACATCAATAAATCAATCTTAAAACATTATGATGAGACAATTAAACCTGACATGACATGAGAAAAAAACGTGTTTCGACAAAAATCTCAAATTATTACACTTTCAATGAAGACGCAATAAAAATACACGTTGTTATTATCTTAGGCGTTTTTTCTCCTGCTGTAGGTATTTTAATTATAACACTCAGTTTAAGATTCCAGGTAACATCCTTACCCTGTTTCATTTGATTATTTTTTAGCAGACACTCACATTTTTAATTTAATTCTGTATCTTTTAATTAAAATTATAACTGGGGCAACTACGTGAAACTATTTTACATACCGACTAAGTATAATTAATATTTTTTTTTTACTTGTCTATTAACTTAAGCCTCGAGATCTCATGATTGATATCAATACTAATCATCTATACTTCATAGACGAGTATAAGTACAGTAAGATCATATTTCTAAAGATTTTTTTCACAAGAAATTGAATATTACATAATGCGAGCGTACCGAGAGATAGTCACGTAACTTTTATAGGGAATGTAATATTATAAAATCGGGGAAGCTTCCTTACTTCTTCCTAGTACGTCATAAAATGAGAGTGGTAATACAGCGTATGGCACCCAAGAGCAAACATGAAAGATGGCACCTAAATTCAATATCGGACGATGTTTTTTTAAACTTAAATTATTATTTAGCTATACAGCCTGAAGTACCTATCACACGTACCTATTACAAACGTAACAGGATTTTCAGCCGAAACCTATCCGAGTTTTCAACGTTTGTCTCAGTTTTGGCCGAAGGCGGATGCCGAATCCCATTTGAACATGTTATAATTTACTATTGTATTGTATACTGTAATCTGGTGTAGGTATTTTTACACAAAAACACAAAACATGAAACCCATTTGTGGTGTAAACAAAGCAACCGTGAAATTGCGAAAAAATCTAGTGTATCGTACATTTAAACGAGATCAAACAACATTTTATATAAAACAGCTTTTTTTGTGCTTCAAGTTTTCATACAAAAAGTTGTTCATAATAATCATTTAAGGTCTAAATCTAAGACCCAAAATATTATGGCTTCAGAAAATCAGTATATTTGAAAGATTTATCATGTATATCGAACTGACAAAATACGCTTTATCTTTTGAAGATGTCACAACAAAGTCCCCTCAATAAGCTTTCTATGTAATGAGGGATAATCCAGTAAAGGTCTAATGCAGGGCTGACTTTAGCAAATTTGAGGTGTGCTGAAATATTCATCGGGGCTGGATGTGAAGGGCCGAACAAAGGTCGATACATCTTTAGCTAACGGAGTTAAGATAAAGGTTACATTGAGAAGATGAGCGGAGATAAAAAAAAATGGTTGTTGTTATGTTAAGTGAAGTTAAGTTTAGATTAGAATATACCACGCAGTATATGTTTTATAGAAAATTTCCTGTGAATATCAGTATATTCTTCATCTATGTCTCAGTAGTAATAATAACAAAGATGACCTGAGTTGAGATGTGAGGTGGTTCATTAAGTCCTTAAGCTAGGATTTCCTAGGATGACGGTGCCGTCATTTTACGGCCGTCATTTAGCGGCGTAGAACGTTGTCTATGTAAATAATACGGCGCGGTTTCTGACGTTACGGTGTCGCCATATTGTTTACATAGACAACATTCAACGTCGCTATATTACGGCCGTAATATGACTGCACCGTCATCCTAGCTAGGAAACCCTAGTTTTAATGCGTATTATTAGAGGTAGTCTTTTTTATAAAAAAGATCTGTATCAATACTCTACTTCCCTAGCATCACCACTGAAATGTGACCCTTGTCTCGGAAACGGAATGCTATAAGTACCTGATGCAGTAAACAATAATTGTACCAAGGTTTTAATTTATCTATGTCATTCACTGTCGTTCAGCCAGTCACAAGACAAAATATAGTTCTTGAGTGTCTCTCCATTCCGCTCTTATCTCGTCACTATACCTATATCCTAACCCAGTCTCAAGCCTCGCTGACCGCAGTATAGTTGATCCGCCCTGGTTGCCTGCGGACAACCTCTCCAACTATTTAATATGTTTTCTGAAGGCATTCCTTAGCTACATTCGACATTCTCGGCGCAGCTCTGTTGCTTAGTTTACCACCTGCAATAACAAAAAAAATTTTTGGTGAGTTCGTAAGCTAAATTATTTTCGTATCTTAAATGATTTAGACAATGGCAGCAATGACTATTTTAAAATCACTTGTCGCTCAACGGATTATGAAGACAAAATGAAAGCTACTTGGTCACTTTTGAAAGTGCTTTGGTTTAGCTTTAACTTTTTTTAATTCTTTTTTATTTAGGGGCTTTTAACACTTAAAGGTTTTTTTTCCTTTATTTGTTTTGGAGCTTTTGTCTTAAGACATGGCAGCTCCATCGAACCAAATCACTAGTTGTTGGCAGTACTCCACCAAACTACACAAGTATAATGCGGCCCAGAATCAGGGTTGCTCAGAATACTCTGAACAATCCCAATATCCAGCCTATTTATATTAAATTTACTTATAAATAAGTCTCTTCGAGTTCGGTTCCGCTCGCATTCCATCAAAAGCTGATGTACATCCACAATTAGTTCACATTTTTCACAATTAGGTGTACAAGGTCATGTCAGCCCCATCATAACCTTATCTAAAACTACTTATCCTATGACCCTATTTATGACACTATTTAGGGCGAAAACATATACAATTCTAGCCTCATCGCTGGTGGGAGCCGACAGAATGCCATGGAACATGCTTACATTTTTTGCATTTAAGTTAAGTTCTGTCATCACCTCTCGTCTCATATTTTAGCTTTAAGTTTGTCCTTGCAACGCGCAATTAATTGATCAAAACGTAAATCTACTAGCTTATTCACTCTGTGGTCTAGTGGTTCGCACACCCGTGTAGGACGCAGGGGTCTCGGCTTCGATTCCCAGGAGGGATTCCCAATTTGTACTTGATTTGGTTGGTGGTAGGGTATATTTCAAGTCCGTCTGGCTAGCTATAGCTACCTACTACCTAATCTTACCTAAGTCTGACGCCGTAACAACAATTGGGAAATTGTTGTGTACCTGCAGCTAGAGGTAAGATAGCCAGTTCTTCAGTTATGAGGATTCCGGGTGTAGTGCACTTCCACCTTCGGCTTTATCGTCACTTAACATCAGATGAGGTGAAGGACAAGCTCTATCCTGATGTGGAAAAATTATAACAGATTTGAGTTTTAAATAGTTTCTGCAAGACTGAGTCTAAATATTCCACTATCAATGCCATTCATTGTTTCCAAATTTAAAACAACAAAATGACATCCGTCATAGTAAAATCAAATAAGTAAGTCGTCTTACTCATTATACGCCCGAACGCGGTTTGTATGTGAGCGCGGCCGTACGTATGCGTCGTCGCACGCACACACTGACACAACTTAAAGGTGATAGCGGTGCGTCAGCCGTGGCTGCGCCGTACTTAATACCGCCCGCGCTCAGCCGCTCACGCACGCTCCGCCGTACATGTACACTACCTACTTACCTCCTTTAAATACAGATTCGTGAAGATGACCTCTAGAAAATATTGCAGTGTTTATGGATGTCTAAATAGCAGTTTGTCTGATTCGGAATTGTCTTTCTTCGCATTATGGTCGGTATACATTTTGATTAGTGTTTAGTGCGAGTGGCTCGTTTAGTGTTTAGTGTTTAGCAAAAAACACGTGCGGACAGTCTCTGTTTAGTGTTAAGTAATTGTTTCTTGCTAAACACTAAACGAGCCACTCGCACTAAACACTAATCAAAATGTATACCGGCCATTACCTAGCGAACAAGAACGGTGAGTACCTATCTAATCTACTACCCTACTATATCATACGTAGGAACGTACATAATTAAATAATGTGTTAGCTATTACATATCTGAAAGTGTTTAGGAAATACCTAGTTCTGCTCCGAATTTCATTGACCAGATACCAATTTGTGGTTTGATTTAATAGTTCACTAAGTATGCCCCACCGCGAAAAGAAGTAGAAATTTGTATAAATCAAACTAAATCTTAGGTAGGTATATAAGCAATACTTGAGTAGGTAGGTTGTAGTTGTGGTTGTTGTTAAACATTGTAGACAGCTCCTAGTATATTATGTACAAAAATAATTAAAAAAAAATATTATAGATCCCTGATGCTTACCCTACAGGGGAAAATTGTTTTACATAAAGATTGCCTACATATGCATTTTGACGATTGAATAAACTATAAGCGACAGCCCTACCAGTCAGCCAGTGTTTAGGCTATTATCGCTCGCTCACAGCTCGAGTTGGCCTACTTATTTGATTTTTCTATGCATCCGTCGACAAGTGGGTACATACCTACTCGTACACCAGCTTGCCTAGCATGACCGATTTATATCGAGTGATATAGCATTTTATCACGTTTAACTATCAGAAAGACAAAGGAGTTTGACAGTTGAGTGTCGATAAAATGCTATATCACGCGATATAAATCGGTCATGCTAGGCAGGCAAAATACCAAATAGACAAGGACTTAACATTCATACAAAAGATTTCATATACCAAAAAATTACTCGGAAAATACAAGAAAATGCTAGACAGGTAAGAGAAAATAAGGACACCTAACGACTCGGGATTCGATTGAGGATCGAGTGACAAAGTAACTGTGACGGGAAATCACATTATGATATTGTGTTCCATGGAGGCATACATGAAATAAATTTGCTTGGTCACTTGATACTTATAGGCTTAGAATAATAACACCTAGAAGCCGTATCCTCGTATACAAAATGAGGCAACTAATACTAAGCCAAAATGGCTTAGTTTTCAGATTTATAATTTTATCCTTCATACGTTACCTAATCGTAACTAAAATCCAATAATATAGTAACTAATCTCCTGAATGTAGGAAAATTTAAACTGTTTTGTACTTATTCGGTATAATTAGGTAATAATGGAGAATAAAAATCTGAAAACGGAGCAATTTTGGCTGTTTTGTTGCCTCACTTTTGACAGTGCGCTTTGTAGAGAACTATCCTTCTAGGTGTTATTATTCTAAGCTTATAGGTATTTAATCAGATAAAAGAGAAGGTGGAAAAAGGTAGTAAGAAAGTTGCCTTTCAATACCATTAAATAATATTGATTTCCTTAGTCTAAAGTTTGTGAAATGAAAATTATGTAGGTCTAAGTAAATAACAGACTTTAATTATAAATACTATACAGTAAGAAGCAATTTTTTAGGAAATCTTTACTTATAAGATTATTTTAAGACACTATATATTCTGAACAAAAATAAATGTAAGCAAATAAAATTCTCAACAATTTTATCTTTGCCATACATTTTCAAATGAAGTTGTTGGATGTCGTGGCCAGACGGGAACCGGATAACCTCAGAAGCTCATCGTCGTAGGCCACGTTGAAGGAAGAAGGAGCCGTGGAAGATCACCGACTCGCTGGACCGATTTTGCCAAACTGACATGCAGACCTCTATCCGGATGGCCGAAAACCGTACCGCATGGAGGGCTCTCGTACACCGAGTGACCTCATGCTGTCGCGACCCTCAGTTATGAGGATACGAGGAAGAAGAATATGAATCCAAATTACAATATTTATTTACCAGATTTTATTTTGTAAAATCTTGTCTATCAGCTAAAAAGACAATAGGTACTTATCTCTTAAACGATTCTGTAGTACAATGGCATTTTCAGATCCTATTCGTAAACCTATCCACTTCAGAATTACTACTTACACTTCTATTTTAATCTTAAAAGCATTTCTAACATAACGAAGTTGTTTATGAATAGAAACCTTTTACTTAAAAGACAAAGACTTGACAGTATTTTAAGCTTTCACTCCCACGTAGATCGAGCTTAAATTCATTTTGTTACATTGAAAATTTTAAGCTAGTATCATACTTATACGTAAGTGTAAAGGGTGTTAGAAAAACTAAGTTTAATTATGTAACCTATTAAATGATTACCAATGGAATTGATAAATTATATACACTTTTAAACTTTCGCGTTGCATTTTATTAGATTTTCCAACTACCGCCACACACAATTAGTATTGTCTGTGGCGGTAGTTGGAAAAACTGTTCGACGACTTCGATAAATAAAGACAGCAGTGAACAAAGTAAGTTAAAAAAATAAACATTGGACAAAATTACATACTTTGCTACTATTCTAAGGTAAGTAGCTAAAGTACTTGTGTTATGGAAATCAGAGACAACTTACACCCAGACCCGAGACAATCATAGAAAAGTTAGTTTATTATTGTCCCAGCCGGGAATCGAACCTCCACAGAGATGGCGACACCATGAAAACCGGAGTGCATACCACTCGAATTTTTAAAAATTATTATTTTTCAAAAACTTAATAAACCAAGTGAGCCCTATATTTCATAACATATATGGCAATACAGTATCGCCCTCCAAAAGAAAATACTCATTAACACACTCGGCTAAAGGTGCTTGAAAAGTTAGAGTTAGTAAGCGAACAGAATCAAAATCACATAACTCGTGCGCTGTTGTATGTGTGAGTTTTGCCTTTAAAAATATTATGAAATAATAAATGGTTCTCACTTCGTAATTGCAAACACTCTTTTTTGACGGAAATACTCAACCTTATAGAGTCCAGATGTTCTTGAGTAAGAAACTTTGCCTCTGTCCGTTTACTGGCTTCTATGTCGACGCAGTGCCGGATGAGATGACGTCCAACGTGAGGCTTAGGGGATGAAAAGAATAGTAGAAACAATGCACCGGTTGACAGTTTGGCTATTTTAAAGCGGACCGCCAAAATACAATACATGCCATGTTCCTATGTGTTCAGGTTCGGAATATTTGTCAGTCTGTCCGCTTGTTTGCTCTTGTTTTGATGCATTCCTGTACAAGATAACGTTCTATATGAGGCCAATAGATCCTGTCTGATTGTAACCTAACCCAAATATTTTTGCCTCTGTCCGCTTACTAGCTACTGTACTATCGCAGTTTCGAAAGAAAATGACGTCCAACATGAGGCCAATAGAACCCATGTAATACATCTAATCCAAGTACTAGAAATTTTGCCTCTGTCTGCTTACTGGGTCCTATGTTGATGCCACAGGATGTTGGACGACACAACGTCCTAAATCAATAGAACTCATGTAATATATTATGTCTAACCTAAATTAAAAAAAAATTGCCTCTGTACACTTCCTTACTGGCTCCCATATCGACGCAGTGTCAGACGATATAACGTCCTACATGAGGTCAATAGAACCCATGTAATACATAACTTATCCAAATAATTTTACCTCTATCCGCTTACTGGCTCCCATATCGAAGCAGTTTCAAACGATATAACGACCTACATGAGGTCAATAGAATCCATGTAAATACATAACTAATCCAAGTACTAGAAATTTTGCCTCTGTCCGCTTACTGGCTCCCATGTCGACGCAGTGTCAGACGATATAACGTCCCACATGAGGCCAATAGAACCCAAGTAATACATAACTAATCCAAATTCTAGAAATGTTGCCTCTGTCCGCTTACTGGCTCCCATATCGACGTAGTGTCAGACGATATAACGTCCTACATGAGGCCAATAGAACTCATGTAATACATAACTAATCCAAGTACTAGAAATTTTGCCTCTGTCCGCTTACTGGCTCCCATATCGACGTAGTGTCGGACGAGATAACGTCCTACATGAGGCCAATAGAACCCAGATAAAAGCTCGCCATTATTTTTCCCATTAGCCGGCGTCGGCGATAGCGAGGTGGGGATAGCTTGAGCGATCGCCTCATTTCGAGTGATTAAAAGATAACAGCTATAATGAGAATCATAATCCTCGAGCTTTCTTACGGTGTTGGCTGGAGTTATTTGCCCTCGTTTTTATTAGGTCAGTTCGATTTTGGTACAACACCGTGTAATAAAATTTAAGTATTTCAGGTTTTTGATACACTGTAACGTTTATGAATTTTGAATACCTTGATCACACCCCCTAAAAAGTTTCGGGACGTTGGAAAATGTAAAATCTAGTTAAAAAATTGTGTGATAAACGAAGCGCTTTATTTCATATGGAAGTATGATCAAATGCAAATAAGGGTTAAAACGCTTATGTAGAGCCTTTCGGCTCTGCCTTTTTTGGAGCTCTATCTTTTCTGCTACTGAAAAACATCTATTGACACAGTGAAAATAGGCCTTCTCACCGATGCCGAAAAGCGATGAGGCTGTGTGTGGTGTTCTAGTTCTTGTCAACAATGTTTCTGCCAACAAACAACATTTAGTTGGACTCCTAAGGTTGCTGGTTCGAGTCTCGTCTGAAAAACTAGATGGTTTTTGTAGTATATATTTTCTACTATTGTAGAAAAAATATACTACAAAAACCAGAGATGATAGAAGACAAAAACCATCTTGTTTTTACCTATTGTGAATGTTAAAATCGATAAAAATTATCCTGTCTATGAAAAGATGCTTAGCATAAAAAAATACCATTGTAGTTGCTCATCTTATATAAGTATTGAACCCAGGGCATTTCGCAATTATATGGGCCAACCGTGAGTTCACAGTTTTACTTGTAAAACTTACAAACTTACTAGTAAAAGTGTGATGAGTTGTTGCAAACTATATTTTTGCTATCAAAATCTAGCGGATAAAATTCTCATAGTTAATGCGAGCGAAAGAGAGAAAACGATAGTTTCTAAAACAGTTTCCAACAACTCATTACAGCTACTGGTGTATGCTTTGTAAGCCAACGTTATTTTATTTCATCAATTTGAGGTGGTCGTCGATTTAAATAAATAAATAAATATTTGACAACATCATAATACATTTGCTCCAACTCCAAAGTAAATAGCTAAAGCATTTGTGTTATGGAAATCAGAGACAATGGTGGTATCACAAACTCCCAGACCTGAGACAATAATGTAGAAAAGTTCATTTTCTACATTGACCCAGCCGGGGATCGAACCCGGGACCTCAAGAGATGGTGACGCCTTGAAAACCAGCGTGCAAACCACTCGACCACGGAGGTCGTCATTTGATTCCCTTCTTACGAGTATATGTTAGCAACTAGTAGTTTTTTTCTAGTAAATATTTTTTGCTAGTTATGTTTGTAAGGTGGCGTAATTTCCTATGTTCATTTAGCTGCAATTCGAACGGAAAATTTCAGTATTCTACCCCTTCAATATTCCATTGGCTTTTTGCTTTGTTGCCCACCAATTTGCGTATACAATACAATTTACAAACCAACTGTTTTGGCCCATTTCAATTATCAGCCATTTCGATTCAGCAGAATTCACTTAACAACGGGGGCAGCGAAGTTTACAACTATAGTTAATGTGTAAAGCGTCCTTTACACGGTCAATTGATATTCATTAAAGCAGTCCAATTAACGCTTGCGACGAGCTATTGAATTGTAAAACATTTTGGGAGACAAGCGGGCTCATTCTGACGTTACGACAAATAAACTCAATTAGAGACTTTATGCTCAATAGGAGACTTAAAATTATTGGTAAACTGAACGCATCTGTACCTATTTATGAATGTTCGCTTTGAAATTGGTTTGGCTGCTTATTAAATGCTATGTTTTACTTCTTACTTAGGTGTAAGTAGGTACCTACTTCTATTTCTCCGAAAAGCCTCTCCATTTGTAAACTGGTGGTAGATTCAGTAGTTTAGTCTTAATTTTAAATAGGAGTTTGAACATTTTTGTATGGAGCTTGACATCGTCCTCGTCCACCATTTTTTATATCGCGTCACACTGTGAAACTTTTATATTCCTACATAACATAACATCTCGTTTAAGAGATATTTAGACAAAAAGATTGACGAACCAAAACGACGGCCCCTGGAAAAAGTCTGTAAAAAAGCAAAAACCCTAACTAAATAATACTTAAACCATACCTGGATTAAAAATAAACAAACACGTTGCAATCTGTAGAAGTGTTTTATTTCATTCAATTTACTAATGTTTATGTAACAAATAAAATTTTGTAAGACAAGCATTTCTCAAAGTAATTACCTGCCATTTAATTAAGACTTATTTCTCTATAAATCAATTATACTAGCAAAACACATTCAAAACTGCTCGCAATAAATCAAGCGCGTGTTTGCTTTTAAATTTAATTACACTCATCTTTTACGGGAGAGTCATTACAATTCATGAGATTTAACAGAACCGGGTAATTACATCGCACCGTCCACGGTCGCACGTGAGAGCGGCGACATGTGCTCGATTCATGCACATGTGAAAGTACCCTACTTTGAAATAAAAACATAATACGCAGGATTAAACGAAGCATCGGGGCTTTGCGGATAACACTCTTTGACAGTGCTAAGAAAAACAAAAGTAATAAGTATGTAAAACCTACGGTTCGAAGTTCGAAAGACCAAATTGATTATTCGCCTTATTGTCTCGTCCACTATGATGAAATTCACCACTTGTATTGTAGCGTATTCACAACTTGTATAGTACGGCGAGTGCGCACTCGCCGACGCCCATACAAGTTGTGAATTTCATCATCTTCGTACGAGACAACAAGGCGTATAATTAATCTCTATCGAACTACACTTGGTAAGTTTGTTTGATTGTAGGTAGGTAAGTACTATTATTTTGATTGTTTTGTTTAACTATGTAAGAAATTAAATGGCAATCGATTTCAATTGTTTCAGCGATCGCGAAGTGCGGGTGAAGCATCTCTGCTTCAGCTTGGGCAAAAATGCTTTCGTATGTCCGTTTGTTCTGCTCTACAAGTCGCATTTCCCAACCGATCCTTAAGAAAATTTGTGTGCAGTTCAATAATTTTTGACTCAATTTTTTAATTTTTTTTGTAAAATATTTCAACCATTTTGATAAAATGATCAAAATTAGAAGCGCCATCTCGCTTTAAATATATATAATAAAAGAGTACCAACCAAACAGCACTTAGTACTGCTTTCAAAAACGTTGTGGTGACGTCAATTAATTTTTAAACAACAAGCAATTTGAGCTACTTTTTAACGTACAAACGCGAGGTCTACAGCTCACTGAGCCACTAGCTATTTTTTAAACTACGAAAGTATGGTTGCGGTAATTTGTATACCTAAGTTACTTCGGAAAAAAATACGATCGTGAGTCGTGTTCTCAAAGTCAACGAAACCAATATCGCCGTCAAATAACTCCTTACTCGTCAGATCATTAATTTAAAAGTCATACGTTTGTGACGGCAATATGAGTTCGTTCCATTTGCGAAGTGGAACGTCGCACGTCGCGTCGCACGTCGCATGTCGCGTGATCGCTCGTGCGTTCGTCAGTCGGGTCGTTTGTCAGGGGCCGATCCGTCTTCGCATTCATTCGTCAATGTTACGTTTCTATTGTACACTGGGAGCGAAAATTGGTAGCAAGGATAATTTATTATTAATCATTTCATGCAGTAGTTCAGTTAGAGTACGAACCAAAATAGTAAAGACTGCAAGAGAAAATGAAATTAAAATAATCATTTATCATATAAAATAAATATAGGATTTCGGGTTAGGTTCGGAATAATCGTTCTTTATTTTATTACTTATCTATCGATACGGACAGTACGATATTCTAAAAAGCCCTAGTCCAGTAGGACCACGGGTACATAGTGGTATACCGTGGTCCAACCAGTAGGTCAAATCGGTAGGTCCACGGGCCCTTAATGGTTGGGCCAGTGGTACATTTTTTTCTCCAACGGACCAATCAGTTGAGCAGAAGGGAATCAAAAGTACCAACGGCACAACCAAGGATTCTAGTTTCGTCAGTTGGGCCATAGGTACATTTATTTTCCCAACGGACCAATCAGTTGTGCAGAAGGGAATCAAAAGTACCAACGGCACAACTAGTTGAGCATAGCAGTTGTGCCTTGGGTCCGGAAGGAATGCAAAACCTCTGGCAAATATAGCAAGTGCTGTACGTTTGTCTTTTGTATTTTTAAAGGAACATAACGTACATAATTATAATCTTCTCTATTGATAGTACCATTTCCACTTGATAAAAAAATGATAATGAGAAAGATTATGTGTAGACTTCCAGCAAACAAAGAGTTGCTATTATTGCCTAAAGACGTTAGTACCAGGGTTGGCATGATTAAAACAAGTTGTTTTAAAACACGTGTTTAAAACAATTTGAAATAAAACTATGTTTTTATTAAGTGTTTAAAAACACAGTTTAAAACAAGTTTTGAACAATGTTAAAAATATTTAGAAAATGAACAGGGTTTAGGCTTCACTGAAAATACATAGAATTACAGTAAAAAGTGTAATGTAATCGGATTTATTATATTTTGCCAAGATGACAAAACTTAACTAAGTAGTTATTACACATTTTATCACCGATTAAAAATAAATGCGAAGACTGATCCTTGTCGAAAACTGGTTCCTCCATCCTATATATTGGGGTTTCTCTTATTATTAATGAACATCAGAGAACATAGGTAGTACCTATTTACAAGGTGTATGTAAGTAAAGTGTTCAGTATTGATAAGAGATATAAAATAAAATATGTTTATTAACTATTCGATTTTTGTAAATATTCACTAAGGATTCTAAGGCGAATTCGAAAATAGTCTCTAATTGATTTGAAAGTGATGGTTTAAAGTAATAAGTAAAAAAAATGTACGAGAGGTTTCGTATTAACTAAAAATAATCTGGTATATTCTGTGCCTAGAGGCCATTGACCTGATTTTTGTTTTTCCTCATTAAAGAACATAAACTCGCAAAAATCCGTATTATTCTAACATGCCTACACAAGCGTGACCAAGTAATAGAATTTAACGCCATTCAATCAAATAATATATGACTTTTGAATTTTTTACTAAAGTTCCGTGCCACACGAGCGTTCGTACCACATGCAGAAATAAGCTTAGAGCTTAAGCGATTTACTGAACGACTAGATTAGCTTCATCGCTTAATTTAACGTCATACGATTATTATTTTTGATGAACACGATTAACTTTGATGTGCAATGATTTTAGCTTTACCTCCACACGCTATCGCCACTTTGATATGAATATTTGAAGGTTTTATAGATTTTATTTTTTAATATACCTACATACGCATGGAATTAAATGTTTCATGTGGTAAAAGCAAACGTAGTGATTATAAGCTCAGTGGTAAAAGCTTTACAGTGTGAGATTGCGATGAAACATCTTTCAAAATGTGGGGAAAGTCGAGGTCGCTAATGTAGGAAATGTAGTAGGGTAGAATGGAGGTAGGTAGCCACTGATAGGAAAGTCAAATGGAATTATTATCTCTGGCATGGTACAATAATATACTGCGCTAGGAATATAGCATTCCACGATACAAGGGCCACTTAATCGAGACTGTGATACTAGACATGTGAAATCAAACTCCCGGACTCCCATTATTATATCCTTGATTATAACCTGTAAGTTCTACAAAACTATGAGTATTTTATTTAAAATAACGTCCATTCATCTTTTTAACTTGAACTGTTTCGTATGATAAGAGAAACAAATCAGATTTGAAATGCATTAAGTGATATAGGTAATCATTCTGTAATGTGAGTGATGGATGACAGAAAAAACATTCACAGATTTTACAGTCCCCGCAAGAATCGGAGCATTGAAAATGAACACAAAAATTTACGAAAAACCAAAATCAAATCAAATGCAAAATCCTATTATATTTTTAAAGTTACCTAGGTAGTACCTATTTATTTTTACGATTGTGACACCCGCTGACTGCCTCGACGCAGACAAAATATTATTAACCGATTTTCAAAATTCCATCGAATGCACTTCTCGTATGCTTCTGTACCTTTTAACACTATTACCATGACGATCGGTCAGTAATCATAAAAGCTACATCACTTTTTATGTGCGGAAACACCCGTTTTTCTACAATTACAAATCTAAAGGGACCACCTACAGGTCACAATTATTAACCGATTTTCAAAATTATTTCGCCATTTGGTAGCTAAACTAATACCCTAGGACATTTTTTTCATTTTTTCTTAAGTCGGTTTTATTTCCGAAATATTTACAATTTAGTAAACAAACACCCCCCAAAAAATTTTTGGAATTTTGCAAAATTCCAAAAAAAGTTACTAATAGATTTTCAAAATTCAAACGTTCACAGGTGTCTCGATAAATTCCTCAACTTTTGGTACTATTTATATCTCGATCCTCTCAAAATCCTCGGAGATATGGCTAAAAATACGTCTCAGGCGATTTGCATCTGATAACCATTTTCAATGGTAAAATGCTTCATTCTTTGTTAGGTACCATATAAAGTGGCAATTAAATAGGATAGGTACTCTAGTGACGTAAGCAAGTGTCACCATGGAATGCTAGATTCACTCTGAACATAACCTGCAGATTTCGGAAGGCACGTAACACCCACTGATCTGACTATAATTCGCTTTTAAAAATTACATTCCTGATGAATATTTTATCATCATCACCTTAATTTTTGATTTTCCTATTGCTGCATTAGACCTTCCATATGAATGGACAAAGTGGAAAGACCATTAATCCATCACGCGGGCCCGATTCGGATTGGTGGGTGTTACAGTCTGGTCAACGAAAGATGAGATTGAAATGGTGGCGCCCCACTTTACCTGTTAAATTACCGTTTAGAGGTTAAGTTATTGGAAACTAAACCTTAAAATAAGGCGCAAAATTAGGTCAATTTCCAACCGAGTCTCATCTTTCGTTGTCCGACCAAACCCTTACGACTAGGAATTGCAGGCGACACCAGCAACGGCTTAATGCACCTTCCGAAGGACGAAGGAGACAGTGTGAGATTGCGATGAAACATCTTTCAAAATGTGGGGAAAGTCGAGGTCGCTAATGTAGGAAATGTAGTAGGGTAGAATGGAGGTAGGTAGCCACTGATAGGAAAGTCAAATGGAATTATTATCTCTGGCATGGTACAATAATATACTGCGCTAGGAATATAGCATTCCACGATACAAGGGCCACTTAATCGAGACTGTGATACTAGACATGTGAAATCAAACTCCCGGACTCCCATTATTATATCCTTGATTATAACCTGTAAGTTCTACAAAACTATGAGTATTTTATTTAAAATAACGTCCATTCATCTTTTTAACTTGAACTGTTTCGTATGATAAGAGAAACAAATCAGATTTGAAATGCATTAAGTGATATAGGTAATCATTCTGTAATGTGAGTGATGGATGACAGAAAAAACATTCACAGATTTTACAGTCCCCGCAAGAATCGGAGCATTGAAAATGAACACAAAAATTTACGAAAAACCAAAATCAAATCAAATGCAAAATCCTATTATATTTTTAAAGTTACCTAGGTAGTACCTATTTATTTTTACGATTGTGACACCCGCTGACTGCCTCGACGCAGACAAAATATTATTAACCGATTTTCAAAATTCCATCGAATGCACTTCTCGTATGCTTCTGTACCTTTTAACACTATTACCATGACGATCGGTCAGTAATCATAAAAGCTACATCACTTTTTATGTGCGGAAACACCCGTTTTTCTACAATTACAAATCTAAAGGGACCACCTACAGGTCACAATTATTAACCGATTTTCAAAATTATTTCGCCATTTGGTAGCTAAACTAATACCCTAGGACATTTTTTTCATTTTTTCTTAAGTCGGTTTTATTTCCGAAATATTTACAATTTAGTAAACAAACACCCCCCAAAAAATTTTTGGAATTTTGCAAAATTCCAAAAAAAGTTACTAATAGATTTTCAAAATTCAAACGTTCACAGGTGTCTCGATAAATTCCTCAACTTTTGGTACTATTTATATCTCGATCCTCTCAAAATCCTCGGAGATATGGCTAAAAATACGTCTCAGGCGATTTGCATCTGATAACCATTTTCAATGGTAAAATGCTTCATTCTTTGTTAGGTACCATATAAAGTGGCAATTAAATAGGATAGATACTCTAGTGACGTAAGCAAGTGTCACCATGGAATGCTAGATTCACTCTGAACATAACCTGCAGATTTCGGAAGGCACGTAACACCCACTGATCTGACTATAATTCGCTTTTAAAAATTACATTCCTGATGAATATTTTATCATCATCACCTTAATTTTTGATTTTCCTATTGCTGCATTAGACCTTCCATATGAATGGACAAAGTGGAAAGACCATTAATCCATCACGCGGGCCCGATTCGGATTGGTGGGTGTTACAGTCTGGTCAACGAAAGATGAGATTGAAATGGTGGCGCCCCACTTTACCTGTTAAATTACCGTTTAGAGGTTAAGTTATTGGAAACTAAACCTTAAAATAAGGCGCAAAATTAGGTCAATTTCCAACCGAGTCTCATCTTTCGTTGTCCGACCAAACCCTTACGACTAGGAATTGCAGGCGACACCAGCAACGGCTTAATGCACCTTCCGAAGGACGAAGGAGACAATACTTACCTACATTCTTGGTCACCTATCGCGAAAACTTGGTTAACCCTCACAAGAAACTAAGTGGAGTCACAAAGTACGTGGAGCGGAGTTGTGTGAAAGTTGACCAATAGAGTTCCATTATTTTACCGTCCAGTGTCAGCTTCTCACTGCATTACGGATCTCCTCGCAAGTATTTATTATTTATTTATAAATATTATCTCAGTGTGCACCTTACCTTTCATGTAAGCATGGACGCATTGGTATTTCTTAAAGCGTATTGAATACGTGTGCCGTGAATACACGATAGCAAGCACCGAATGTGGAGGTATACATTTTTTATGCGCCCGTCAAACTATTTTACGCCCAATTTTAGCGCGTAAGGAATATTCTGAATTTGTCTGAGATAGTCGTTTGGAAGCGTCGTAAAGTGGGGTAATGGCATGTAACTCACCAGATTCAAGTGCTTCTACATGCTTTTTACGGCTGACTCACAGTTTAGTGCAAGTAAAGTGTAGGAAAAACTTATTTGTGACGTCATTAGCGTTGCTAGAGTACTTGAGACTCTTCGGTTACTGTAGAGAAAATAAAATAAAGTTTTGCATTTTTTTTTCATTTAAATTGCTGAATACTGAAATGAAAAAAACTATCTTTTGATATTAATATTCGAAACAAAATGCTTAAATATTTCTACGAAAAACGTCTACTAAGATATGAGAAATTCTTACATTAGTCGAAATAGGTAGGTAATCAATTAATAAATATTCCGATTTATATACATAGTTCTGTAACAAGAATTTCAACGATTAAATTAGTTTGACAAGATCATTGTACTACATAAAACTGAAAAACAAAACTATTTCAATAACTAGGTACTCAAAATTGGCTGTGTGACCTGTCTGCAATAAAATCTGACCTCTAGCACATATAAAAAAAGATTATTTCTTCTTTCCAAGACATATATTTCAACATCAATAGAAACATTTCAACAAGAAGATAACAGTAGTAACAACAGGACAAAGAATGCTTGTCAACCACGCATTTGATTGGTTGAGCGAATTGAGTGGCGAGCAATACTGTGGCGCGGTTATTTGATCGCACTGTTGTATACCGAGGTGCTTACGTTGTAGACTAGCGGGTGGAACGCTCATAATAAGTAGCATAGTTATTTAAAATGTTTGAAAACTTAGAGCAATGCGGCTGCCGTCCCGAAAGGAAGCCCGCATTGCTCTAAGTTTGAAAATAATGAGCGATGGCTGACTCTAGATAAGAACGCTTCCGATGCATTATTTTGCTTGGAAAAGAGAAGTCAAGTTGAGCGATGCTCACTATACCAACTAATAAAGTACCCGTAAACCATATACAAACTTAGATTTGAAAATATTACTCTTAATTTCTAATGGCTATACTCAATACTCATCCAGTTTTTGCCAGCCACCTTGCGAAGATCGTCGCTCCACCTTCTCTGAGGGCGTCCACACTTCGTTTGCCGATACGCGGTCTCCACTCAAGAACTCGTCTGCCCCAGCGGCCGTTCTTAATTATGATTAGACCGCATTGCAGAGTTTATTATATTTATTTTTGTTATACGTAACAATATTATGTAAAGGTACAATCATACGACAAATTATCTCTCTTATTCGTATGTTGCAGTACACAATATAACATACCTAAACTTTAATATAATAGCAAAAAAATAATACGAGCGACGACGCGACGGAGCAAATGCTACGAACTTGTCTTAGCATTTGCTCCGTAGCACTATTACGTAGCCCGTAGCGTGCCGTAGCGACTACGACATAACTATTAATAGTCTGTTTGCGGAAACGAGTTAGTATAGCGTCTTCTCTATCACACATTTTCATACAAATGACAAAGACAAAAAAAACAGGGTCAGTGGGCGTTAACAATACGTTAGAGAAGTAAATGCGCGCTCACACTGCGCTTGAGAAAACGTAAATAACGATAGCGAAATTCTTCTACACGAATGTAAATATTTATGATAGGTACACATTATTAAGCGTCCCCACAAACTACAGACCAAACTATCGGCCGATAGTTGGGTCGGGCCTTTAATCAGTATGAAGAAGTAGGTATGCAAGTGCGCACATGACAACGATTTTGGTATCGGCCGATTCTTCATATTAAAAACGGTCCGACCAAACTATCGGCCGATAGAAAGTCTGAAGTCTGCGAGGGCTCTTAAAGCAAACGATTTGAATACCTACCTAACGTTGTTTCTAAATGAAAACTTAAGAATTTTTAAGAGGTATTTTCGAAAGTAAAATGTATAGAGCCTGGTCAAATGTATAGTGTCTGGAGAAAGATATAAAAGAATATAAATATCTTAACTTCAGATCTGTAGGACCTTTCAGCGACACCTATGGCATTACATCAAAAGTATTTATTTCATGCGTGCAGTATGTGTCACGTCACGGCATGTGTGCCCAGTAGCTCAAAATATACTCAACCACAAACAGCGTAACAAAATAATTTTATTTTCAAACATTTTGTATAAAAACCGTTCGTCTGCACCGTTGTCGCCAAGAGCCTGTTTGCGGCGCCCGCCGTAAAACAAATAGCGCGCAAGATCGATGTTTATTCGGGACACTTGTGTACCCCACTTGTCCATTGTAACAGCGTGAATGCCTTATTGACAGAGCTTCGTAAAGTTAAGCAGCGCAAATATTAAATTGACCGCGGTGTTTGCAACCGCCCGCCGCACCGTGTCGTCGGTTCCTATTAGAGATGGGCAGAATGTTTCATCGAATTTAAGAATAAAGTTCGCTGAACATGATCGACATAATTGGAAAAACCGGCAAATTGTAAGTCGGACTCGCGCACGAAGGGTTCCGTACCATAAAACGTCAAAAAAACACGTTTGTTTTATAGGAACCCTATTAACATTTATTTTATTCTGTTTTTATTATTTGTTGTTAAAGCGGCAACAGAAATACATCATCTGTGAAAATTGCAACTGTCATCACGGTTCATGAGATAGCCTGCTGACACAGACAGACAGACAGACGGAGAGTGGAGTCTTAGTAATAGTGTCCCATTTTTACCCTTCGGGTACGGAACCCTAAAAAAGAGATAGGTAACCCATTTTAATAAATTATTAAAATTAATTGACGTTTTTCAGTAGAACGGTTACTTCTTATATGCATTATTGCAATCAAAAAAATATATATTGTAAGAATATAATAAGTCTATGATTGTAAGTATATGAATTATCTCGGTATCTCGGTTTCTCCTTCCGCTCCTCATCCACACAGTGCACGTTGCGCTCCTCTTCCAATCTCACTCTAGAAATCCCACGCCACTCAACTGACTTCTTCTCATATTCTTTCTCTGTGCATGCCGTACGTCTGTGGAATTTACTCCCGGAGGGTATCAGGAAGGCTCGTTCTCAGAGCTCCTTTCGCGATCAAGTCAGAAGACATTTCCTCTCTTCTATCTAACGTACTTCCTTTCCTAATTATCTTTTTTAATCTAGAAAACTTAATTTCTTTCTATATATTCTTGTATAATCTATATCTGTTCTCCTCCCCATATTTGCACCCACTCCCCACTGTCCTCTTCCTCTCTCACTCTATTACTCAAGGTTGCCTGGAAGAAATTGCTATTTTAGCAATAAGGCCGCCTTTTGTGTGCTTTCTCTGTTTATTGTTTTTCTTTGTAATATGTCCTGTCTTAGTGTGCAATAAAGTGTTTTTATTATTATTATTATTATTATCCTAGAAATATCTATTTGTTATTATGATTCTTGTCATATTGACCATTCAGTTGTTATTTTTATAACTTTAATGCTAATAATCCACCACAGTACTGTAGTGAAGCGACAAAAACAAGCGATAACTGAATGATTATCACACCCCTAGTTACCACACTAGTGATGTATATTAATGTAACAATGTGCTCCGGTTTGTTTGATGTGGTTATAGTATCCTACACTACAAAGCACAAATAATAATGTAATAATAGCAATTTCTGTGACGAGAATTTGAATTTGACACGTCATGATTTTAAACAAGAGTCGTTTTAGTTGGGCTTTAATTAATGGAATAGCGAACCTTATTATCGTTACGAGAATAAATTCAAAATTTTAATTTCTGAATCGTAATTTTTTTCCTTACCTATTCAAAACTTTTCGCTGAAAAGAAGATTAAGAAGGACGCAAGGAACTTATCAGTTTTATCAGAAATTCTACTATTAAACTGCTGTTCGACTTGACTCAACAAAAGCTTTTTCACCTCTCCCGCACGAAAAGGGCGCTTTTGGCGCGTAAAAACTCGCAGCAAAATCGATTTTTGCTGCGACCGTAAGGCAAAGTGTTTTTTTTATTTCTAACACCAACTTTTAAAATAATAAAATAATATAAATAAACTGACAAGGATGACACTTGTAAAATTTATATGAGAGAAAAGGATAGATAGAGTGCTTTATGGTGTCATAGGGTAAAAGCCGGATAGTTGCCCCACTTTTCAAATAAGCTCTATTATAAAAAAAAATACTTATGAAGAATAATGCAACATGTATATCAAAACATAGGTCTTTGATCTTTCATAGTAGCCTTTTTTAGTTAACATAATTAATAAGGGTTTTGACTAAATCCTGTTTTATTTGACCTCTAAAAAATGGGATAGTTGCCTACTCTAGCGGATAGTAGCCTAACGTCAAAAATGCCTCGGGGGATACTTGCCTCGGGTGGGGATAGGTACCTCACTATGATTTTTTTAAATAAAAGAAATGTATATCGTTTTAAGTAATCAGTCTTTATTATTTACCTTCATCTTTGATTAAGTACTAATCAACATTATAAAAAAATAAATATTTTTAAACTACAAAAATACGCACAGTTGCGGATAGTAGCCCCAAGGGCGCCCTTGGGGCGACTATCCGCGAAAGTAACTAGGGCAACTATCCTTTTTGATACGGATACTTGTCCTTCTTATTTGTAAAATAATTAAAATCAATTCAACAATAAAACTTAATAAACAGTGTAATTTAAACTCTAATGCACGCAAATAAACAAAAAGTTGACTAAAACTACCATCACTAATAAAAATATTCAATAGAAATGACTTACCCAAAAAAATATCGACGCCCGTCAAAGTTTCGTCGCTTAAGATTTTTGCTCGCACGAACGAAACGCCTGAACGAACAAAGGCCTGCGGGAGGGGCACTTACAAATGCAGTAAAGCGCTGACGCCGTCAACGTCCCTAACATAGTGTACTTAGAACCGGGGCAACTATCCCACTGAGGCAACTATCCGGCTTTTACCCTACATGGATTAAAAAGTAAAAAAATAATATGCACGGATATACCAAGCAGTTTTAAATAAGGATTGTTAAAAAATAAGGTTGATAATTCGGAATTCGAAAAGAGTATGGACGAAATGAGGTCGCATGTATGAAATAAATATAAAATAAGAAAAAATAATGAAATTTATTAACAAACTAGAGACTGCCCGCGGCTCCGCCCGCGTGGACGAAACTATACTGTGACAAAACAATTTATTCTTTCAAAACCACAGTGATAATTAGTACTGTAATCATTTGTAAATTTGTAATTTACAGAAAATGAACAGTTTAGGGCCTACATAGGTAAATAAATAATCATATAGATTCAGCTCATTCAGCTGAATTACTGCAAAAAGTTAAACTCAGAGTACCTCGTATATCCTCACGTTCAAAACAATCTTTTCAGGTACCTTCATGTCACACTAATTATGCTAGAAATGCCTTTTTCAGACGATCTTGCGATCTCTATAACAATCTATTGAATGGAGTCAACATCTTTGCTAATTCATTAAACTTGTTTAAGAAAAAAGTGGGTGAGCTGTTATTCGAGATAAAGTAAACATAAAAAATAGTTAAGACTATAATGTAGATTTTAATAGTCGTAGATGAAATAGTCTCTATTTTTTTATATTTTTGTATTACTTATCTCATCTTTATTGGTAGGTAAGGTACTTTGTTAAAGATGATAGCATCTGACACAATCTTGCACATGCAGTTATATATTGTTTGTACCAAATTATGGTACTTTAAGGTCTGTTTCTTTCCAAATGTTAATTTAAGAATGATTGTATATGACTGTTTGTTACCTAATTTAAATAAATAAAAAAAAATAGTTGAACTGTTTATGCTGTGAAAAGATTTAATACATAAATTATTCTGTACCTACATAATAAATTATGTACAGATTAGTTACAGAATAGTGACATAGTATTTAGAAATTATTTACAAATTGTTAACTATTAGTTTACAGAAAATAAACAGTTTAGGACCTACAGTACATGACCTCTACCATAGACTCAATTCTCCACCAACCCATGGTCCTTCCTACCTTCTCGGTGTATACGGACCAAATCTCAGGAGAGTGCTTTCCCCGTTTGCACTTTTTCGACTCCCCATACAAATTCTGTTTCCGTCCTTTCTTTTTGGCTATCTCTTAACTCTCCCCCATCTGGATCTAGGCTCCACAAAACGGTACTTCGCGTCGGGCTACTCTCTAAATTCATTCAGACCTATTCATACCATCTTCTGATGGTGTACCAGATGCACGCAAACTCGTGCAGTGCTTTTCCAGTTTTCACGGCAACAGATGGGGTTCTGGTTATTAACGTGTCCAGTTTCTGGGTATTGGTCAATCTCACACACAGTGCATGATCTTGGCTAGCTTGGTTATTCCGGTGTCACACTTCCGAAGTCGCTGCCTGATACACCCATGTCCGGTCAGTAGTTGAGAGACGATGGAATCTAGTTCAATCACCGGAGAGCCTCACTGCGATATCGAGAATGAATCTATAGAGTTCGCACCCGCCTTCGCTCTAGTCCCATCCTTATAGCCTGCCAAAAAGCGACGGTTTCCTCTTTAATGACTCTTTTTAGTCCTCGGCACTCCCTGGGAGCCAGGAGGCTCCCTTCCTCCGCAAATGGTCCCGCCCGAAAAATCTGAAGTTCAGCAAGAAAAACTTTAGCAAGCACAGGTAACGCTGTGGAACTACACGTCCTATAAGCTTTCGTCAAAAAAATAAGCACCGTTCTCTGTGTACTGAGCTAAGCTCTCTTTACAATAAAAACTGAGGAGCATAGGTAGTATAGGTACCATACGGCTGCAGCGTAGCACAGCACAGACTTCCTTGCAGCTTCTTTGGTATAAATTCTGAGCGAACGGAATCGAATTTCCCATTTGGACGCAAAAACTCGCGAAACCTTGCCGAAATAGTTCATAGCGCTTTCGCCGATAATTTGCGCATTTTATATTATTAAAATAATAATTTTGCATGCTCTAATGACAATCACATGACTATTGAGATGACAATCAGTAAAAATCAACATGTTATAAGTCAGTCAGTGGTAACCACTGTCGTCCATTATACAAAGTACACTGGACTGGCGAACGTCATCAATCGTTTGTGCCGATTTGAAAATCGCCATATTGGCGCTGAGAGCAGTAGATTCAGATTCTACTATGGCAGTAGTGAGTGTACTTGGAACTAATTAGTTCCAAGTACACTCACTTCTTCTGAAAGCAGAATCTACTGCTCTCAGCGCCAATATGGCGATTTTCAAATCGGTACAAAAAATTGCTGTCATTTCATGACAATAGCCTGTCCAGCGTACTTGTATAATGGACGTCAGTGGTGGTAACTAAGCAACCCTGTGAAAATAATATCTATATATATAAAATTCAAAGTCCTGACTGACTGACTGACTGAGTGAGATATCAACGCACAGCCCAAACCGCTGAACCTAGAGACTTGAAATTTTGCACACAGATACCTTATACAATGTAGGCATCCACTAAGGAAGGATTTTTGAAAATTCTATCCCTAAAGGGATGAAATAAGGGGTGAAAGTTTGTATGACAGTCCCTCAGTTTTGAAGCTAAGATCTTCAAATTTTGTGTTTAGGCTGATGATTGAAAATAAATAAATACGTGTCTCAGCGTTTTTCAAAATTCTACCCCCGAAGGGGTGAAAAGGGGGATGAAGTTGTGTTTAGAAGATAATCCTTTATTTTGGAAGTAAAAATCGCAAAATTTGTAATTTAGGCTTACGAATGGAAATTTAACGCAACGTTTATTGTTATTGGTAGAATTTCAACCCCTATGGGGATGAAATGGGGGTGCAATGGGGAAACTAAACCTAAAAATAGATATGGATGTCATTATCGGGGTTTTCTGGGATGACGATTGCAAAAATTACATTTAAGGCTCCAGCACACCGGATGCGTAAGCGTATGCGTAAGCGTGCACGTAGACGTACCATGACGTTGTAATCTCTGAAACCTTATGAGACATGGCACACCGCTTGCGTAACGTACGCGTGCACGTAGACCGATGCGTAACCCTACGCATTGCAGCTCTCATGAGACAACCAGGCTGCGTACTTACGCAGAGCGGAAAGCATTGATGACGTTGTACTCAATGGCATTCCCTATTGGACGTCACACCGAACAAATACGAACACGCACGTATCTGTCCTGCGCGTCACTACGCGCGTAACCACGCGCGTGACTACGCATCCAGTTGTATTTGTTTACAAATAGTAGCGGTACTAACGGTAGTAAGTGGTGTTTTATTTTGTTTTTAAGTAATGAATAACGATATTAAAGAAAAACTAATTGAATTAGTGTGAAAAAATTAGTCCATTTACTCAATCTTCGTCTGACATCGCGCACTAGATTCGCAAACATGGCTGCCGCAGCGGCTGGGTACGCAAGGGACAGGTTGCGTTGCGTGCCGCGTAGACGAATGCGTAACCCGGTGTGTCAGGGGGTTACGTGCGTAACTACGCGCGTGTACACGCACGCGTAACCACGCGCGTGTCTACGCATCCGGTGTGCCCAGGCCTTTATTTTGATGTCCAACACGGTGGACATGATTTAACACCTAAAGGGGTAAAATCGGAGTTCAAATTTTGTATGGAAAAAGAATATAAAATAGCCATTACAACTTTAAAATTTGTAGCAGCACGTCTAAAAATAAATAGGGTATAAATAATAATAATAATTACATATTTTGTTATTTTGAAAATCATCCCTTAAGGGTAAATGGGGTAAGTAAACATGACAATCGATGTGGATGTCGTTTTTGAGGTTTTATGGGATGGTGATTGCGAAAATGACATTAATTTATAGTCCAACACGGTGGACATGATTCAGCCCCAGGAGACGGGGACGGAAACGGAGACGGGACGGGGACGAGGACGGGAACTGGAACGGGAACGGAAACTGGAACTGGAACTGGAACTGGAACTGGAACTGAAACTGAAACTGGAACTGGAACGAGATACCTACTAATATCTCTGGAGTCTGGACCCAATTCAGATTATTGTAAAAAAACTAGCTTCCGCCCGCGACTTCGTCCGCGTGAATATTACAGAAAATCCTTAGGGAACCTGCAACCAGGATCCGACCAGCCGTTTTTACGCGATTAGGCGGGTCCCCACTAAGCGAGCAGCCTCGTGCGAGGCCCACCACACGCGGAAAACGTCTTGCCTCGCGAGGCAGCGCGCTTGGTGGGGACCCGCCTAATCGCGTAAAAACTGCTGGTTGAGAGATTATTTACAAATATAGTAAAGTAACAATTAATAACCAGAAAATGAACAGTTTAGGACCTACAGTATATGACCTCTACCTTAGACGCAATTCTCCACCAAGCCTTGGTCCTTCCTAACTTCTCGGTGTATACGGACTAAATCTTGGGAGAGTGCTTTCCCCGTTTGCACTTTTATAACTCCCTACAAATTCTGTTTCCGTCCTTTCTTTTTGGCTATCTCTTAACTCTCCCCCATCTGGATCTAGGCTCCACAAAACGTTACTTCGGGCTACTCTCTAAATTCATTCAGACCTATTCATACCATATTCTGATGGTGTACCAGATGCGCGCAAACTCGTGCAGTGCTTTCCAGTTTTCAAGGCAACAGGGGCCCTATTTTTGAATCGTTCGGCTGGCGTCGAGCGATTGGTTTATACTGATTTTCGTTCGACATTTGACTTTCCATATTTTTGAATCGCTCGTCCGCAACGAGTGGGTGAGGGCACTCGTTTGCAGTCGAGGGATACGGCACGGCGAGCGATATTCTTTTCTACTTAAAAGCAAAGATTTTTGTTTAACAGCCAATAGAAACATGGATATTACGTTCCGTTTTCGTTGTGGTAGTTACCTTTTTCTCTAAATTCTTTAAGGAACGGATAAAACCCAAATTTCGTATTATATTGGCAGCACGGAAACGAACGATTCAAAAATACGGAAAATCGGCTTCATGCGACTTGGAAGACGAGTGTGACTTAAGTCACATGCGACAAAACTATGTCATACGAGCGATTCAAAAATAGAGCCCCAGATGGGGTTCTGGTTATTAACGGGTCCAGTTTCTGGGTATTGGTCAATCTCACAGTGCGTGATCTTGGCTAGCTTGACTATTCCGCTGTCACACTTCCGAAGTCGCTGCCTGATACACCCATGTCCGGTCAGTAGTTGAGAGACGATGGAATCTAGTTCAATCTCCGGAGAGGCTCACTGCGATATCGAGAATGAATCTATAGAGTTCGCATCCGCCTTCGCTCTAGTCCCATCGTTCCTGCCAAATAGCGACGGTTTCCTCTTTAATGGCTCTTCTTAGTCCTTGGCACTCCCTGGGAGCCAGGAGGCTCTCTTCCTCCGCAAATGGTCCCGCCCGAAAAATCTCAAGTTCAGCAAGGAAAACTTTAGCAAGCACAGGTAACGCGGAACTACACGTCCTATAAGCTTTCGTCAATAAAATAAGCACCATTCTCTGGGTACTGAGACTACTGAGTAAAGAGAGCTTACTCTTTACAATAAAAACTGAGGAGCATTTGTACCTACTATAACATACGCACAAGTAGGTAGTTATCGGGAGTTTTGTTAAGTGAAGGATCTCCGGCTCACCACCACACCAAGATGGACACACTCTTCTACCAGCACTCTGTACACCAGGAAACTCCATGAGCTCCCATATATTATATTACTTGGCTTTTCCATTAATCCAACATAAACAGCCGCTATCACCATACTGACTGACAGTGACAG
The DNA here is from genome assembly GCA_928269145.1 of Agriphila tristella. Lineage (NCBI taxonomy): Eukaryota > Metazoa > Arthropoda > Insecta > Lepidoptera > Crambidae > Agriphila > Agriphila tristella. Next base: position 2,476,542 of record OV743440.1, on the reverse strand, counting down.
TTCAGTGTTCCCATATACTGAGTGTTGCCCTCTTGTGCGTGTGAGACAGAGTATTATATCTATTCCATAGATACAAACACTACATCCCTTCCTTATCATTTTTTTTTTATATTTTTTCTGACCGTTGAGATCACATCACATAATCACATAAAAGCAATCAATCATGTAACTTACTACACAATCGTTTAACACAATCAATTAAGTACTTATTTACTTATAAAATTATGTCTTTAGAGATCACAGCAAAGTACTTATTAAGCTTACACTATCAATTAGAACAAGCAACCATTCATATTAACATTAGGTAAATATGCAATGCAGTATTGAAATGAAACCCAAAATTAAAACTTTAGAAACCACAACAAAATAATATTTTGAACCTACTTAATGCATTAGAACTAATTATCCTTGAGAAATTACAGTAACGTTCAGTAGTTATTGATTAATTACTTTATGAATTAGACCCAATCATATTTAAATTACCTATATTAATTTATAGAAGTCTTTTAAGTATTACAATAACATGTCCGTTTCATTCTAGTTCCCATTATACTGTATCCTCTGAAACCACTTTCTATGTACAATTGACGGCACATCAAACCACACATGCTGCCCTTGAGGCCGTCCGTCCCTTACGCAATAAAAGCTGCTTCCACGTCTCAACCGTTCACTCGTCGTGCTGTCCCGTGTACCCTGTACAATGTACATGCCTATACCCTCTATTTCATTTATGTGTACTAAATACGGAATGTATTTTCTCAACTTTTCCTGTTCCTTCATTTCTTATTTAATGTTCTCACTGTCTACGCTCCTTCTACACATAATATGTAGTAGAATTAAAATCTAATTACTACCTACTAATTACTACTTAAGTTATCTTTTCCATTTATCCCCATCTCTCTTTTCCCTTTTCTTTTTTTTTTTCTGATCCTCACTTTGGATCGTTTGGAGAATTATTTTAGCTAGGTGATTTTCCAGTTACACAGTCAAGTTATAGGTACACAATTCAATATTCATTTAAAACATATATATTTAGCCTGTTTATTGATTGTTGCTATTAAAATCATTATTACGTAGCCGGCCAAATAGAAAAAAGAATTAAACTGTTTGATACATTTTGAAATAAAAGAAGGATGTCCAACGAATTCCTTAAACGAGCTAATAAGCTCACTGTATTTTTTATGCAAGGCAGCTAATGTTTTGTTATTAAACATATTTTTGTTATAATGTCATTCATTTACTATTATTTCTTACATTTGCTTAGTATTTAGTTTCCTGTCTATTAGCTGTCAAATATTAGTATCATTTCCAAATGTATTCCCTAGCTTTGATTATTATAAATAAATCAAAGTTTCCTGTTATCTAGTTCCTTTAGTTAGGTACCTACAATATAAAATTTAATGGTCATCTACATCCAATTTAATGATCGTCAGGTAACTCCAATTGAATGGAATTCTACATCCAATTTAATGGACGTCGGTTAACTCCAATTTAATGGAATTCTACATCCAATTTAATGGACGTCGGTTAACTCCAATTTAATGGAATTCTACATCCAATTTAATGGACGTCGGTTAACTCCAATTTAATGGAATTCTACATCCAATTTAATGAACGTCGGTTAACTCAAATTTAATGGAATTCTACATCCAATTTAATGGACGTCGGTTAACTCCAATTGAATGGAATTCTGCGACCAATTGAATGGTCGTCAGTCATCTTCGATGAAATGGAAACCTTTGCCGACTGGCAAATAGACCTGCAAAACAAGCAAAACTTAAATACTGAACAAAGGACATGGCCAAAAGGTACATTCCATTTACACACACATAGTAAATAATATTGTAAAATAAAAATATAAAAATAAATTTACACGTAGTTTTGACCCTCTCTGAACTTGTCAGTTTTTATTTCAAAATAATAAGTAATGCAAGGTGAATTCAAAGTACCGTTTATCACAGCCAATAAAGTACATTCCACTTACACACACGTAGTAAATGGGTAATATTGTAAAATAAAAAAATGAATTAACACGTAGTTTTGAACCTGTCTGAACCTGTCAGTTTTCATTTCAAAATAGTAAGTAATGCAAGGTGATCAAAGTACCGTTTGTCAACTGTCGCCATAATGAACCATAATAATGGACTTTCAAGTTTCAACACAAGCACACTACTTTGTAGCCATTGTGATATAGACGACGCCAATGCTCTTATTAGGAACATTTTACTAAATGAAACTGTTTTCAATAGATTTTTTACATATTTTATAATCACCTTTTTAATAATGTTGCCCGTCAGCTTTTTGAATATACTTTGTTATTATTGTTCCATTTTTTAAGACTATTACCCAGTTTAATAAATGTTAGTCAATATACAGTTGCAATCCTTAATTCAGATGGCCATTACATGCTTAATAATTCCAAAACCATATCAGTTTACTGTAATAATTCGCTACTGTTCGCCATTAAAAGCGCCTTGCGTTTTTTAATAGCAAAATCATATTCTTAACACTTGTTGCTAGCGATCTGATTATAAGGTTTTATGAAACTGTTTAAGTCTAGTGTGTTGCAGTGGCGTGCCCAGGCCTACATAGTAGCGCAAGCCCGAACCCTCAAATCAAGCAATTTTTTTATCAGCTCAATACAAGCAAAAAACCAATGCATCCCACAATTTCTCGTTACTAATTTAAGATTTTTTTCATACGATGATCTTTACCAAAATATCGATGCGACACCGCCCAGCGCCATCTAAACGAATTCATAGATAGCTCTCAAAAAAGCACCAAAAGCACAACCCTTAAGCGTACTTTAATTATTCATAAATTAGTTCGCCGCAAAATGCTAGATGGCGATGGCGTGGCTTTATCAAATTTAATTATTGTGTAATCAAAACTAAATTTCTCGTTTAAAATGTGTCACTCATAATAAATATCTAAATCATTTCACAAAATCATAGCGTCCCTGCTAGGCAATTCAAATACTATCCCCTGCATTCCAAACAAACATTTACAAACAAACATTTAAATTTTCGTTCAAATGAAAGACGCAAAACTAACCTTACTTATTTATTTTTATAAGAACAACCAACAATGTAAAGAGTCCACTACAATATTACGATACATTGAATAATATTATATTTCTTTGCAAAATACTCAAATGAAAAGGTTTATTACTTACGTTATTTTGTATTTCTCTTGGAATCGACTCGACTCGTAGGTACACTTTCATAGATCACACAACAGTTAATAAACATTTCAATCCATCACAAGGGACCATTATCAATCATTAAACTGAAGTTTTAATTCATTTTTAACATAAAAACACTAATAATGGCAAAACAGTTTGTTTTTTCAAAACACCTGTCGTCACAGATTGAAGCAAAAAGCCAGGCTTTTAGTCGGCTTCTGTATTTCTCATAGAATCTATAGTACCTACAGCAGTATGCATATGATGCGGTAGCAGTTTTGTTAAAGTAAGAAGAGAGCGGATATATACAGATTGCAAAGCCCGGTTGCAAGCCAACGAGTGCGAGGGAGATGAAATGCATTTGTAGGGTTTATTGAGGAAAGTAACGCAGTTTAGCGTCTTGTCTCTCGATCATTTGTTGTAAAAAATGAATTTGTGGTTATTGATTATTGAAAATTAACATTCGTTAATAATATTGTTTTGTTGTTATTAATTACGATTCATTAGTAGTGTAAGTAAGTTATTGTTAGGGCAAGCCGGGCTTTTCGGCTTGTATGGGGGTACCGCCACTGGTGTGTTGTAATGACAGGTTCTTTGAATTGTTTTATTTACAGCAATTGAATGTGCCAATATTCTTAAATATAAAACACTAAAAATCATAGGTGTAAAATAAATTTAATAACAATGCAAACCCCCATACAAATATTGGCCATGTCATTTAAAACAAAAGTATCTGAAACTAAAGCTATTGTTATTATGAATGGAAATCCATCTTAACTTAATTGCAGTTTTTTTCCTCTAAGTACATTTTGATTTATTCTTTTACTAGCTTACCGCCCGCACCTCCACCTGCATTGATCATGGGTTATATCTAGGGCTTGCAAATCGAATATTCGAATTATTCGAATATTCGCCTTATTTTGGTATTCGAATACTAAAGTCGGTGAAATTCGAATATTCGAATATTTTCTACTTTGTTAGATTTAGGCAAAAGACATTAATTAAAAACCCGAATAACATTTGTGAGCATAGAATGAAGCGATCGTTAACGTTCACTTTTTCGTTTATTTATTTGTTTAGCTATGTTGTTTGTTTGTCCACAAATTGCAAACGATTTTAATCTAGTTCCCAAGACTTTAAACTTAAAACATAGGTCAGAACAGGAAGACAATAAAGTATTATAGTGTCATTAAGCTGACCTGATGATGGAACTGGAAGAAGACCACAGGAAATCTGTAATAGAACCATACAAACCCATCGAGTGAAAGTGAAAGTGAAAGATATTTTATTTAAATAAGCTCACATAATAAGCATTTTTAAATCGTCAATTCTTTTACCCTACCACCCATTATGACGTCTTTTAACTGACAAGAAAAATGGGCACAAAAAACTTGTCAGCTTTATCAATCAGATGGAACGATATTTACAAATATGTATATCGTTTCCAGACTTTATATTAACAAAGATTAACAAATAAATAACATTATTGAATTAGCTCATTTCTTAATGAGTTTCAAATTTCTTAATCAATTTACAGATTTTAAGCTAAATTCAAAGTTTGAACTTGTTATTCAGTCTAGGCTGTTACAATAAATAAAAATAAAAGAAAAACATACAATTCAATATGCATTAAGATAGGTAGTCAGAAGCAGACCCATTCCCACTGGCAGCACCAGTTCCTGAACATGACGCATGAACCAGCCATCTCTTCGCTCAACCATATTTGAGCCTCATACGACACCACCGCAGAAATGATTAAAGAGAGCATGACATACTAACAGGCCCGCCGCAAGCGGGCGTGCAAGGCGTGCACCGCACGCGGGCGGCACGTCTAGGGGGGCGGCAAATCGATCGATCCAAGCGACGAAGCTAGGGTCGAAGAAGGGTCATGATATGAGCGCTCCTGGCAAGATTTGAATTTTGCGACCCAAGGCTTATTTCTAGGATCAAGAGCGGCACTTGCAAGATTTGAATTTTGCGCCCCAAAACTAATTTCTAGGATAATGAGCGCCCCTGGCAAGATTTGAATTTTGCGTCCCAAGACTTACAGAGTATTTTCTAGCTATGGTTCAGCAAATTGAGGGTTGCGCCTCTGGCAGACGCCCCCCCTTGCCAGCCCCTAACCTAGCTACGACGCCAGATCCATTACGTAATATTCAGGAAGCTTGAAAGATGTATCTATCCTTGTACCCACTTGTGAAGAAGCGGCAAACCGCGGCTCGCGAGCTGCATGCAGCTCTTTGGCTCCCTCTGTGCGGCTATGCCGAGAATGACCCATAGCTAAATAATTTATTAGAAATAAATAATATATTTTTCTTGCCTATACCGCATCGCATCGTGTCTGGCAGCGGGGATAGATAGGGATCTAGACTGGATTTTATGAGTTTAAACCAAACTCCGCTCGGATTTCATTCAAGACGGGGCCCTATTATTGAATCCTTCGGCTGGCAATTTAATTTAAAGATTACTCCTTAAAATATTACTTTTAAATTAATTCTATAATAAATTTATTATAAATTAATTATAGAATAGCGTCGAGCGCTCTTTTCTACTGATTTTTGTTCGACATTTGACTCGAATGAGAAAATTAGCCGAAGGATTCAAAAATAGGGCCCCTGATTTTTCATCGCGCTTGGACAAAATCATTGCACCATCCATTGATTGTAATGATTTTGTCCAAACATAATGGGGATGTTGACTTATGAATAAAATAACGAAATACTAATAAAAATCGTAAACATATCAAACTTTTGGAGTAGCTTGTATACCTCTTGGTTTTATATATTGTGTATTATTTGTTTTATGACCCTTCAAAGTTGGGCGGACAAGTCCATTTAAAAAGTATAAAATTTCTTAAAATAAATAATATATTTAATTCATCCGTAAAATTTATAGCAAATTTGTCAAAGAAACCATTTTGATAAACACAATATTTAATATAGCTGCCGAACAAATTTCCTACGCGTTGCATACAACGTAGGAAGGCGTGACGTCATAACTTGGTAGCCGTTAGTATGGAGCGTTTTCAGGTGAGTCCAATTTGTGTGCATTTCAAACTGTGATATCTCGGGCAGTTTTCATGCTAGCGAAATAATTCTTATACAAATGTTTCTTTTTTTTGAGGGGTTATTTATGTAACATAAAATAAAAAAATAGTCAACATGCCTATTGTCGCATGTCCTGGAGCGCGGCGCGCTACGCACGCCGCGACTAGACTTCTACCTAAGAAGTACCTAGGTACTAAGATAAAAGCATCTTTCAAGAAACCACCTACTTGTGTAGAATTTTGCAAAAACTAAGTGCGGGGAAGAGTGAAATCGCCACATGTCCCGGAGCGCGCGGCGCGCTTCGCACGCCGCGACTAGACTTCTACAAAGGAGTGGGTGCAAAGATAAAGGCATCTTTCAAGAAATCACCTACTTGTAGTACCTAGGGGGCGGCAAAATTGGTCTCTTGCACGCGGGCGCTCAAACAGCTAGCGGCGGGCCTGCATACTAAGACTACCCATGTTAAGGCATCGAATTGAAAATTTATATCCAAAAGCTTTTCATAGGTCTTTCACTAAACTACTGACTATAGAAAGTAAAAATATTGCAATTAAATAAATCAAAACAAGGTAAGCTATTAAGAATTATATTTTTTTTAATAAGAAGTGCCATACATACAGACAATATAAAACAGATCTTTTATATACGAGTTATACGACGCCCTTAATACAAGCAGACAGAAGCAGACCCATTCCCACTGGCAGCACCCGTTCACGAGCATGACGCATGAACCAGCCATCGCTTCGCTCAACCATATTTGAGGGAACGTAACGACCCGCCTCACACGACACCACCGCAGAAATGTTTGAAGTGAGCATGACATACTAAAGCTACCCATATTAAGTCGTCGAGTCAAGAAGCCAGAAGTACGTTTTTAAGTAGGTAGGATACTTCTCACAATTTTATACTTAGAAAAGAAAATCACGATTCGAGTTTAATTAAAGGACTTTTATCTAGACCTATGAAAGAACCCCGGACTTTTTCTAATCAATACTGAGGTATTAGAGTAATAATTAACAATACAAAAGCTATGCCCATGCCTTTTTATCCTTCAAATAATCGTCAACAGTGTAATAACCTTTACTCATTAAATTGGATTTAACAGTATTTTTAAATTTTTCCAAGGGCAGTTCTGTGACTTGTTCTGGTATCTTATTATAAAAGGTAATACATCTACACAAAAAAGAGCTTCCGGTTTTATGCAGTCTGCGCCTTGGAACAGCAAGTTTGTTCTTGTTTCTTGTATTGAGTTTATGAACATTACTATTTTTTCCAAAGCTATCTAAATTTTTCTTTACATACATTATATTTTCATAGATGTATTGGGAAGCTACCGTTAATATTTTAATTTCTTTAAATAGGTCACGAAGAGTATCTCTAGACCGTAAGTTGTATATAGCGCGCACTGCCCTTTTTTGTAAGATGAATATGTTATTAATATTAGCAGCTGAGCCCCACAACAACAAACCGTAGGTCATAATACTATGAAAATAACTGAAGTAAACCAATCTTGCTGTTTCAATGTCGGTCAGAAGCCTTATTTTCTTAACTGCAAAGGCAGCAGAGCTAAGTCTGCTTGACAGGATATCGATATGAGGGTCCCATTGCAACCGCGAGTCTATAGTAATACCTAAAAATTTTGTTGAGTCAACAAATTCGACTGCTTCGCCATTTACATGTATAGTCATATGAACCTGCCTCGCAGTTAAGGCTCGTTTGATACGTCTTGACACGCACTCTGTTGTGAAGTAGTGTCCAGGGTCTGATGAAGCCGAAAGAAGGCCACAAGAATTCTGTGATAAAACCATGCAACTCCATCTGGTTTGGGCTTGTTTGATTCGTCTTGACTAGTACTCTAAAAGGAGATGGGTAACGGTTTCCAGGGTCTGGTGATGGAGCTGAAAGAAGGCCACAGGAACTCTGTGATAAAACCATGTGACCCCATGTTTGTGCTCGTTTGATTTGTCTTGATGAGTACTCTGTTAAGAAATAGTGGCCAGGGTCGGATAATGGAGCCGGAAGAAAACCACGGGAACTCTGTAATACTTTACTTTATTGCTGACACTAAGCAAATAATAATAATAATAATAATAATAATAATAATAATCATTTAATTCTCACCATAATCCTTACAATTTAACATAAATGTACTTAAATAAGTTTAGCAGTAGGATTTCGCAGATTATGGTGGACTGATACCTGAACTAGGTAGTACCTGTATCTCAGGTTACCAGCCCCCACCTCCTCGTAAGAAGTGTTACTAAAGTGCTAAGTAAACACTAAAAAGAGAATTAAAAAACAAATATTTTCAATTAATACTAAGTAGGTACAGTAATTATTCTTTTTTTTTTGGTGTTAGTAAAGCTTAACTTATAATCATTAATATCTACATGTGAAGTAGTGTGCATTTTATTTGAAGTAAGTGTACGTTTCATGTAGGTAGGAGTACATTATTCGCGCAAATAATTTAAATAACACGTTTTAATAATATTAAATAACACAAACATTTTAAACAGTGGCACTAATAATTAACAAAATACATTTTATTTCTTCTTGGCGTTAGTGAGCATCGTGTCTTGCATTGCAACACATAGGCCTCTTCCAGCTGTTTCCATTTTGTTCTATCTCTTGCTTTTCGCGTCCAAAGTGTTCCTCCAGTTTTCATAATATCATCTGCCCATCTTTTGGTTTATCTTCCTCTTTTTCTTTTCCGTCTCTCTGTTATAATTTTGTTCCATTTTTTCTTGCTTTCTCTTGCCATATGACCCGCCCATTGCCATTTTAACTGTCTTATTTTTCTTATGATATCTTCTACTTTCGTTTTTGTTCTCATTTCCTCTGATTTTGGCCGGTCTTTCAGCGTTACACTTATTAGGCTTCTTTCCATGTTCCTCTGGCATGTTCTGAGATTCAAATAGTGTTTTTGAGTCAGTGCCCATGTTTCACACTCTGTAATAAAACCATACAAATCCATTGAGTTAGGGCTCGTTTGATTCATCTTGACAAGTATTCTGTTGGGAAATAGTGTCCAGGGTCTGATGATGGAGCCGGAAGAAAACCACAGGAATTCTGTATTAAATTCCACCCTCTCACGGGCTAAGCGGTACTTCTCAGTGCTCACCCAACCAACTGCTTCTGTTATAAAACGCGCAGATTCGTCCAATCATGGAGTACTGTTGTCACCTGTGGGATGGTTCTGCTAAGTATCAGCTTAAACTTCCTGAATCAATTGAAAGCAGATTGAAGCCAGGAGGCTCATCGGCAACTCAAAATTGGCCGCGGCGGAACTTCAGAGCCTTAGTCACCGTCGCAAAGTTAAAGAGTGTGCGAGGGAACTGCACAAGCTTGTTCCTCTAGCCCCTTTCCACCATCGGGGTACAAGACGCAGGTTAGCATATCACCCTTCCTTACATAGTAGATGCTACAAAGGTCCGTACCAAGGGCTTTGCCAATACATTTGACTGCTGAAGAATGGATTGCGCTGCTACTCATATGTTCCCCGATAGTTACAACCTTTGTCTCTTCAAGGTAACAGTGAATAGGCATATCTTGGGCAAGTGTGCTACACCTTAGACCACATCCTGTTTACCAAGCAAGATGGTAGTCAAATGCCTGCCCAGTTTCCGATAAAAAAGAAACCATACAAATTCATCGAGTTTTGGGTCGTTTGATTCGACTTGACAATTACTCTGTTGAAAAATAGTATCAAACCCTGGTGTGATGGTGAAGTCGGAAAACACCAGAGAAAAAAGCACAGATTAGACTAAAAAGCAAAAAATAAATATTTACTGACAAAAAAACAAAAAAAAACGCGTTTTAAAAACGAACTAAAAAGTATATAAATCGGACTCAAGTCAAAACATACTTATAAAAACAGACTAATAAGTATAAAATAATTACCCACGTAAAGATTTATGGCCCTGTAAAGAAGTTTTAAACCTAAAACTGTGGGGCGAATGCAAAAGTCAATTGATGATAAATCTTACAAAATGCGCCCTATTAAACGAAGAATTTAACGTTGGTTTAATGTCAAAAATAAACAATAGGTTTAATAATTACGACCACCTGTTTAACTTTACAGAAATATTCGAATAATATTCGAATATATTCGAATACCTCCTTAAAAAAATTTCGAATATTCGAATATTGATTTCGTCGAATATTTGCAAGCCCTAGTTATATCGTACGGGTGGAGACCCGTGCCCAGCAGTGGGACAAAAGTAGCCTATGTCCTTCTCCAAGGTCCCATCCAATTCTGTACCAAATCTCACCAAAATCGGCTTAGCAGTCCAGGCGCGAAAGCGTAACATAACATAGTTTACTTTCGTATTTATAATATCAGTAGATATTATTATTAATGTAATTATTAAAGAGCTTTATTAAGTAGTGAGGAACTTATTGCAGAGCAAATTGTCATAAAGATACTTAGGTATGTTAATGGTGCTGTTTGTCAATTTAATTGTTTGCACTCATCATTTTTTTTGCACCAATTTCCGTGACAAAACATAAAAATTACAGATTGAAAACAAAATGAACAAAGCGTATATAACAAAGCTTACTACACTGAAAAACTTAATGTGTCCACTATGAATTCCAGCTAAAGAATAAGAAAGTAGAACAGCACAACATTTGCAAATTCCAATGTTATTAGCATTTCCTTTAAACACTAAGGTATGTACATATAGCTAGAGACAAAATAGTTAATACCATACCTTTTCCTCCTTTTTTATTTCTGTACCTTCAGTGAAAACTGATCTAACTCGAGTTGTATCGATTTTGATTTTATTTCACTATTCGAATCATTGAAAAATTAGCTTTTTTTGTGTCTAATTGGCGTATTTTTATGACTTATATTAACAGAAATAAGTTTTGTGCATAGTGATTTAAGTGCTTATTTTTTATGTTTTTTTTAGGAAAAAATTGTGTAAATTAATATATCTCTACTTAAAACAAAGTGAACCGAGACTGTTCTTTTAAAAAAATAGTGTCAATAAATATAACTCGATTTAATACTTTATACACGATTCAATAACAAGTGACTTGAATTGTGCGTAGTGATTTATCTAGAATTATATCAATACACACATATAATTTCACAGTATGCTAGTTTGTGCACATTGATTCAACTCGACTTACAGCACTGAAAATTAAAAAATAATGAATTTTTATTTCGTGTTTATCGATATAATTTCAATTATATCAATAATCACATAAACTTGGGAAAGGTGTTAAATGATATAATTGACTTATATCAAAAAATACAAGAATACAAGAAGTAAAACGTTTGATTACTATTTGTGTAAATTGATATAACTGCCTAAAAATCCCCCCGCAACCTCTTAATTTCCCTCCTCTCTCTCGTACCCTTCCCCCGCGCCTGCATGGACACGACATTGTGTTGTGTTGTTTGTCTCAGTGTTACACCGACGTTCCTGAGCTATGGTTGCGACACTCGAGAGTTCGCGACACGAACAATATGAGGCGATACGTAAATTGTATCACTTTACACAAAGCATAATGGATTGTGCCATTTAATTTATAATGATGTAAATTGTTATTGATTGGACAATATCTAACCTATGTTGCTTAAAATAAGAGTGAGATTGCTTCGATACATAAAATGAATTGTATCAATATACACTAACTATTCACAATGTTGTACGTGGTATTTATACAAGAAATTAATTAGTATTCGATTTCAGTAGTAAGCATCTTCTTCATCGGCAGTGGGTGTCGTGCTGCTAATATCAATGGTACACAACTTCATGACACCCACTGCTGGGTTTAGGCCTCCTCAAGGATCTCCACAACGATAGGTCATGCGCTGCACTGCCCGCACACAGCAGCTTCCCGCGACTTTCACCAAATCATTAGTTGGAAGTAAAAGAAGCGTCATCCCAGTGCGTGGTAACTATTCCAGAACCTTTCCATCTCAATGGCCATCGGTTCTTCTCACAATGTTTCCCACCCACTGCCACTACAGCTGAGCTATCCTTTGAGCGATATCGATTACCTTAGTTTCCCTAAGGATCTCCTCATTGCTGATTCGATCACGCAAAGAAATGAACCACGTTTCATTGCCATAAGTCATGACTCTCACTGACTACATACACTGGCCAAAGACGTCGGTCGTCCTAAGACTGAGGCAGGTTCAACGCAAAGATGTTGAAAAAACTTCCCGAATGCTAAAGTTAGATGAGATTTGTGCTCCGGTTCTGTAATTAGTCCGATATGGTGGCATTTTTGTATAAGTAGATACCTCAGCACCTCGATATACATCTAGTCTATTTGGCACCTCTGAAGAGACTGCAGCACCGCCCAGGTCTCGATCGAATTAAAAGCTTTCTAATTATAAGCTTTGATTGGACCAGGAAAGCCAAGCAAAGTGGCAGTTTTTACTATTCGGTAACCGCACCGTAACCTGCCGCAGAGTGTCAAAACCATTTCAGAAACCTGCTTGTTTTGACAACAAAAACTGTATTTTCCATCAGTACTCTGCGCCTTCAGGTAATGACAATGATTACATAATACTTAACAATTTACCAGGCTCTATCGGTACGAATGAGTGGCCATTGTCGTCAAGCTCTAATTTGAATCCATTGAATTATTATTTTTGGGCGAAATTGTAGCTCAGGGCAAGTAGAAAGTATCACCCAATCTTGAAACTGGATCCACATAAACGAGCTCTAATCAGAGAAAGGAAGAGCAATACAATAAAATAAATACAATGATGATATTTTCTTAAAAGTTGACTTTTAGTTCTACTCAAACCTGTGATTATACGAGGTACCTATGAACGCGATAAAGTACTTAGGTAATAATCGAGCGATTTCAATAAGTACATTTACTAAGCATTGTGTATAATTTATAACTTTGTTATTATTGATCTTTCTGTATTATTTTTTTGGTGGTTAGAGTCTAGTTCCTACGTTAAACAATTTGGCGTGACATACGAAAAAAGAGTATTAAAAGTATCTAGTTTGAATTAAACTGAATACTAACACAATGCTCGTAGATATCCGTAGTGCTTCCCAAAGATTAGGTCTTAGAATGAACATGGATAAGACTAAAGATTAGTCGATGGCCCATGTTGTACAAGCTCTAGTTCATGTTGGGAATACTACACTCGAAGTTGTAGTTCATAACGTATAACTAGGAAGAACAGGCAGTCCAGTTAAGTAAGTCGAACTTCAAGAAAGAGATCTTTCGTCGAATCCAACTTGGATAGGATCTTTCCGTCTAACTTACCTTAATGTCTCAAGACTAAAGTCCACTGTGTGATGCCAGTGATGACTTACGACAGTGAAACGTGAAACAGCGAAACTATGGATTTCTTAAGAGAACCATGCTCGGCCTTTCCCTACGTAATCGAACCAAAACTTGAGTACATACGTAAGAGAACTAATGTAACAGACATCGTTTGAAGAATTGCTCAGCTGAAGTGGCAGTGGGCGGAACACATAGCGAGAAGAACCGATGGCCGTTGGGATTGAAAGGTTCTGAAACAGCGACTGCGCACCGGACGACGCTCCATTGGTATAGGTTCCTGACAAGGTGGACCAACGATCTGGTGAAGGTCGCGGCAAGCCGCTAGTTGCAGGTAGCACAGGATCGATTATTGTGGAGATCCTTGAGGGAAGCTTATTCTCAGCGGTGGGTGTCGTGCGGCTGATAAGAAGATGATTAGTCTAATTTGCTGGTGTCTATTTAATATTTTATTTATTTTTCACGAATTATATCACTATTCACATAGTAAATATAGTAGTTATATCGTTAGTGATAAGAGTTGAAACAATTTACACATCGATTTTTTTTCAAAATAGTTGTGTAAATTGATATAATTCAATTTTTTTAAACGATTCAACAGAACAAAACTCTAATTACTCATATTTAGAGATTGTTTAACAATGTTTCTTCGACAACTTAAAAAATAACTTAAAATTATAAAAGTTGACACAAAAAGTTAAAGTAAGGTATCATTTTACACAAAAGCAGATGTGCCTGGTGTAAAATGATAGAAGTATTATTATATCAATATACACAAAATAAATAAATGTGCCAAGTGATATAACTGAACATTTTCTTGAATACTGAAAAATCTGTAAGACTTTTCTCTGTAAATTATACAAGAAAACAAAGCTATTATAACTATCTACAGTCTACAAGCACTCATTTTATTTTAACTGTCTCAGATGAAGAGTAGGATTTTTTTAAACTTTAAAGTCAATTTCCCAAAAATCATGTTTTTAGAGTTATACCTCTTTTCACTGAAGGTACAGATTTTTTCTTTGTATTTTGTATTTTTTGCCATTGATTTTGCATATTTTGCTTTTGTCATTTCAAGATTTAGGCTTGCAAAAACCTGTGGCTTATTCATGGGGAAAGGCATAGTCCCCACAATGCAACAAGCCACCGATCCTCCCTTGGATGAATGCAAAAACCATGCCAAAAGACGCTCATGGGCAAAGGCTACTATAAAGTAGACGACTATCTGAAAGATGAAAATGCCTGGAAATGATGTAACACATAGCACATTACTAGTAAGCACCTTCCTGCCACAATCATGCTGCACTGTATTTGGTAACGAGACATTGAAATTGCAAACATCGCTACTTTTCTCTGTTAAAGCTGATAAGTTTACCGTGTCCGTTCTTCCTGTCAGCCAATAAGCCCGGAACGGGTGGCAGGAAAACAGATCGATTCAAAAGCACTCCATCATTAGTTCAATTGAATAAAGACACTTGGACTCTGACTTTTAACCAGGGCCCTGTTTCATATACATTTTAACTTAGTCAATTACACGAGTCCGGTGTTCATTGCATTGCCAATTTGAAACCAGAGAACCAACCACTGACAGACACCGCAATGTATGCTATCTACTGTAGCATTACAACTGCAATGCTTTTAAAATAGTCCCAGGCGATTCGCTAAAAACAGTGCTGTGCTAATGAATTTCACTATTTTAAATAAATAAAAATATACATACAATGTACGCGAGTATGTATCTGGACGCTCGCTGGGATGCACTAGCTAGATAATAGGGGCCGCTTTAGTGTTATCAATAAAGATACCTAGATGCATTGCACATTGATCTCTTCAAGAGTAAAAGGGACACGCTTGTTTAGAATTGTAAAAGAGATTCTCAATACACTTTTCTGAAATCACTATTTACTATTACTCAAAAAGACTATAATAGGTACCTATCTAGTATTTCTTAAACATACAACAGTATCAGGTTAGACACAATGCTGTGCCGGTAATATACATAACGGCGCGTTGTTGATTTTCCTTTAATTCATTTAATTATTAGCAAATTGAATAGATTTTCAATATCCGTGTAATTTCATTTTTGGAGCGGGTAACACCGAGTGGAGTTGCGTATGTCATTGTGAAGGTTGGTCTGGAGCGGCCATTGTTTAGACAGATGAAAAATATAGAAATGTGCCTACGCAAGTACGCAAAACAGTTGGCTCTATAATACGAAATTACAAGTGATAATACTTTATCAGCTGTCGAATCATTAAAACAGTGTTTGTATTACATTTTGGCGGTGTAATTTAACTTCCATCAATATTGTGTTGTGACCATTGTACAATGGTAGACAATGGAATAACGCCTCCATCCCTCGGTTTTCCGTTATCAGAAGTGGTACCACCCAACATGGATCAGCCCCACCAAAACCAAACAGGTCAGAGTATTAGTAATTCCGTAGACAATGAAACCGAACGTTGGAAAATGCTTTTTGAAATGCAGCAACAACAAATGATAGAATTGATCAGTGCAATTAAAGAACCGAACTCAAGCGATGTTAAAATTACTTTTCCGGAATTTAACCCAGATAATCGAGATAGTGATGCAAGGGCTTGGTGCATTACGGTAGACCTGTGCATGCAAGAAAAGCAAATATCCAGTAGCAGCTTGGTTATAACAATGAGTAAAGCACTTAAGGGTTCGGCAGCTTCATGGCTGGCTCAGAATAGTTTTCCTGGCATAACCTGGCCTCAATTAAAAGATCTGTTCATTGCTCGGTTTGATTATGTGGAAACTCCAGCTGCTTTACTATACAGACTTTTTAATGAAAACCCGAAAGAAGGCGAATGTTTATCATCTTACACCAGTCGTTTTTTGAGCACGTTAATGAGCCAATGGCGTTCCTTGTCAAATGAACAGATAGCTATAGCTGTTACTATAGCACATGCGGCTAAAGTTGAACCTAGACTGCAGAGACTTATTTTTACCACAGATATTGATACACGAGTGAAATTACAACAAGAATTGATGGCCTTTTCTTACCGCAAGAGGGGACCAATACAAGAAAAACCCAATACTATTAGTGATGCTAAGAAACCAAGATTGGAACAGGCAGCAAGGCGCTGTTACAACTGTGGCAAACTAGGCCATATAGCAACTGAATGCCAGTTTAGAGTTCGTGGTAGCTTGCCTTATCCCAAACCTAAGTCTTCAGGGACAACTACACCGCAACAGTCTCAAGATGGCAATTCTTCAAGAAAGCTTTCTCCACCGACCTGTTTCTTCTGCGGTGCTGAGGGTCACATCGCCACACGCTGTCCAAAGAAGGAAACCAGTACTAACGGCAATCATGGGGAGCATCGCGTGAATATCTGCACCATCAAGCCAGCTATGGACCAACTTTTGACCGACACCGGTGAGCAGTTTTCATTTTGCTTCGATTCTGGTGCCGAGTGCTCTCTAATTGTGGAAAGTATAGCGAATAGATTTCCTGGTAAAAGACAGCATCGCTTAGTTACTTTATTAGGGATTGGCCAATCTAGTATTCAGTCTAACGTTCAATTATTATCTACCGTTTCTATTCAGGGATATTCGGTGCAGTTATTGTTTCATGTAGTGCCAGACCATTGTATTTCAGATACTATAATGATCGGTCGAGATTTACTCTCATTGGGATTCTCAGTTGAAATTTTTGAAAATAAATTAGTAATAAAAAAAAACAGAGTTATTTTAGTTTGTGACATAGGTACAAAAGTTAGTGATTTTAGTAAGGTTAATAGTGATATACCTGTGGAGTATAGAGGTCAGTTAATTTCTTTGCTTGAAGAAAACTCAGCTTATTCTGTAGAGGGCACTCCGACGGGGAGGGTCAGTACAGGTAAACTAGAGATTAAATTAGCTGATCCAAATCGCACAGTACAGCGCCGACCATATCGACTGAGCGCAGAAGAGCGACAAGTTGTGCGTTCTAAAATAAAAGATCTTTTAGATGCTGGTATCATAAGGGAGAGCTGTTCGCCATTTGCATCTCCGATTTTATTAGTCACCAAAAAGGATGGTTCCGACCGACTCTGCGTGGATTATCGGGGGCTGAATTCGAACACTGTTCCCGATCGTTACCCTCTACCAATCATCTCTGATCAGATAGGACGTTTAACAGGGGCAAACTACTTCACCTCGTTAGATATGGCAAGCGGCTATCATCAGATTCCCGTTCAGGAAGAGTCAATTGAGCGTACTGCCTTTGTGACACCGGACGGGCAGTTCGAATACTTAGCAATGCCATTCGGTCTTCGAAACGCTCCTTCGGTGTACCAACGTGCTATTAACAAAGCCCTCGGATGTTTGACTGAAACTTTTGCTGTTGTTTACATAGATGACGTCATTATTCCATCACGAACTGTTGAAGAGGGTCTTGACCGTTTGCGTCAAGTATTAAAAGCGCTGACAAATAGTGGTTTTTCTTTAAATCTAAGGAAGTGCTCATTCTTAAAAAAAGAGGTTGAGTTTTTAGGGTATCATGTGTCAGCAGGTGAAATTCGACCTAATCCTCGTAAAATTAAAGCTCTAACAGACCTTCAGCCTCCTCAAACTGTCACGCAGTTGCGTCAGTTCATAGGTTTGGCATCCTATTTTCGACAGTTCATACAAGGTTTTTCTCAAATGACAGCCCCTCTCTATCGACTCACCTCTGGAAAAGGTAAAATAAATTGGACATCCGCATTTGAGGAAATAAGAAAGAAAATCATAAACATTCTAACTGACAAACCGGTTTTATCTATTTTTGACCCAAACCAGCCCATAGAGCTCCATACTGACGCCAGCGCTGAAGGTTATGGTGCGATATTAATGCAGAAAAATGATGGTAAATCACATGTCATTGAGTATTATAGTCGTCGAACCTCCAGCGCTGAGTCCAGATATCATTCCTACGAGCTGGAAACCCTAGCAGTAGTGAATGCTGTTAAGCACTTCCGGCATTACCTGCACGGCCGGAAATTTGTGGTTATTACCGACTGTAATGCAGTTAAAGCTTCAAAATCAAAAGTAGATCTTACACCACGCGTCCACCGGTGGTGGTGCTTTCTACAGGCCTTTGAATTTGAGATAGAGTATCGACAGGGTAAGAATATGGGCCATGTAGATTTCTTGTCGCGGAACCCTCTACAAGCCTCTTCTTCGCAACCAATTTCTAAAGTAGAACAAAAACGAGTTAATTTAACAGAAGTTTCAGACTCTTGGTTGCAAGCAGAGCAAGAAAAGGACGAGGAGATAAGATCCCTTATGGCTAAACAGCAAAATCACGAACTTAATGACGATATGGCTAAGACCTATGAAATGAGACGAGGAATACTACATCGTAAAATAGAGCGTAATAATAGAAGTATTTGGTTGCCAATAATTCCAAGAGCATTTCAATGGTCCATTATAAATCATATTCACGAAAGCATAATGCACTTAGGGTGGGAGAAAACTTTAGAGAAAGCTTATTGCCATTATTGGTTTCCAAATATGAATAAGTATGTTAGGAAGTTTGTGGAAAATTGTATAGCATGCAGGGTATCGAAATCACATTCGGGAAAAGTTCAGGCAGAGCTACATCCGATCCCTAAAGTGACCATACCTTGGCACACTATTCACATGGATGCAACGGGAAAACTTAGTGGGAAAAAGGATTCTAAAGAATACGTGTTTGTGTCCATAGACGCTTTTACAAAATATGTCTTATTACACCATAGTTCGAATATTGATTCTAAGGCTGCTCTAAAAGCATTAAAATCAAGCGTTTCGTTATTTGGATGCCCTACTCGTATAATAGCGGATCAAGGAAGGTGCTTTACAGGGAAAGAGTTTAGGGACTATTGTACTGCACATAATATTAGCTTACACCTAATTGCCACTGGTAGTAGTCGCGCTAACGGACAAGTGGAACGGGTTATGAGTACGTTAAAAAATATGTTAACTGCAATTGAAACGGGTAATCACAAATCGTGGCAGGCTGCATTGCCTGATGTACAACTTGCTATTAACTGTACTCATAATCGAACCACTAAAGCCAGTCCTCTTGAACTACTAATAGGAAAAGTAGCTAGGCCTGCACAGTTAATGACTTTAGATACAGACGAAATTGAAGTAGACTTGGAAGCGGTTAGAGAGCACGCGGCGCAGGAAATAGAGGCGAGCGCGTCTGTAGAAAAAGCTAGATTTGATAAAAATAAAGCTCGAGTAAAAAAATTTGAAGTTGGAGATTACGTGTTATTAGAGAATCACGAACGTAATATAACAAAGCTAGAACCTAAATTTAAGGGGCCTTATCGAGTTATTGAGCTACTTGATGGTGACAGGTATCTTTTAAAAGCATTGGACTCCAATCGAACGTATAAGTACGCTCACGATCGTATCCGAGCTATGCCTGAGTGCTATGTTCCATTGGAGTTGAATGTGGGGTTGGAAATGCCTAGAAATAATATTGAGTCAGGATGTCTCGGTAACGGCGGCGATGGTAAGTGTTAGAATTATTGGCTGTTATATTTTTTTACCGTTGCATTACATTCTTTTTTTTAGTGTAGGATTTTTAGTGCAGCCTGTGTGGCACCAGCCTGTGTGGCGCCAGCCTGTGTGGCGCCAGCCTGTGTGGCGCCAGCCTGTGTGGCGCCAGCCTGTGTGGCGCCAGCCTGTGTGGCACCAGCCTGTGTGGCACCAGCCTGTGTGGCACCAGCCTGTGTGGCACCAGCCTGTGTGGCACCAGCCTGTGTGGCACCAGCCTGTGTGGCACCAGCCTGTGTGGCACCAGCCTGTGTGGCGCCAGCCTGTGTGGCACCAGCCTGTGTGGCACCAGCCTGTGTGGCAATAGCCTGTGCACCAGTCTGCGTGGCACTATCCTGTGTGACAATAGTCTGTGTGGCGTCGTTCTGTGTGACTTTCATTAATGTAGCAAATGCCTGTATGATGAACAATGTGTGCAAAATTGATAACAATAGTTAATTATTTTGAGATAAGTACTTCTAAATAACAACTTGCTATTCTGTGTGAATTTGATAATCCCCTATTAGATTTGAGTTGTGGAATCAGTTCGATGGTTCTAACAAATGGTGGTCAGAATGACCGAGTGTGCAATGTGAGGAACAATTTGTTTTTTTGGTTGTTTGCAGATAACGAGAAGAGTCCACACGAGGACGCGTGAAGAAGCAGGACGGCCGTAACGGCGCGTTGTTGATTTTCCTTTAATTCATTTAATTATTAGCAAATTTAATAGATTTTCAATATCCGTGTAATTTCATTTTTGGAGCGGGTAACACCGAGTGGAGTTGCGTATGTCATTGTGAAGGTTGGTCTGGAGCGGCCATTGTTTAGACAGATGAAAAATATAGAAATGTGCCTACGCAAGTACGCAAAACCATTGGCTCTATAATACGAAATTACAAGTGATAATACTTTATCAGCTGTCGAATCATTAAAACAGTGTTTGTATTACATTTTGGCGGTGTAATTTAACTTCCATCAATATTGTGTTGTGACCATTGTACAATGGTAGACAATGGAATAACGCCTCAATCCCTCGGTTTTCCGTTATACATATACAATACCTAAATTATACAGGTTGCCAGTGGGTAAGTTTTTATTCTTTACTTTTAGTTTGACATTCTTACCTCAATGATTTAGCCTAAAATAATGAATAGGCACTTAGATTACAGGTCATTGAATCGAATAGTAATAATCAAAAGGTCATTTAAGGTAAACAATACCGAAAATGGGTACCTACAATGTACCGCTTTTACCGGGTAACCTAACCTCTTTTCCCCCACTGAAATATAGCTAGTTAGTTGGTCTTGTCTTACTATTATGGTGAAGTTAAGCAATAATATGGTTACCCAAAGAAACTGAAATACGTGTTCTCGATAAGTACGTCTCCTTCCCTTCAAAATAAGAGCAAAATTTTTACCTTCGTCGCCACTTATAACATACGCACAAGTAGGTAGTTATCGGGAGTTTTGTTAAGTGAAGGATCTCCGGCTCACCACCACACCAAGATGGACACACTCTTCTACCAGCACTCTGTACACCAGGAAACTCCATGAGCTCCCATATATTATATTACTTGGCTTTTCCATTAATCCAACATAAACAGCCGCTATCACCATACTGACTGACAGTGACAGTTCAGTGTTCCCATATACTGAGTGTTGCCCTCTTGTGCGTGTGAGACAGAGTATTATATCTATTCCATAGATACAAACACTACACCTACCATACCATACGGCTGCAGCGTAGCACAGCACAGACTTCCTTGCAGCTTCTTTGGTATAAATTTCTGAGCGAACCATTTGGACGCAGAAACTCGCGTAAATTATTAAATTTTAATTGACACTGTTGGCAATATTTAATCGACGAAATAAAAACGTGATTTCCCTCTCATATTTCATATAATTAAAATAATAATTTTGCATGCTCTAATGACAATCACATGACAATTGTGTTGACAATCAGAGAAAATCAACAGGTTATAGGGTAAAACAGACAGTAACTGGCCATTTAAGCACTTTCTTCACTTTAGAGGATTATAATGTCGGACTCTAAACCCTCAAGTGAATATTTCTTATATGATTGTGTAGCTTATATTATGAAGATTACATAACAGGATCAAAAATACAACAACTGAACATCTTTCATACATTATGTGTTATTATTCAAAAAGTACCCAAATAGTACGGTAACTGGCCAAAATTTTCAGTTACTGTCATAAGGATTATACAGTAAGTGGCCGCCATCTTTTTCTCAACAAAAGTAATTACTATCATGTTTAAATACACTTAAAATGCTTCAATAACCTATTAGGGACAATAAGAATGAGATAAAAAATATATAAAAGTAGGTAAGTACCTACAATGCGATTAAATTTCCAATAGACAGTGATCCACTGCAATTTAACTCGAGAATATATGGCAAAGAGAAGATTTTACAGATTAAAATACGTCGTTTTGTACCGCAAGTGCTCTGAAGCTAGTCACTTCAGTTGTGCATTGTTAAATTAATTGTATTGTAACTAATTATGTAACTTTTTTGGTAAATTAAATAAAAAAGTTGTATGCTTGTATTAACAAGCAACATTCTAGTAACTGGCCACCAAAAATTTTGTAACTGGCCACCAAAAATTGAGTAACTGGCCAGTTGGCCACCTATGCCAGTTACTGTAAAATGTTCATACAATGCTGCCATTTTCACACACACGAAAGTTTACCATATGAACAATATAATCAAGTCATAAAATCGATACCAATGTAAATGTAAATTAATGTTTATTGCAAGTGTAATACAAGTGTAAATTAATATAATATGTGTATTAAATGTGTATATAATATGTGTATTACAAGTGTAAATTAATGTTTACTTTAAATTACAGTAACTGACACGGGTGGCCAGTAACTGTAAAAGTAAAAAAAAATCACACAGTAACTAGCCACCCTTTGAATTGATAGATGGTTGATAAATATGAGCTAAAAAGCATTTTAATATTGTTACTTACCTATTAGGCGACCTTTTAACTGTAACAGTATGACAAAAAAGCTGAAAATACACCAATTTTCACTTTTACAAACAAAGACCGTTCTTAAGAAATTACAAACATATGTGCATACTTGTTGATACACGCTCGCCGAGTGTCAAAAACTTTCGTGTCATTTTGGCGCTAGTATAGTGGCGGAAAAAAATGCGAATTAAAATGAAAACCAGTGAAATACTGAATACAGACATGGGTCACTAGAGGGCACTGCTTTCGTGGAACTCTTATTTTATGCGTTCAAGTGCCCGTGTGGCCGGTTACTATCGGGTGGCCAGTTACTATCTGTTTTACCCTAAGTCAGTGGTAACTGGTAACTAAGCAACCCTGCGAAAATAATACTACTTATATTATTACGAAAATTTGCGATTTTATATTGCTTATAATTCAAAATTTAAACACCAAATGACATATTTTCTTGGGTTTTTCGCGATTCCCGGCATCAAGGAATCAAATTACACACAAATTCCCGAGAAATATTGTGCCGTTTAAGAGAAACGTGTCAAAAAAGTTTCGTAGAGCGCGATCTCGCTTTTTGTCTCGTTCTGGTTTAACGATTTTATATATTAGATTTGTGTTTTATGACTATGAATAAATAAATAAGATGGGATATTTAATAATAAGAGAAAAGCACAACGTAATAATGTAAAACAAAACAGCGGGAATCTACTTTATGAATAAAATTTGTCAGCATACTCGTAGGTTTGATCGAACTATTTTTGTGATAAATTACAAAAAATGAGTGCGTCCAACGATGAAGATAGTTGTCTAACTCCAAAAGAGTTGAGTGAACAATTTTCTAATGCTGAATTTAGCTTTTTACCAGGAAACTCACGTAAAAAAATTCTCGCTGGTAGAGGTGAAAAGTTGTGTTTTACACGAGACCAAAATTTTGTTCTGCCTCGTGATTTAAAGTCGGCACTCGCAGCACAAATTGATTTTGGTCACTTGTATAACAAATAACTATTATACCTTTTCCTTCAACTTTAGATATTAAACTTGGTCTTTACATATTGAAATTCCCGATGTTTGTCACATACAGAGAAAATAATAACTTTGATTATTACAAAATATCTTGAAATTATACCTATCGAATTATAACCATGACATGATTAGTCAACTGTCAGGAAAAATAAAGTCCTTAATTTTAAAAGTGACTCTTTTTTGTTGTGAGCAAAAAAAGGGTCCGGTCACCTTTTTTTTGCTCACAAAAAAAGAATTGAAATTTACCCAAAACTTATTTTGTTTTCGCAAATATTAGTACATAAAAGTTCTGTTACATGAGTTTTCTCGGTTGTTAAATGAACAAAGAAAATGCTAGGATGAAAAATGCAACTTCTTGAAAATTCTCCATACAAATCGACAATTTCATAGGTAAAGACCTATTTTTATCTAAAATCTATTGGATTGTTTAAGCGATATAAAGCAAGACACAACAAAGGAAATGCAGAAGACCGTAAACATAAACCGTTATATCTTTACCCATACATCGTCAATGTTACCTTTTTGCAATGGATTAAAATACTAAATGCATTGAACAAAACCTTACTACAGATATCTTTGAGGTATTTCATGTCCAACTGGTTTATACTTGTTTAAACAGCTCTCATATATTAATGGCTATGCGTGGCTGTGATTTGAATAGTTCTGTGTTAGACGAGACGTTACTGCACTAGGAAAATATGGACGCGACTATTCGAATTATTACTAATTAGTTTTGGTCATTTTGATAGGTTAACACATGTACAACATACTTTGTACCTTACACTGTACCTAATGTGATCTTTACTTACAAAGTATCCCTGTTGAACCAACATCGGTTTCAAATTGAGTTAGCGCCCAAGCGTTTTAAAAAATATTTGCATGTCATACGCAACTCTATACTGAAAGAAATATACTACACCAAATCTAAAAATAATAATTACTGATACCAAAAGTGTATCAAACCAAAACAAATGAGTAGTTGCCTTAATACCTATACTACATGATGTACATCTTATCTCTTCGTAAGCCTTCTGTAGCAAACCATAACTGAAAATAAAGTCTTTACCTCTTCGCCATAAGATCTACTTCAGGCAAACTCTACCAAAGAGTCTCTAAATACGGGTATTTGCGCTAAACCTTACAAAATAGAGCAAGGCACAATTTACTCAATCTTTAAAGGAGTCCTAAAATCAATTTCCTCAATAACCCCTCGGTAAGTACCTCCACAAATTCTTAAACATTTATTAACGTGTCCCATAAGTACTGTATATTCCTAGGTGCAAGACACGTCTGCTAATATATTGAACTACCTCCGTACCAAGTTATCTATGTTTACGTTCATAGTACGTGCCCCGGGTGGAAATTTCGAGATATATTGCTTATGACAAAGCACATTTCCCACAGGAAAAAGTTAAGTGTAGTTTAAAATCGAGTCTGTGGAATTAGTTTGTCTATGTTACGTAGGTTGATATTTTTTCAAAATAATACTTAAATTTTTTGGAAAACTCGTATACCACGCGATTTAATATTGAATTTTGTCGTAGCAAATCAAATCTCTTATATCAATTTAAAAATATTATTTCGTTTCATTATACCTTACTAGCTACATTACCAACGACGAAGATTTTCCTTTATCAAGAACAAATTCTTCCCTATTCTTAACACATTTGATGTTAGCAGTGTACGCGTTTAACGCACAAAACTCAGATATCGAGATGCTAGATGTGGCTTGTTTGCTCCTATTTCAATAATAATGTTCAATATTTTTGCAGCTCCTCCAATAGTTAGATTATCAATATTTTCGTCAGTGTAAAGATAAACTTTCGCATTGCTGGCTCTAATCTGATTATACTAACGTCATTGCAAACTAATAGAAATAATCACTTCCCAAGCTTACTTATGCCAACTAAATACCAAAGTACTTTCAATAAAACCGCGCTAGCATCCGTTAAAAAGTGTTTTATTTCATAACTAATGGAAACTTGAAAAAAGAGTAATCAAGTCACAGGCGGCTGCTAGTCGAGTTTAAAGCATAGAAGTAAGTATCCATCCGGAGCAGGGAGTATTCCAATGTCTCCAGCGTGCTTTAGATCTTCGCACTTAGACTGTCGTTGTTTGCCTACCGTTCATAAAATAGCACAGTTAATTCGAAAAATAAAAAAATATATACACAGGTTGGTCAAAAGTTCTGTTACTGAGTTTCTTTATCGATTACTGGCCATTAAAACAAATGAAAAGAAAAAATAAAAATGACATATTATTGACAGTTTTATAAGCTATAATTCCATACCACACGTATATCATATTTTGTTTATTTCACCATGGAATGGGGGTTGAAGGAGAATCGTGTCGCTGTAATTGCTCTGCACAAATGTGGGCAGCCACCGAATATGATTTTCAAGTTGCTACAAAAGTTGAAAATCAACAAGCAATTTATTTATCGCACTATCCATAGGTACAGTAATACCTTGACCGTCGATGACCGAAAAAGATCAGGAAGACCACGCACCGTTCGGACACCAGCTGTGATCAAGGCAGTGAAGGCGAGAATCACGAGAAATCCCGTCCGGAAGCAAAGTTATTGGCAATACAGATGACTGTGAAGAGAAGTTCCCTTAAAAAAATTATCAATGATGACCTTGGGCTTCACGCTTACCGTAGACGAAAGGGCCATCTGCTAAACGCACGATTGAAGGCTATGAGGTTAGCACGAAGTCGCGCTCTACTAAAGCGGTACGCACAAAACGGCCATCGAAAAATCTTGTTTACTGATGAAAAAATCTTCACAGTCGAAGAAAATTTTAACCGTCAAAATGATAGAGTATACGCTAAGAATAGTAAAGAAGCCAGCATGATTGCTCCGAGGGTCCAACGAGGTCACCACCCCTCATCAGTGATGATTTGGCTGGGGGTGTCCTATTCAGGGCTAAGTAAGGTTCATTTCTGTGAAAAAGGTGTGAAAACTGGCGCTAGAGTCTATCAAGATACCGTTCTGGAACCTGTTGTCAAACCCTTAAGCCACATTTTATTTCAAAACCAGCCATGGGTCTTCCAGCAGGACTCTGCCCCTGCGCACAAAGCAAAATCTACACAAGCATGGTTTCGGGCTAACAAAATTGATTTTATCGCGCAGGAAGAATGGCCATCCTCCAGCCCAGACTTAAATCCTCTGGATTATGCCATATGGCAACTTACTGAGGAGAAAGCATGTGCTAAGCCCCACATGAATCTCGACTCTCTTAAGCGCGCTATTCTCAAGGCAGTCGCAGAATTGGATATGGTGGTAGTTCGTGCTGCCATCGATGACTGGCCTCGTCGTCTTAAGGCGTGTATTCATGCCAGAGGCGGTCATTTCGAATAATTTTAATACATGATAATCTTAAATATTTGTGCTTTCATTTGGTATATAATTCATTGTAGCATTATTTGTAAATTTAGTATTATTCATGTTTTCCATAGTTACAGAACTTAGTAACCAATAAATTTCAAATTAAAACCAATCACCTCCAGTTGTACTTATCTAACAATTTTCGCGTGCTTCCCTTATTGAGCACTCAAAAGCGGAGCTGACTACGCGGGAACGGCGCACGCGACGCGTGCACGCGATCTCGCGATCATTTTGACCGCTTGATCGCCGCGCTGCCGTTCCAACGGAAAATTCCGAAGGAATCCGAAACGACTTTTTGCGAAGTGAAAACCTGAAAAGTCATGTGACAGCACAGAATACATTGGTGAAAGTAGCAAATTTAATAACCCTAAGCTTAGCCTTAGTCGGTAAAACATATGCCATAGAAATTAGGGGGATAGTAAAGTTAGTAAAAAAATCAAGGCATCCAAGTAAATTTGATAGTATAATTACTGCAATGCAATAAGCCAGCAGGTGGATTAGTTCCCATACGATCGACGACAACGGTTTCAAGGTAGTCTGCTGTAATTACTACACATTTCTTCAAGACTTGGCAATATTGTTGGACGTCTTAAAATTCTACCAAAAAACTCAACAATCCAACTGTTGATTTTAAAAAGAACTTTGCTTTTGGGGTCCAAAGTTTTATACAACATTTAAAATGCTCAAAAATGTTATGAAATGCCGTAAGACTATACTAGTTGCAGCTTCATTATTAATTCTGTCTTTTATCATCATTATGGTGACTGATTTATCCCCTGATCTCTACTTTGTGCACTGGAAGCCTCTAGAAAACATATCCTGCCACTACATGGATGACGAAGACACGCTAGAAACAGCTGACAGTCGAGAATTTCCACCAAACTCCATATATTTCCACGAAACTTCCTGCAAAGGCGGCTTGGATTCCCGGCAAGCGTGCTCCGTGGAGTCCGCGGCGAGAGCTCATCCTCATTGGAACATCAACGTGCTGTTCACAGCACCAGGGACAAAAGAATCATTAAAAAAGTGTACTTCTCTTCTTCGAGGGTTAAAAAATGTGAAATTCTTCAGGATTCACCCGACGAAGTATGCGAAAGGAACTCCTTTAGAACACTTTATTGCTAAAGGAGCTTTGAACAGGACAAGATGGCGTATATCTCATGCGTCCGATGTGCTAAGATACCTGACGCTGTTTAAATGGGGTGGGGTGTATCTAGACCTTGACGTTGTAGTGGTGAAGCCACTGACTTCTCTGGCGAAGAACTGGGCGGCAAGGGAGAGTGCTATGTCAATAGCTGCAGGAGCCATGGCCTTTTCTGGGGATAATGTGGGAAGATCTATTGCTATGGCAGCTTTAAGGTGTGTTCAAAAACTTGTACTAACTATGTGACGAAGAACAAAACTAAAATCTAATTTAAAAAAATGGTCAAGTTCTGTCCTCCTACTCTGATGACTGATGAGTTTTGAGTGATACAGAGCGACGCGTTTTTTGATATCTCGAGACAGGTTTACGACAAAGTTTTGTCGTTTTGTGTATGTTAGGCCGTCTAAAAATAAATACTTACCTAATTATAGTGAAATAATAACAGAATACTGTCATCAAGTATTTTTTTTATTTTAGGGATATAAAAAAGAATTATAGGGGAGATGTTTGGGGTCACAACGGGCCTGGGGTGATAACGAGGATCCTCAAGAAGCTTTGTTCTACGACTGATATCAGTTTGATGTCAGCAGCAAGATGCAATGGTCAGTAAGTTTATACTGTCTTAAGCTCAGTGTATAGTCTGATGAAGTGGCGGAGAAAATATAAATGGTGAACTTTAGCCTTAGTATATTGGCGCAGAGCTTCAACTCTCTCAAACATTATTGCAACCGCGCAATGGCAAGGGATTTTTTCTAAAAAATATCCCAGTTGCCATATCTTGGGACTAACAATTCTACTATTTTATAGACCAATGGGGTCACATTTATTAGCGCGCTAATTTTCCTTTAGGGCGTCCGCTTAAGCGGAATCCCAGTGCGGGTACACGGCGCGGGAATATAGATTGCTGGTTTTCTGATGGACAGATGCTTGGCAGTGCATGAGTAAGCTCTAAAGTCTAATCTATGTCGACCCACGCGCGTCCCACTTAACGCAGCGGACGCCCTTATAACCATACTTTTAAGGTCTGTAAGCGCCAAAACTATACTTATTCGTTGAAAGAAAGTTCGGTGCATATTTACTTCAAAACAAATAATTTCAAGTTCATTGCCTTCACAGGTTTCGAAGTCTATGGCCCAGAACTCTTCTATCCTATTGAATGGCAACAAGGCAATGTCTACTTCGAAGTCGGTGAACTACCGACGAGCAATACTTTTGTCTACCACGTATGGAACCATGTCACACAACACTTAAGGGCTGTTGGAGGCTCCCCGTATGACAGCCTGGCTAAGAAATACTGCCCAACTGTGTATAAAGTTTATTCGGCTGATTTTGGTTGATGGCGATTGGCGTCGATATTTTATCCTGAGAAAGTCTCTTATTTCAGCCAGTCTACAAATATGTTCAATATTTTTGTGAATTTATAGTTTTTAAAACCGGCCAAGTACCTGTGGAGCTACGCGCAGTATAGTGTTCCGTACATTTGACTGACAAAACATTACACTTTAAAGCTTAATATTTCGCCAACGGATCTAAATCGTAAAGTGGTCTCCACAAATCTTAAATCAATATTTAGCAATATTTTCAAAACAACTATCCAATGACACCCCACAATATGAGATTGACGGTAAAAATATTTTATAACATATTTGCTCGTAAAGGGTCTCTTATTACGCCAATTTCAATATCGTATTGTATCTCATTACGAACTTTTGCGGTAATGTAAAGTAAAACGCACGGTTTATCAAGATGCTTCGTCTAAAACGAACGGTACTTTTTTAAATCTTAGCAAAGAGTTTTTATATCAGAATCAGAAACGAAAGAACAAATAGACTTAATTACCTTAATATGCTTTCAACACATAATATACTCCCGGGACATACATTACCTACGAGAAAAAATAACTGTCTCGATCATGTTATGTTAAAAATTAGTGATAATAAGTCTAGCGCTACTATTGTAGTTATAAGCACCTCAATTACAGATCATTCCATGACTTTTCTGAAATTAAATAATGTCCCCGGCGAAAAAGTTTCTAGTAATAAATATAAAACATTTTTCGATATAGAAAATGCTCTTGTAAGTTTAAAAAATTCAAATTTACAAGATTTGTTGGTATGTGCAGACGCTAACATTTTAACAGAACTACTATTGGCTAAAATTCAATCATGTATATTAGAAAACAGCTTAGTTAGATTAGTTCCAAAAAAAATCGAACACTAAAACCTTGGACGACTGTAGGTGTACTTAGGTGCATTCAGAACAGGAACAATATACAAATTAAACTTAGGTCGAATCCAGAGAATGAAGTGTTAAAAATCACCTATAAGCGCTATAGAAACTATTGTAACTGTCTTATTAAAAAACTGAAGCGTAATTATGAGCGAGAACAGGTAACTAAAGCATCCGGTAACTCTAGGACGCTTTGGAAGGCGGTAAACAAAGTAACTCAGCGCAAACAAACTCGGACTGAAAATGTAGAGCTATTAAATATAAAATCTTCTCCAATGGAATCTGTAAATTTTGTTAGTGACCACTTCGCTAATGTTGGAAAATTACTGGCCGAAAATATTTCATCCCAACCACAGTCTGGCAGAATGTTCACTGCAAACACACCAGCGAGTCCCAATGCCTCGTCTTTCGTCTTGTTAGACACTGACGAAGCTGAGGTAAGAAGTGTATTGATGAACCTCAAAACAGAGAGCGCCCCCGGATACGACAACATAGCCACAAAGTTTTTAAAACAGGCTCAGAATATGCTCGTCCCATTCATAACACACTTGGCTAATCTTTGTTTCCAAAATGGCGTTTTTCCTACAGCTTTGAAGTTGGCATTGATTACACCCGTGCACAAGGGTGGCGATAGAGACGATCCAAGTATTTACAGGCCAATCTCGGTCCTTTCGGCATTATCAAAAATTTTGGAAAAATTGATAAATAACCGTTTGATTGAATATCTAACTAAATTTGACATAATATCAAAATCACAATTTGGCTTCCGCCGAGGACTCAGTACCGAAGATGCTGTTACAGCACTTACATCACTTATTGTTGACCATATTGACAAAGGAAACAAATGCTTAACAGTTTTTCTAGATATAAAAAAGGCTTTTGTCAGCGTCTCTATCTCCACTCTTGTAGATAAAATCGAACGAATCGGCATACGAGGCATTCCTTTGGATTTATTTAAAGATTATTTGAGTAATCGCAGGCAACGAGTTAAAATTGGTCAACATTGTAGTCACGACTCTACCATCACTTACGGAGTTCCGCAAGGTAGTGTTTTGGGACCGACTCTATTTTTGATATATGTAAACAGCCTTTGCAATTTGATTTATTGTTGTTTGATTTCCTCACAATCGAAGTGAAAGGCAGAAAAATCGACCGATAGAAACTTACAATTGTATCAAAATTTCATCATTATGGAAAACAAGCAAAAATGCAAAGTCCGAGTTTTATTTATTTCCTCGCAAATATGTTATAAAACGTCGTATGACATACGTGCGCTTTGATAATTACAGCCTCTTAGACCGGGGGGCCACCGCACGGTTACCTACCCCATCGAGTTACTGGATATTACCACTTTCCACGAAAAGTAGACCTTAAATAGGTAAGAAAAATTTTGGTCTGCCGGGGCTCAACCTGGAGGAACCTTGGTGGTGCAAAGCTGTGCTACCTACTTTTGACCATCATTTTACCTCATGTGGTTACTGAACAAAACCTTTTCGTTGCTTTTAGTCTCTATTAGTAGAGTTTAAATAATTATGTCTGCCGAGCGAATTCCTGGAGGGTTCCGCAGTCCAACCATTTTTAGGGGCCGCATGGGGGTGCTATTTTACCTCATCGAGTTACTGGATGAAACCAAGTTCTCCTAGTAGCTAAAATGATCCCCTTTAAATATTAATTGGTCTGCCAGTTCACAACCTGGCAGTTTTTGCAGTCCAACCAAATAACTACATAGTATAAAACAAAATCGCTTCCCGCTGTCTGTCCCTATGTATGCTTAGATCTTTTAAACTACGCAACAGATTTTGATGCGGTTTATTTTTATATATAGAGTGATTCAAGAGAAAGGTTTATATGTATAAAACTTGTATAATATGGTAGAGAAACACTGATAATTTTAAAGGTTTCTAATGTGTTTCGTAAATAAACACATTTTTTTGGGTTTCCATTGCAAACGCTGGCTGAATCCTACAAGATAGATCAGAAAAATGTACTACAGTATTGTGCACCTTAAAAAGGTC
Organism: Agriphila tristella; assembly: GCA_928269145.1. Classification (NCBI taxonomy): domain Eukaryota; kingdom Metazoa; phylum Arthropoda; class Insecta; order Lepidoptera; family Crambidae; genus Agriphila; species Agriphila tristella. The sequence goes on along the minus strand of OV743440.1, from coordinate 2,443,744 downwards.
CACAAAAACGTCTTCAATGGTATATTTCTATCTCTTAGGCATAACCCACAATAACCATTTTTATCCTTTCTTTTTATGAGAAATAATGGCTTATTTACGAAGCTATTTTAAGCAATACAACATTAATCCTTATCCAATTAAGTACCTTATACATTGTGCATGCAAGTGATATAGATTAATATAGCCTTAGTATCAGCAATGCACCCGTGCGAAGCCAGGGTGACTCGCTAGTTTAATATAGTTTGTAAGTTCTCCTAGTATCTAAAAGATGCCCTCAAAGTTCGCAACCTGGCAGTTTTTGCAGTATAACCATTATAATAGTCTACAGACGAAATTTTACTTGCTTGCTTGTTTCTTTGTATTTATTTCTGTACGTATTTATTTACATGCTGAAGTATATTATACATACTTATGTTATGAACTATGTTACAGGGTCAAAAAAGAAACATATAAGTCACACACAACACAACACAATGTTTTAATTTCTTACAAAACGATTATTGTTATTGCTTATGAACTAAAACTAAAATAAGAAAGTACCGCGGGGGTACTTTGATCATAGACTGGACGAAAATCTTAAATATCCGTTTCCTTCATCGTTTAAACGGCATTTTGTGAACCATTTGGGCAACTTGAGTTTTCCGATGTAAAAAAGGCGGCTGAATTCGATTCTGACGAATTTTATTTTATTTTTTTCAAGCGTGTTTTGCTCTTATAATGACTTGATTCAAGAAAATATCTCTATATTCGGCTACAGGAAATCCTCTATAGAGATAAAACTTTGAAGATTTGCCTCAGAAATAAAACACTGGTAAATAGCCTAGTTATTTCACTAAATAGTGTAATAAACATGTTGAATATTTTTGTCTAGTACCTAACTGTGTTAAAAAACTAATTTGCATCATGCGGCGGAATTTTCTCAGCCATATTTTTTTCAAAAATCCTCTACAGTATTAAAACTATTAAAATTTACCCCAGAAAAATAATACTGGTAAATAGCCTAGTTATTTTACTATATAAAATTAGTAACTGCGTTAAAAAAATATTTTGTCTCGCACGGAGGAATTTTCTCAAATTGTTTATTTTGTAAATCCTCTACAGATTTAAAACTATGAGGATTTGCCCGAGAAAAAAAATACTGGTAAATAGCCAGTTATATCACTATATATATATATATATATATATAATAATAATAAACTTGTTAAACATATTTGTCTAGTAACTGTGTTAAAAAAATTAGTGTCGCGTGGCGGAATTTTCTCTCCTCGAGCCACATCTCATACTTCCGGTAAACGGACGGACTTCCGGTTATCAAAATTGAGTTCAGCGACCCCAAAACCCTACGCCAGGACACCTCACACGACTAGAATCGAGTTCTAATAAGATTAGGCTCCAATTTGGCCGCCATCTTGAATTTTGGGCAAAGTAGCCAGAATTGAGCCTGGCAACATTCAGAACCGAATTCAGCAGGCTTTTATACTTCGGAAAAGTCATGTTGCCAAAATGGTTCACAAAATGCCGTTGAACTTCAAAACTTTAATTTAAACTACCAGTCTATCACCTTTGAAATTCAAATGGATATATTTTATCAAAAACAATCTTGCCGAAAACGAAAAAAAATGAGAATAAGTATCGGTTTTTACATTTTTAGAATAAAATTAAAACAATATTTTTTAACCATCCGTTTCAAAGAAAAAAAATCTGCTTATCAACTTTAAACTGATTTTGAGGCTGAATATAGGGTGATCAAAGGATCACCGTATATTTTATAACGGGATTTGAATATAAATATAATAACAATAAAAACCGGCCCGCAAGATTTCGCGCTAGAGCTTTTCATATATATTGGGGTTATTTTGATCAATGATACGAATTGTTTATTGAATAGAGTATTGGTAGAACTAAATCTTAATCAGTTATGACAAAAGTCTATTTTTAGTCTTTCATTTTCATCATAAAAATAATGTCACCCCACATTGATCATTGATCAAAGTAAACCCGTCCTCTGATCAATGACACCTCTGATTGTTTTTAAACCTTTAAAATAGGTACAAAATCAACAAAAACCCTTGTGCTTCACATTCTTCAAAGTGTATGCTTTTAGATATAACAAACAATAATAATGGAAATTATATGATAAAGGGACATTCTATTCTAGCATGAAAAATAAACAAAAAAAAAAACTTTCTATAGGTATTTTATACCAATGTTAATACATAATTTTGTACGTACCTAGTTAAAATTAATATTTTAATTAGGTTCATACAAAAATATAGAAACAACTCAAAAATCAACAATTAATTCAAAAAAGTCAAAAACCAAAAAATCGTAAACACAGAAATTACCAATATATCCACAGAAATTATCAGACTAATAAAAAAAACTTAATGAGAATCAATGTTCATTGATTTTATAACACAGATGAAAAAACAACGTATTTTTTAAAGAATTAAAAATATTTTTAGGAAACAGTTTCAAAATGCAGTCTGCAAAAATTTTTTTTACTATCAAAATATCTAGCTTTGAAACATACAATTCAATCAGTATCTTTTGTTATAATCAATTCGTTGTGCATAAGGCTTAGGTACATACTCGTATGTATTGTATTATAAATCTGACTGATTTATCTGTGTTATGTGTTATTGAAATTATAACAAACACAATGATAACCTACTAAGAAAATCCATCCTCGTGCGCTAGGCCACTGTTGTTTTCTTCTAAATTTTGGAGCACACACACACATTATATAAACCTTTTAGAATCTAAAAGGTATGTGTGTGTTTGTTTCGGAAACGTTTATGTTTAAACCAACCATAAAAATCGGCGATGTTAATACCTTCAATCTTAATTGAACATAAGAAAGAAGAATTGAACATTTTTTTTGACTAACTTGAAAGCGAAGAAAAGTAATAAAAACATGTAAAAATTGAGAATTCGGTGCTAGTTCTCAACGCAACCGCCGCGTTGGATCGCGCACTGATTTGAACCCAAAGTGAGTAGAGTTACGTTCGATTTCACTCTATTATTATGGCTTTTTAATTTAAAAGGAAAATCAGATACATTTTTAATTAAAAAGAAATTAAATAATGCTTGCCTCTGATATTTTAAGCATTGCTAAATGATATTTGTGGATATAGTTTTTGTTCTTTTATATTATGCAACTCGGCATTTTTGTATGGCGTTCGCTCACTCGACGGAGGAGCAATATTCAAAGTATGCGGAGCTACGCATTCTTGCTATAAACACGGTTACCGCCAACATGCGACTTCTGCTGGGGGTAAAAAACTGTAATGGGCGTTGTTCTGTGGTTCTAATAGTTTTTCTTGCCTTGAAAATAGCTTGTCACCAGTGCACTGCTAAAAAAAATTTTTTAACAAAAACACCTGCAGACATTTATGGGCGCCATTTGCTTTTCGCAGTATAGTGGTGCCTGCCAACGTCATAAAAAACTGTTCGGATATGTTCAGAAACCAAGAAATAAGAGTTTCTAAATTTATAGTTGTTATCAATAACCCCGTAATGTTAAAGTACCCCCATTTTACGGTACCGTCATATCCTCCATCTTTGCCCTTTTGTCCTATTTTTGCCCAACGACAAAATTTAACTTTAAATTGAAATTGCCAGAAAAATATTCCATTTATGGTGATTTTTGACTGTTTAGTATATTTTTGAAGTATTATATGGCAACACTGAATGCATGTGACGTTCATAACCTCAATTAGTGTCTCACCATAAGGTGTTAAAGTTGGACGTGTAAAAGTGGTGCAAAATTACTTGCCGGAAACTTTTTAGAGAAGTGATAGAAGGAGTGGAAATACGTAGTAATGCTTGTTGTGTCTAAAAACAGGTTAAAAATGAGGATCAGTTGCTTGATTACACACATATAGGACGCATATTTCGCAAGTTATGACGCTGGGTAATGTTAGGTAGTAAAAGTCCGTTCAAGCCGGCCCAATATTGCCCACAGGTTGAAATGCACTAGGGCTGACACTTTTTATTAACCGACTCCAAAAAAGAAGGTTCTCAATTAGATTATATTATTGTTAAGATTTTTATAGGTAGGTAACTTACCTAGGGGTTTTTTTTTAATTGTACCTAACTAAACGATGTTTGTACTTTAGTTTTATGACTGATTAGTTCCCGAGGTTTCATATTAAAAGTGAATAAAATGTTCATACTTATTGTTTTTTATTTTACATTTTGACACCCCTAGCCACAATAAATTTTTGTATGAATATTTCAGAAATTGTGTACACAACATTGCCCACCTAATTTTTTCTTAATGTAAGGGTTTTTTTAAGTATTTAAAACGTAGATCGCATCTTTGTCTCATAGGGCACCTTGGGTCTTAATATCAGAACCGTAAGTGTTAAAATGGCTTCACAATTCGCGGTGGGCTAAGATGGGCACATTGCCGCATAACTTAGCCCACCTCTTTAACTCCATTTTTTAAAGAAACTGCTTAGAAATACTTATTTGGAACCATTCTATTCTATTCTACTTTATCTCTGAAAACGAAATATGTGACTGAGGTATCTCTACGGTACATACTTTTTTCACAATCTTCAAAAATGTAAAAAAAGCGGGCAAAGATGGAGGGTATGACGGTAAGTACATAATGAATAGTTTTTCGCATATAATAAACTAATTGTATTTTATATTTCCGTTTGAAAATAAATAGGTAAACAGAAATCAACCAAATAAATAAAAAACAAAAATTTCGTCCATAGACAGAAAAATAAAATTCAAACTATATTTAACTAGTGACTCACCCTGGTACGGGTGCAATGCTGATACTAAGGTTATATTAATCTATATCACAAGCATGCACAATGTATTTAAGGTACTTAATTGGATAAGGATTAATGTTGTATTGCTTAAAATAGCTTCGTAAATAAGCCATTATTTCTCATAAAAATAAAGGACAAAAATGGTTATTGTGGGTTATCCCTAAGGGATAGACATATACCATTGAAGACGTTTTTGTGGACCTTTCTAAGGTGGACAATGCTGTAGTATATTTTTTTGATCTATCTCGTAGGATTCAGCCAGCGTTTGCAATGGAAGCGCAAAAAAATGTGTTTATTTACGAAACACATTAGGAACCTTTAAAATTATCAGTGTTTCTCTACTATATTATACAAGTATTATACATATAAACCTTTCTCTTTAATCACTCTATCTATAAAAAAAAACCGCATCAAAATCAATTGCGTAGTTTAAAAAATCTAAGCATACATAGGGACAGACAGCGGGAAGCGATTTTGTTTTATACTATGTAGTTATTTGGTTGGACTGCAAAAACTGCCAGGTTGTGAACTGGCAGACCAATTAATATTTAAAGGGGATCATTTTAGCTACTAGGAGAACTTGGTTTCATCCAGTAACTCGATGAGGTAAAATAGCACCCCCATGCGGCCCCTAAAAATGGTTGGACTGCGGAACCCTCCAAGAATTCGTTCGGCAGACATAATTATTTAAACTCTACTAATAGAGACTAAAAGCAACGAAAAGGTTTTGTTCAGTAACCACATGAGGTAAAATGATGGTCAAAAGTAGGTAGCACAGCTTTGCACCACCAAGGTTCCTCCAGGTTGAGCCCCGGCAGACCAACATTTTTCTTACCTATTTAAGGTCTACTTTTCGTGGAAAGTGGTAATATCCAGTAACTCGATGGGGTAGGTAACCGTGCGGTGGCCCCCCGGTCTATCTGCTTTCTTGTAGCCCTCGCCTACGGCTCGGGCTAGCAATATCGCCTCAGCTGTAATTTTCAACTTACCGCACTTATATCATAATGTACTATTTCAACACACTTTATAAAACAAATATTTCAAGATTTTATTCAACCACTTTTTTGGCATGATTAATATACATAAATACAAAATACAGCTTTCTGGTACAAAGGGCCTCTGAGACAAGCCGTTCTGTGTTGACTTGACTACGGAACCAACGAAAGTAACATATTACAATGCTATTTTTATATTAAGATAAATATTTTAATAGAAAAATAATAGAAAAAATCGACTCACCCGTAGCAGCTTCTATTAAAATATTCTTTTCTATTAAAATATTTATCGTAATCTTTACAACCGTGGCGATGTTAAATTATTGTCACCACAAAAACCTGCACTGATTTCACCACAGAATTTACGAAGACAATTTAAAAAACGCTCTGCAGTCATCAACAAATATTTCCTTATGATTCATTTTCTTGCTACGAGCTACGAAACTAGTTCCGTAGCAATTAAATAATTTCTTTACAGGTCTGGGGGCCTCCATCAGCCATTTTTGATGTCCCCACTGCGGGGGCTCAAGCCTTCCTTTTGGGTGGATAAGGAGGACGGGCCATAACCCACCACGCGGGCCCAATGCGGATTGGTGGGTGTTAACGACTGCAAATGCAGCCGGGACCAACGGCTTAACGTGCCTTCCGAAGCACGGAGGAGCTCGAGATAATACATTTTTGGTCACCCATCCCATGACCGACCCTTGCGAACGTTGCTTAACTTCCACAATCGCTGGGCCAGGCGCTAAACCACTGCGCCATCGAGCTCCTCCTAGGGGCCTCGTAGCATGGGTTTTGTAGACGGCCAGTATTGGGAAAAACGAGTAACTAATTACCCAAACCACTAACTACTTGTAGGTATTTTATGACTGCATGACCACACATGACTGACGCAATTTTTGATTACGACTACATGACACAAAATGTTAAAGCATTAGTAAAATTTAACTCTGCGTTTTAGATGTCTCGCGCTTATAGTAGAGTTGCCACCATTTTTTCTGACAAATATTTTTAAATTTATGTAGAACAAAAATAAAGTGCACAGCATAAAAAAAAGAGTAGGTACATATTAATTTTATACTTATTTATCATAAAACACATTTTTTGTTATACTATTGGCAACTTTAAAAAAAATACAAAGTACGTAAGTTAGAGTATTTTAGCGTACTCTATTGCTGTCGTAGATAATAGAGTACACTTACAGGAAATAGAGGATAACACTCTATTTTAGAGTACGGGACGGGTGGCAACCCTATTCATAAGGGATCAAATATAATGTTTACGGAACGGTGGAAATAACACAGAAAAGTGTTTTTTAATCTTTACGATCTGCAGGATTACCATGTTTGCGTATTTTATTTTCCTGGACTTTGTTGTTATTTAACAAAATGCATTGCACCTTAATCCTACCTAGAACCGATATTTATATTGTTCAACAGTACCGCTCACTAAATGTTGTTATATAATTGAAAAGTAAATTAATTTGAGCAAACTATAATGTGAAATTCTAAGCTCCATGTGGAATGCTCCGGATCGTCATATTAACATTCTTTGGTAAGGTGCATCAAATTCAATATTCTGGGAACTGCAACAGAACTTAGGTACCTAATCATGGTACTTAGAACAAGCTCCAATGAACTTGGAACAGTGTATCAGGAATCTATTTTTATTTCCATTGATGCCAATGATATTTATAATATCATTGGCTATAAGAACTAATCACACAAATTTTAATTTGGATTGTGTTATTTTTAAGCGACAAAATAAAAGAGTAAAAAGATTATTTATTCAGTTTGTTTTTTTAATGTTTGTTACCAAAGTACTCTTTTTCAAGAATATACTTCCAGGTTGGTACTTACCATTTTTTTAATTTTTAAATCGGTTTAGTAGGTAGTTTTTATTTATACCGATTACCGATTGATCTACTCCTGCGAAAAAAGTACCTTTAAAATCTAATTACATACTTGAAAAAAATCACACGTATTAATAGGACCCTTGGTCTGATGGAGAGCATATTCAAAAGACCGTCAGGATTTATAAAGCACTAAAAAAAATTCCTAAAGTTTGAAAACGGGCAGAATTTGGCTTAAAATGGCGTGTCGCCTTTCAAGAATTTGTTCGTTATTGTTTTATAACTCTTAAAATAATAACTTGTTCAATATAATTCCAGCATTCACAGAACAAGGGATAGATAATAAAGGCATATGTGTAATTATATTTGGTGCAAATCCTTGGGTTTTAACACAATAACACATTTTAATTTTGTCGCAAGCGTGTGCCTTAACTCGGTGAAATTTAGTTTTCCTTACCTAAGTCACTAACTACGTACAGTACGAACGCACATTACTGATCCCGCCACCCAGCAGCTGCGCCTGAGCAGCTAAGCAGTGTCGACGGGAGGACTGCTGCATTGAGGAGCATTTTTCGAAGGTTCAAAGTCATTCGGTGTTTTTGGGTTCGGGTCATTTCTCAAATCGGTGGATGACATAAATTTTATTTATGAACTATTTAATGAGATGTGTGCTAAATTAATTGAATGTTTAATTGACATCTTCCAGTGTTTTCCGTAGAAATTGCTTTAATTTATAACATTTACAATTAATTTGATGAATTGTGTTATTTTCTCAATTCAGTGGATCTCAATTCCTTGGAAACTGGGGCATCGAATTGAGAAAAATGACATCGAATTGAGATTTCACTTGTCAAAAACTATGATTAAGGCATATTATATATATTTACTTTATAACAAAATTATCCGATTCAATCAGAGACAAGAGATCACTTTAATTCTTGCTTTCCTATAAAGTTATCTCAATATTCACTTTTATAAGTATTTTATTTTTATTTTATTTTATTTTATTAGTCTTTGGAAGACCAACAGCAAGACAAACAGAATAATTTAAAAAAAAAAAAAAAAAAAAATTTATATTCACTTCTCAAGCTTGCGCGCTTCGTAAAAATTCATTTTACGGTCATCTCAGTAAAGTTAGTATCAACCAGTGTTGGGGTAATCAAGGTCTCTATGTTTATCTTAGCTTTCCAAAACTATCATTTTCCGATAGATCTAAATAAAAACGAAAATTTTGATTTAAAATCACTATTCTTGTTCGGGTCCTTTTTCATATCAATATTTTCAGTTTTTACAGGCTCTGGTTCTCTGGTCGATTTATCCAAAGAACTGCTTGCTGTGTTGCTAACCAGTTGGTTTAATTATTTTGCATGAAAAAGTTTGTGCTTTATAACTTGAATATTTTTTTTTATTAAAGAATTTTGTTGACATCTAATTTACCTGTGAATATTTTTGGAAACTGTCTGTCTTTCGTGTAATCTGCAGATTTCAATTCATAGAAGCCTGAATGCTCATGATGACATTCTACAGAAAATCTTCATGACAGCATCTTAGGTTTCTCGTAGCAAAAAAATGCCCGATCTTTCTCTCAAAAAATCTCAAAAATCCAGATATCTAAATAGAATTTTGTGGGACATTCAATCAAATAGTTTGGAATACAAATTATCTTACTTAATATTATAAATGTGAAAGTTTGTGGGTTTGGATGTTTGGATGTTTAGATGTTTGGATGTTTGTTCCTCAATCACGCAAAAACTACTGAACGGATTTCGTTGAAATTTGGCACACAGATAGTAGATAGCCTAGATTAAAACATAGGATACTTTTTATTTTGGATATTCTCACGGGAACGGGAACCACGCGGGCGAACCAATGGGCGGCCGCTAGTATCTAATAAAAAGCTAGCTATGAGAAAACTAAGCTACTCTCAAGAAGATGGTTTGCATAAGTTTGTAGAATATCATCATGGGCAGCATACAGGCATCAATGAATTGTAATCTGCAGAGTACACGAAAGACAGACAGTTACTGGTTCAAGTAATAAAGCACAAATTTTGTCATGAAGATGAATAATTAAATCGGCAACAGCAAGGTCTTTGGACAAATCAGCCAGAGATCCAGAACCTGTGAAAACTAGAAATATTAAAATGAAAAAGATCTCCAATAAGAATAGTGATTTTAAATCCAAATTGTCAGACCTATTAGAAAACGCCAGTTTTTGGAAAGCCAATATTAAATAGAGACCTTGCTTGATTACCGCTACACTGGCTGGTACTATTTTTTTTTAAATGAACGTAGATGATTTTGATTCTGAAGATGAATATGCTATATTTTAATATATCTAATATTATTATTGTTATTAAATAATAACTTTAAAAAGTAAACATATTACTAAATTAGTTATGTAGAAGTTTGTTAACTTATGACAAACCGTCATTTGTTTCACTCATTCAGTAGTATTTTGTTAACCGTTTTGATATTTATTTATATTTTAGAAACATTAATATAGGCACTTAAACCTAAAATTAACCATCTGACTATCAGACCAGCGATCAATAATCAAAAACGTTTTAGGTATTTGTATATATTTGTTCATTCCACATACATTATTTATATTAGGTAACAGCGTTTCTAAATTCGCTGGGCCATTACTCAATTCGGTGATTCATTTTCTCAATTCGATGCTTTCTCAATTAGGTGCTTAACTTTTCTCATAAACTACTTCACAATATCTGGTGCCATTGTAATTTTCAGATTCAGGATGGAATAAACTTCAATCTTTGTTATTAAATTACTTATCCCCTCGTCTACTGCGAGCAAAAACGCGAGTGTGCGCGCATCTGCCGCGCTGTTTTCGAAAATTTTGCTTGATAATACCGCGTGTCACTAAAACTGCGATTTTTCAAGAAACTTGTATGAAAACTATACATAAGTCATATGTTTTTAGAATCTTTATGAAATAAGCTATCTAATTATGTATCATTGTTTGCAATTCTATATTTTAATGAGTTGTAATTCGTAGATAAAAGTGGAATCAGACATTTTTCCCCCGTTTTTTGTAAAAAAGTGTCTTTATCATAAATAAAAGCCTGAAATTGTACTTTATTTTTATTTTATTTATATAAAAATGTAATCATTCACAAAAATCAATGAAAAGAATACACCTTCCAATACATTTTTTTTACACCACAAGCCTAACAAGAGTGCCCCTTAAATACACGTCCCAAAATCAGATCAGAAAAACGGTATATGTTTTTACGTCGGTTCCCAAAATACTAGAGACCAAAATGCTTATTTATTCAATTTATCCTGTAGTTTAGTTCTTCTGCATCATATATACTGAGTTTTAACTATGGGAAGCATTTAGTTTACGAGAAATATAGATAAATACAACACGCATGAAAATAACCCCTAAAAAGGTAATGTTAAACTGTGGCTCATACAAAGAAATATATTCAGTTTGTGCAAGATATGATTTTAATTTCTTAAAGTTTAGGAAATTTGCTATAGGAATCAATCAATAAAAAGACCAGCTGCTCTACAATTTTTTTTATTTTCTTTACTTTAAAAACATTCAATTTCTGTACAAAAATCACCTTGTACACGCTATGGTAGTATGGATAAGACTTCGAATGTATAAACAAAATAACTTTTTAATCTGATCATTAAATGAATATTTCATTTCAACCTTTAATAATTATGATTAAATACAACTTATTATTATTATTTTTTAGAAAAAAAATGCGAGTAGTTACTTTACTTTTTTAATTGTTTTTTTTATACAATTGAATAAATGCACAAATTTTCAAAAGAATACAGTAAGTATAAGTTACTTTTCCTATATTATTATAATTAATATTTTATGATTATTAAATAATAAGAAATAAAATATTGAATTATAAAAAAGTACCATTTAACACATATACACCGTCATTTTGTAGTCGTTTTAATTAACTTAAGGGTGTGTTGTACCCATGAAACTAAAAATTTTTGCCCAAGAAAAATGGGTCAAAAAACGACAAAAAATTTTGGTCCTCCCATACTAACTAGACAGCTAAATCATTGTATTTGTATGGGGAAGTCAAAAATTTTTGTCGTTTTTTTTTACCCATGTTTCTTTGGCAAAAATGTTTGTTTTCATTAGTAGAACACTCCCTTAAGCTAATTAAAACGACTACAAAATGACGGTGTATGTATATGTATATTATTATATCGAAGTCGAGATTTAAGTATATCAGATATATTTATATCTCAACTTATATATCCAACCATACAAACATCCAAACTATCAGTGTGCCGAATTTCATCTAAATTCGTTAATGGCGTGACTAAGTAACATCAAAATATCCAAACATCCAACAAACATACAAACTATCTGTGTTGCAAAATTTCATTCATTTTTGTTTAGCCAAAACATCCATACATGAAATTTAATCTTCCATGAAAAAGAAAAAAATTAGAGGCAGTAGAGAATAAAAACAATAAAAAAACAAATTTTCACATTTTTAAATAGGTATCATTATTGATTCCAACAAACAGCCCACAAATAAAAAATATATATCAATGAACATTAAAATAATCTCCTCCTTTTTTGATGTTGGTTTAAAAAGTCTTATCCACTTATCGACAACATCGAGCAAAAGCACCACGTGACCCAAAATGCAGACAAATGCTGGCGGCCCGAATCGGGCCGGAAAATTACGTATTTTTTTAATCAAGTATTCATCCAAATACTAGACAAAATTATTCAAATTTAATGATTATTTTAAACGAAGATATGTTTAATGATATGATATAAGCAACAATCTTCAATCAATAAACAGACATTTAACTATCAAAAATGAAAATGTGCAGTCATGGCAAAAAAAATGGTCATTTATTTGCCGACAATGTTTCGAAAATGTGAATTTTTTTGCCTAAATCTTATTTGAATACTCAATCTATTGATAAAAAATTGTTTATTACTTACTTTTTCATGTTAAACACTTTTTCATAACACTTTTAAACAGCAAAACACAAAATGCAGAACACAATTAGCCGATGTCAAATGCAACTAAAAATCAAATTAGGTTAACCGTAAACAAAGGGTCATGACATTTTTGTTATACTCTCTTCGTTAAAAATTTGACATTTAATAGACTCTATATCGCACTAGCTAAGGTCTCTTAAAGTTTGGCAAGGATCGGTGCAGTATTAATCTGTGTCACTGACTTTAAAATGAGCGGGAATTCCGAGGCCCGATTCGGGCGTCTAGCATAAGTCTCACTTTTTTTCGAGGCCCGAATCGGGCTTGTTAGCACACGAGGGGTTATAAAAACCAAATTTCAATTCAACCACCGAATTGAGAAAAAAAATACCCGTTTGTAGAAATGCCCTGAAAATACTTACTGTCATTTACTTAACGTATTTTTTATGGATGATCGAGCATAACTTTATTGTTTTTGAACCGATTTTTTGGACAAATTAACGTCCAAGACCAAGACCGATTTAGATTTTTAACACGTTTTTAGGGTTCCGTACCCAAAGGGTAAAAACGGAACCCTATTACTAAGACTCCGCTGTCCGTCTGTCTGTCTGTCTGTCTGTCACCAGGCTGTATCTCATGAACCGTGATAGCTAGACAGTTGAAATTTTCAGAAATGATGTATTTCTGTTGCCGCTATAACAACAAATACTAAAAACAGAATAAAATAAATATTTAAGGGCGGCTACGGCTCCCATTCAACAAACGTGTTTTTTTGCAGTTTTTGGTACGGAACCCTTCGTGCGTGAGTCCGACTCGCACTTGGCCGGTTTTTTTTGCTGTTTTTGGTACGGAACCCTTCGTGCGCGAGTCCGACTCGCACTTGGCCGGTTTTTATTAAGTTGCTTTCTCGTTTGTGTGTTTCTCCACAAAGTTTGCAAACGATTTTATACTAGCTTCCCGATAAGCTAAAAACTTGAAACTTTAAACATAGGTCAGAATTAGAAGGCAGTGCAATATTATTCTTCTGGCTTCATCATCATATCAGCTCAATGACACCGAGCTGATATGATGATGAAGCCAGAAGAAGGCCACAGGAAATCTATGATGAAACCATACAACCTCAGACGATTCTAACGAGCCCAAACACAATGGGGCTCGTTAGAATCGTCTTGAGAAGTACTCTAATGAGAGACGAGGTCCAGGGTCTGATGATGAAGCTGAAAGGCCATGTCATAGGAACTCAATATTGAAACCGTGCAACCCCATCAAATTTGGGCTCATTTGGATCGTCTTGACGAGTTCTTTGTTGGGAAATAAGTGTCCAGGGTCTGATGATGGAGCCGGAAGAAAGCCACTGAAACTCGGTAATAAAACCATGCAACCCCATCGAGTTTGGGCTCGTTTGAATCATCTTGACGAGTACTTTAATGGGAAATAGTGTCCAAGGATCTGATGATGGAGCTGGAGGAGGGCCATAGAAACTCTATAATAAAACCATGCAACCCCATCATGTTTGGGCTCGTTTGAATCGACTTGACGAGTTCTTTGTTGGGAAATAGTTTCCAGGATCTGATGATGGAGCCGGAAGAAGGCCACTGGCACTGTAATAAAACTATGCAACCCCATCGACTTTGGGCTCGTTTGAATCGTCTTGACGAGTGCTCCGATAGGATATGGTATATTTTTGGTCTTAGCTCGTTAACTAAAAAGCAGAAAATAATAATTTACTAGTGGCTCCGTGAGCTGTAGACCTCGCGTTAAAAAGTAGCTCAAATTGTATGTTGTTTAAAAAATTATCTAAAAGATGTCGCCACCCCTTTTTCCCACACTGTTCACGAGCTTTTCAAAGCACGTAGTAGGTACGTGCTGTTTGGTTATATTTGGTAGGTATGTTCGCAGCTAGATGGCGCTTCTAATTTTAAACATTTTTGGAAATGGTGATTTTTGGTAAATTTAGAAAAACTGGCTAAATTAAAAAAATCTATAATATAATTATCGAACCTGCTCACAAAATTTCACGAGAATCTGTCGAGAAATGCGACCTGTAGAGGAAAATGGACAGCTGGAAAGTCGGACTGAAATATGTTTTTTTACATTTCTCCGTCATTACGAAAAATTTCAAAAAACTGGCGTGACAAAAAAATTCTTTGTAATTCTCAAACCTGCTCACAAAATTTGACGAGAATCGGTTGAGAAATGCGACCTGTAGAGGAGAACATCCAGCGCTAAAAAGCCGGACTGAAATAAATTTTTCTTACATATCTCCGCCATTACAAAAAATTTGGAAAAACTGTCTCAACTTAAAAAATCTATATGATTTTCGAACCTGCCCACAAAATTTCACGAAATTCGGTTGAGAAATGCGACCTGTAGAGGAGAAAAGACAGAGCCGGGAAGCTGTACTGTAATATGTTTTTTTTACATATCTCCGCCATTTTGAAAAAAATCATAAAAGTGGCGTGACAACAATTTTTATGTTGTTCGCGCATAAAATATCTTCGTTACTTATGGACCGATTTTTTTTCAAATCGGTCCAGTAGTTTTCAAGTATTCCTGAAAATACTATGATTTTGCATTAACTACCTTGACGACTTTGTTATTTATGAACCGAATTAGATGAAGTTTTTTGTGTTGGTAAAGGGATACCTTTAGTGTAGCCTTTTAAACCGACTTCAAAAAAAGTAAGGTTCTCAGTACTTACACTAAAAATAAAAAAAAACCGGCCAAGTGCGAGTTGGCCTCGCGCACGTAGGGTTCCGTACCAAAAAACGGAAAAAAATCACGTTTGTTGTATGGGAGCCCCCCTTAAATATTTATTTTATTCAGTTTTTAGTAATTGTTGTTATAGCGGCAACAGAAATACATCATCTGTGAACATTTCATCTGTCTACCTGTTGTCGTTATTAATATAAAGCAAAAAACGTCAAAAAAATACGTTTGTTGTATGGGAGCCCCCCTTAAATATTTACTTTATTACATTTTTAGTATTTGTTGTTATAGCGGCAACAGAAATACATCATCTGTGAAAATTTCAACTGTCTAGCTATTACGGTCCATTAGATACAGCCTGGTGACAGACAGACAGACAGACGGACAGCGGAGGCTTAGTAAATAGGGTCCCGTTTTTACCCTTTGGGTACGGAACCCTAAAAATATTTAAAAAACAAAAAACCGACTTCAAAAAACCTGCCTCTAAAAAGCAAGAAATAATATTCAAATCATTAGATACGCATTTTTATTGTTATAATAACGTCTATTGAAGTCGGGTGGGGCTTTTAGAATAAAAAAAGTAAGTTGTACTTCCCCGTACGGTACGTTCATACCCCACCCGCGACCCGTTATTATAACGATAAAAATGCGTATCTAATGATTTGAATATTATTTCTTGCTTTTTAGAGACAAGTTTTTTGAAGTCGGTTTTTATGTTTTTTTTTAAATTTTTTTTCTATGACTGACTGCCTGCATTGATGACCTCCGTGGTCGAGTAGCTATTTTATTGCATGACTGCCTGCATTGATAACTGCCTGCATTAATAACTGCCTGCCTTGATGCCTGCAGAATTATTAAGAACTTGCTGGCTCTAATTTAAATAGAGCTAATTTTTTTTTATCGTCATAACCCAGAATTTCATTTTCCAATACCTACCACTTCATTCACACAAAAAAAAATGAAAAAAAGACGATTTTACGTCGTCAGATGTGGTCAGATATCGGGGACCGTAGTGATGCGCCGATGGACCGATATGCTCCTTGTTTGCCTCCGCAACCGCAACTGCGAAATCGCTAACGAACTTAATATTCGGAATGCAACAACTAGGACAGATGTTACGAACAAAGAACTATGTTCGTAGGACAGATGCAATAGGGTATTTTCCACATTTTTGAAAACTGCTCATATTTAAGGATTGGGACGAACAATTTAACAGAAAAATAAAAATTAATTAATTAATGTCTTTTTTTCTCCATTAAACCAATTAAAATCAAATTTATTTTTAATTGTTTTGAATTTACCGCCAAAACGGTCGGTTCAATGACATCTACTGAGTGACGTCAACTTTGTGTAAACTATAGACCCCGCGTTCCGAATCACGCTCACAGCGCTGTTAGCGCGTATCCGACCAAATAAAATAGTCACAAAATATTCCACAAATAGGGTATTTGTGTACCTTCTTAATTTAATGGATTATACGCTAACAGTGCTGTTGGCGTGATTTGGAACGCGGGGAGAGTAAATTGTAACACAGACTACAAAGATGTTGAAATTGTTTACACAAAGTTGACGTCACGCAGTAGACGTCATCGAACCGAGCGTTTTGGCGGCAAATTCAAAAGCATTAAACATATATTAGATTTTAATTGGTTTAATGGAGAAAAAAGACATTATTTAATTTATTTTTATTTTTCTGTTAAATTGTTCGTCCCAATCTTTAAATATAAACAGTTTTCATAAATTTGGAAAATACCCTATTTTAACCGGGCGGACCAGGGGCACTATTTTTGAATCGCTACTGATTTTCGTTCGACAGCTCATACATTTGAGTTGATTTGTCGAACGAAAATCAGTAGAAACGAGCGCTTGACGCTAGTCGAGCGATTCAAAAATAGGGCCCCAGAAATTAATTTGGTATTGTTTAGTCTTAGATTAGTTTATTAGGTATTGATTGGTCTCGTGACATCTCGACGGGAATTTCGAGAATGATATTAGCCAATATCCTTCTTCAAGGTCCTATTAATGTCTCTCTGACACCTAGATACTTCAATGAGATACATCGCTGCTGCTTGGGGGTTGTTGGGGGTTTTACTTACGGCATATAGGTACATGCCTGTCTTTAGCGTACAATTTGTTTTGTCTTGTTAAGGTCACAGCTAGGTAGTAACCTCAGTGACCTTAACAAGGCAAAACAAAATGTACAACAAGGCAAGGATCTGTCTTGTCTGCGACACTGGTTCTTCTGCATATTAACGATCTGCTAGACAATAAAACTATTGGGTATGCAGATGACACCACCATAACCGGTAGATATCTTTCAACTGCAAAGGCTATCCAGTCTTGTCGAGAGTCCTTTGTTGAGCAAATTAATCTGGCACTTCAGGCTGTCTCTGATTGGGGCAAAGCCAATCTTGTCAGTTTCAATGCTACAAAAACGCAGGCTTTTTTATTCACCGCAAAACGGAGTCTCTTACTCCGACTTTCCATGCTATATCCTTACCGATAGCCGAACAGCTGCAGCTTCTTGGCCTGAATCTGTCATCAAACCTGAATATTGGCGAGTACATCGACTCTATTGCACTGCACAGTGTGTTGCTAAGAAACTGGGCGTCCTCTCACGGGCTAAGCGGTACTTCTCACTTCTGTTATACAAAGCGCAGATTGGTCTCGTCACGGAGTACTGTTGTCACCTGTACGATGGTTCTGCTAAATATCAGCTTGAACTTCTTGAATCAATTGAAAACCGCGCCAGGAGGCTCATCGGCAACTCGACATTGGCCACGGCGGACCCAAGTAACAAAAGTTTCTATAACTAAGGCGTTTTATCACCAAACAGTGATATAGTAGGCCTTTAATGGTAACCGTTGTGACTGCTTGTGCTATAAAGGTTTTCAACAGAGCGTTTTGCTTCTATAATATTAAAGTGCATTTCAGTTCTATAATGTAGCTCTTAGAACATTTACAGGGACATACAAAAGAATCTTTAAAGTGTTGCACTGTAATGGATATGAAAAAAAACTATTATAGTGCTATTTAGCGTGATAATAGGACTAATAATCCGTCAAAATAACTTTTACAGTACTAGTATTGTAGCAGTATCGAAAACACTATTACAGAATCAATCTGCACTATAAAAGTACCTTGCACAACCATTACGTCACGGTTTAGCTTCTTAAATGCCCCTCCAACACTGCTATGGGGCTAGTTCTGTAAAAGTCATGAAAACTTTTCTATGGTACTAAATAGTACCATAGCGACTCCAGTAGGGTTATTCACGATTGTCGGAAATCTAGTCGAAAGCATTCGATTCGAATCCGTATCCTCCGATATTACAAAAATATAGCTATTCACAAAAACATTCGACTGGCATTCGATTCACTTTCCGACGGGAAAGCCCAATGCATTTAGAAAGTTAGGTAGCATAACGTATAAAATAAGATCGAAGACTATAGAATTTCCGATTCGATTCGGAAAGTTGGTTTCCGACAATCGTGAATAACCCCCCTGGTGCAGTTGCTTAATAACTTAAATTCTAAATAGCTCTATAAGTGAGTTTGTGTTACTGCTACCAGACTAAAGCGTAACATAAAAGCACTAAAATTAATAATGAATGGACTAATCCGTTTTCGGTGAAAATATGGCCGCTGTTTATGCCATGATAGCACATTAGTAGCACGGCTGGAGCCAATTTGTACTATAGCAGCCATAGTCAGGAGTAATCCTTATTTTATTAATTTAAATTTAATAAAATCACGAAAATTATGAAGGCGCATTGTCAAATTTAAAATCAGCATAGTGATTTTAACGATACAATTATTTTCGCAAGTGCAGGTTACGGTGGAGTTACGGTCAATGGACGATCAAAGATGATATTTTGTGAATGCCCTTTGTATTACAAATAGCGAATGACATTTTGTTTTCTTGAGGAACACTCACGATATCATGGCCACAACACGAACAAAATAAAGGTCACTAAAATCGTTTACGGTGCAAAATAGCACTATAAACATGTTTTGGTTTTCAACTATAGAGCTGATTTATTACTGTGAGAGCCTTTATGTAACGTTTATAGAATAAATCAGTGATAAAACTAGGGCCTATTTGGAGTTCTGTAAAGGTTTACAATACCATTATAGTGCTTATCATGAATCTAATTAGCACGTCCTAAAACGTTCTCAGGACTTTATAGTACCAAATTTTGTTACTTGGGGAACTTCAAAACCTTAGTCACCCACCGTGGTAAAGTTGCTAGTTTATCGGTTTTTTTTATAGAATACAGTTTGGATAGTGTGTGAGGGAACTGCACGACCTTGTTCCTCAGCCCCTTTCCACCATCGTGGTACCAGACACAGGTTATCATTATCACCCTTACATACTAGATTACTCCAAGGGTCGCTTGAAAAGTCGCAAACGCTTTGCCAATGCATTTCTTAAACGAACTGTAAAAAAATGTAATGCGCTGTCTGCTCATGACATTGTCTTCGTGTTCCCCGATAGTCACATCACAACCTTGGTCTCTTCAAAGCAAGAGTGAATACTGTAATGAACCATCTAATTTGGCATACCTAACATAAGACGTACTGTGCACGCTCTGACGTCATAAACCAAAGCCAGAGTCAAAGCGATAGAGTTAGGCGGTAGACCAGCCGGTGACGTTATAATTCAATAATCCTGGCAACTCCGATTTTGACTTTGGCGCCAAATGTTTATAGGAGCAGGGCAGGATGCATCTTTCTACCATAGCGAAAAATTTTCTAAGTCTATGCTTTCTACCTTGACCTCTCTGTCAGCATGTTTTGGGGCGTAGTGCACAATCTAGTCACAAAGGCAGGTAGGTAGAGTTTGGTCAACGAAAGCTGAGACTCGGTTGGAAATGAAACTAATTTTGCGCCTTATTTTAAGGTTCAGTTTCCAATAACTTAACATATAAACGCTAATTTAATAGGAAAAGTGGCGCCGCCATTTCAATCTCATCTTTCTTTCGTTGACCAGACTCTACAATGCGTGTAGCCATAGAAAAATCAAATTTTACTATGGTGTAGCCGTTCACCTAAAGAAAGGAATGACGAATCGTTCACACGGTCATTTTTTCAACGCGTGATATTTTCACCGCGTGATTTTTTTACCGCCTTGTTTTGACGGTGTTCACACGAGCGTTGTTTTCAACGCCTGATTCTCCCAAATTGCTCGTGTGAACAAGCCCTAATAAATAAAATAATAAAAAATATTTACGTTCCATGGTTAAAAAATGTATACTGTAGCGACCGTGATCAGCGATTGGTTTGATGGAATGCACCCATTGGCTGTCACGTATACGCCAAGTTGACATTGACAGACAGAAGAGAAAACAAAAACAAAATGAAATGACCAAAACAAACACATTTTATTTGATAAACCAAAATATCTAGTGGAAAAGAAATAAAAAATGATTACAATATAGGTACAATGAAAATACTTACCAATTGAAATGGTTGAACCTGTGCTTTATTCTTTTTTACTCACTCATGCCAGCTGTCAACAGGTATGTTAGTTTAATTTAAAAACTGATTACAACTGTTTCAATTTAGATCAAACGCGATGGCTTTGATTAAATACATTTAAAAGTTTACTATGTACCATACAGTTCACAAATTGAAGTGGTTCCACACATCTCAATTTTGTCCACTAGTATCTAGAGCAGGGGGTGCCCATACTTTTTCTTGAAGAGATCGACCTAGCAAAAATTTATGAACTGAATTGGGTGTATAAACTGTCAAATGTGTTATCCTTGACGATCGACCGTTTGGGCACCTCTGATCTAGAGCATGCAATGCAATACCGTTATATCGTTACCGCAATTTCGCGAATTTCGCGCTGTTTTTCAGTACCGCAAAAGCGGGATTAGAAATGCGAATTTCGCGGTATTAAAAACGAACCATGATAGGGAAATCCCCCCTACGAATCGTCGCATGTTGGTCGGGCGGGCGAGTTACCAAGAGTAACTCACAGCTCACAGTATGTCGGGGTATTCCCGAATTCCCTACAGCGACCTAACGTATCATTTCTGTCTAATCTCAGTCTTACCCACAACTACTCACAAGTTGGACAAGTGAGTTTTCTATTTTATTTGTCTCATTGGGAATGCCTTCGCCCTAAAAATAAGATGAAACTTTTTAAATTCAGTATCTATTTTACCTCTATTTAAATATATAGGCAAGTCATAATTTGGAAAAAAGGCCTCAGTTTATGAGTCTAGATGCAAATCATATAAATTTTTGGTAACCAATGTTTTCTTATTAATTCGACCCCGCTGAATCCAAAATGCTGGTTGCCGACTCCTCCCCCCTTCCCCCTTCTCCCCCTCCGAAGTGTCCATTGCCATGGTTTTTTTTATTTTAGATAAGTAAACTATTACAGATAGGAGCAAATTATCAAAAAAACAGTTAATCTACTTTAAATTTTCTAAACATCAAAAGCTAAATTTATATCGATACTAAAAGTGGTTTCCGAAATACAGCCTTCGACATTGTAGAAGGGGCCATTATTTATTGATTTGTATAAAATTTTCTAATAATGATTTTCGCTGGACTCTACTCCGCCATACAGACTACTGCAGATAAAACTAGCAATATATTTTGCAATAATTGCTAAATTTCCACAATCCTAACGGTTACCGAGATATTTACATAATTTTTTTTTTTCAAAATAATGTCTTTCTTTTCACCGTATTTCATTTGATATTAGCTTTACATGAACGCGTGTATAAATTAAATAACGCCCATTACATTTTCTTTCATTCAACACCTTTTTTAAGTAAATTGGTTCAGTAGTTATCTAGAAATACCGCTTATACAGGGTAATTTTGCGACCCCTTTACAAAATCAAATAATAGTTCAAGGAAGTAATAAAAAAAATTAGGTGAGATAATTATAAATTATTTCTTTTTAAATTTACAGTTTTGTAGACCGTGCGACGCGCAAACGGTGACAACAATTTCAATTTGTGTAGGGAAAAGTTTGGGGTAAAAATGTAAAAAAAATATTTTTGTTTTACTTCATAAATTGATTGTACTGCTGTTATAGAATGACCTGACAAAGTTTGAAAAGGGGTCCAAAAATGACCCTGTATAATGGGCCGACCGCCATCTTTGCTACGTCACAGCTCCCCCTCTCATACCCCTAGGAAAGTGGAGGCTTCTGTGCTTCTGGAAGGTGCTGGCATGGCTTGACTAGCCACACCAATGCTGTGTTTACGCATAACGGACGAAATGGGAATCTAAATGCGGAAAAAAGAGCCCATCACCAATACCAAAAAATACCCCTAAGAAGTGGCAACCACAGTTTTTGTATTCAAGTCAACTTACTAAACAATTACATACCAGTTAGGAAAATTTTATACAAATCAATAAACCAAGGGCCTGTTCTACAATGTCGAAGGCTGTATTTCAGAATATACTTATTGTATCGATATAAATTTAGCATTGATGTTTAGAAAATGTTATGTAGATTAACTGCTTTTTTGATAATTTGCTCCTATCTGTAATAGTTTATCTGTAAAATGAAAAAACCATGGCGAGGGACACTTCGGAGGGGGAGAAGGGGAGAGGGGAGGGGTTGGTAACCGGCATTTTTTGATTCAGCGGGGTCGAATTAATAAGAAATCATCGGTTACCAAAAAGTAATATGATTTGCTTCTAGACCTTCACTTTTTCAAAATCTTGTCCTGACTAATAGTTGCCTATTATGTTATCTTGTCTTTTGTAGTTAAAAAGAGCAGATACAGCAAAGTTACGGAAGATATTTCTACAG
The DNA here is from genome assembly GCA_928269145.1 of Agriphila tristella. Classification (NCBI taxonomy): domain Eukaryota; kingdom Metazoa; phylum Arthropoda; class Insecta; order Lepidoptera; family Crambidae; genus Agriphila; species Agriphila tristella. Next base: position 2,420,649 of record OV743440.1, on the reverse strand, counting down.
TTTGCCACAGAAACCGACAGAAATGGAGAGAAAGTCATCACCAATGAAAACTTTATTAGAAAATTTTTAGGATTATATGAACACGGTCTGTATAATGCATAGTTTAATTCTATGTAATATCACACCCTCCAAAGGACAATGTTCTAACTGCAAAATCCTCATTTTACAGGATGCTTATTTTTCATTTTATTGCCATTATATGTGATGAAAAAACGAAAATTACTAATGCCTATATATTTTCAACCATACAGTAACCACAGATTTACCAGTTAAATTGTGGAGTAACCTTGGGTTCAACATATTATGAAAACTAAACTTCCCAAAATGGTTTTTTGTAGCTGAAAGAAAATCCTTGAAATTGCATAATAATATTTCTGTTATAAACTATTTCTTTCTATAATTATCTAGTTGGAACATTGTTGTTTTAGACGGTACGATATTCATCTGGACTTCTGTATTTATGAACACAGAGCTGTTTAAGAACCTATAATAGTAAAGCAAAAACTTGTTTTAGGCACCTCACAGGCACAGAGTTTAGCCATTTAGCTTCAATACTAGCATGTTTAGTGTACCCTCTTCTAAAACGAGCCATGCACATAATTCTATTATCAATAGGACTCTTCGAACTTACAATAAACACAGTGATTTTGTGGATATCTTCAATGGTAGTAAGCAAACTTACCGATCTGGTATAATTAAGGAGATGGAGAATAATAGCAATAACATTAAGTAGATCCCCCCCCCCCACACACACACACACACAAACACATGTACTGACATATATTTAATATAATTAGATTTTTATTGTTTAAGACCATAATTACGTACTTTTAATTTTAATTTTCTTTAAGACTTTTTACTTTGCTCTTATTGCACGGGTGTTCTGCCTATTTCTTATGTTATATTATATGTTCAATAAATTAAATGTAAATCCGTTATTGGCAATAAGCAAAATCTGTAAGATAATTACTGTTAAATTTTAAGTGCTGTGGATTTTGTGATAATAAATAAAAAAATAAATAAAAAAAAAAACTGAGTCTGCATTTTGCATTTAGAGTTCTTTGTAACGTTTGTAACTTTATAGCGCCGCGCAGAAGTAAGGCGATTGCCTTGGCGTTCTGACCAGAACGTGCCATTAGTCAGTTCAATTAAAGAATGTAGAACTAGAACGGCTGAACTCTTTCTGTCTGCCCGGGGTCTTAAGGAACCATCTTTTTCATTCACGTCACGAGACTGTAGTTACTTGAATAACTTATCTGAAGTTACTTTATGTAACTTTTCCATAATTTTTTTAGAGAATTACAACAAAGAGTCCCTTGACCTTATTGCGTCCATCGTAGATGTCGACAAAGATGGATACATATCATTTGAAGAGTTTGAGGCATTTGAGAAGCTTCTATGTTCACCGGATGCCCTCTACAGGACCGCATTCAGGCTATTTCGAAGGAGTGAAAATGATTATGTTACTTACGGTTAGTATTCAATAGAATCATCATCCATAAATTACGTACGTCACACGTTAAGGGAGAGGGAGGTGGTCTACGAAATGTGACGTTGTGTGACAAGGGGGTGGGAGGGGTTCTAAATGTCGTGACGTCTCATTCCAAAACCTAAAATTGAATCAAAATTAAATTGCGGAACTGTTGTTTTAATTCAATAATTATTTCTAGATGTAAAATTGTAAAATATGTGACATCACACTAGGGGGGGTCTCATAAATGTGACCTGCTGTGGCAAAGACGGGGGAGGGCGTCAAAAATCGTGAACGTAATTTATGGATGGCCCCTTGTGGTATTTTTAAAAGTAGCTAGGTAATCATCATAATTCAAAAATAAAAATATTATTGTATTTTTAAGCATTCTCTGAGACTGTAATGATAGGTAGTGTTGACGTCGTAGGTGCTGGCTAGAGAGGGTCGAGTGAATAAAACGACAAATACACTTAAAACATAAACACACAAAGCGCGCGTGGAAGCGTTCATACAAAAAAAGGCGGAAAGCGCGGGAGCTGCGGAGCGACGCAGCACAGTGTCACTCTGAAGACGGCTCGCGGCGAACTGATTTGAAAAGAAAATGGCGGGCAAGCGGTGCCGTTCAAAAAGGAGCGCGAAACGCACATCCCCGCGCGCGGTTTGTTTTGGCGCTTTATTTGAATTTAGAAACAGTACAGAACTTTATTTAAAATAGTTAACAAGCACCAAACTTCTTAAAATTATTAAATATGCATTACACATTTACGACACATTTTTATTATTTATCATAAAACAGATACAAATTATGATATTACGATGTAAAACAATTAGTTAATTAATTACGACAAAAGACATACTTATTTTGCGTTGCGTTTCGATCTGATACCAATGCAATCGTTCAGATATCGATATACACTTGCGTTTAGTTATCAACACAGAATATAAAAATATACAAAATGAAAATTAGAAATTACAACTAAAAACTAGGGAGCCATCCATCCTCAACATCCTCCCCCCTAGTGTCGACTCAGCGACACTCATTACCAAACAGTAACGCTACTCGGGATACCGGGCGCTTAGTCAAACCAACTTGAGTCTTAATGTCTACAACCCTTACTCTTCCGTCGGCACCGGGGTACACTTTCTGAACAACTCCTTTCGGCCAGACGTTCCGCGGGGATGCAGGATCTACTACAACTACCAGATCTCCTACCTTGAGCTGGGCACCTTCGCGGTTCCACTTGTTCCGGGGAACAAGAGTTGGCAATACCTCTTTCAGCCACCTGGACCAAAATAAATCTGCTAAGCGCTGCGCGATACGCCATTGCTTCCTTAGATAAAGATCGCTGTCATCAAAAACTCCGACCTGAGGTAAGTTAGAAGATGTACCTAATAAAAAGTGATAAGGTGTTAATGACTCTGAATCTCTGGGGTCAACAGACACATGAGTTAAAGGACGGCTATTTATCATATTTTCTACCTCGCATAAAAACGTAGCGAGAGTCTCTTCTCGAGGCGCTCGCTCCTTTAAGACGACCTTAAGTGCCGTCTTAACACTTCGGATGAGACGCTCCCAAGCGCCTCCCATATGTGGACTAGCTGGGGGTATAAACTTCCACTGGACCCCTTTATTTAGAGCTTCCGCCGTCAGACCTTCCTGACTATTAATCACTTCCTGATATGCTTTTTTAAGTTCGATATCTGCACCTCGTAGGTTGGTACCGTTGTCCGAGAAAACTGTATGGGGCCAGCCCCTACGCGCGGCCATACGCCTCAAGGCCATTATCATAGAGTCCGTCGTGAGTGACGGGACTAATTCAATATGGACTGCACGTACAGTCAAACATGTAAATAGGACTCCGTACCTACGCACCCTCTGGCGGCCGACTGCCACTTCATAAGGGCCGAACAGATCAACCCCACACATGGTAAATGGTCGCTGATGGTGGGTGAGTCTACATTCAGGCAGGTCACCGAGGCGCGGTGGATCAGGTGATGCTTTCCTAAAGCGACAGACTAGGCATTGCTTGGCGACAGTGCGAACTGTCGGCCTCAAATTTACGAGCCAGTACTTCTGGCGGAGCTGATTAATTACCATTTCGTTACACGAGTGAGCGGCATTTACATGATAATGCATTACTATAAGTCGCGTAATATAATTTTTACCATCCAAAATGATCGGATATTTTGTCATATGATCTATGTCTTTTATGGCGCCAATGCGACCGTCTACACGTAAAATATTTTTCTCGTCCATAATAGGAGTCAGCTTACAAAGTCGACTATCGCGTTTTATTTCTTTATTAGATTTTATGTCATTAATTTCACTCTGAAATGACTGTGACTGCGAATAGCGTGACAACAATACTTCTGCTCTTTCAATTAGTTCAGCGTTAATACAAGTAATAGGACTTTTTTTAAATTTCTCTATAAACAATAAAACTGCAGCTGTGGCGCGTACCAACCGTGGCCATCGAGAAAATCGCTCGGGTTTCGGAACAGGTAAGTCACAATCTTTATTATTTTCACAAACTGCATTTACTCTTTCTAACAACTCATCACTAATGTTTTTTGTTTCAGGGCACTGGGGCCAGCAAGAAGACGGCTGGTGTAGGAACGATGGACCGATAAACCACTCGCAATCACTACTTAATTTGTAGTCGTTGTGTTTGGTTCCGACGTCAGCTATGTTTAACTCAGACGGTACATAATACCACTCAGTAGTCTTGCTAAGCTCGTCTATCTCACCTAATCGATTTGCGATAAAGGTTTTATAATTTCTACACTGATTCCTAATCCAATATAACACTGTGGTAGAATCAGACCAATAAAAGGTTGACGAAAAATTTAATCTGTGTTCTTTTTTAATACTATCCCCAAGTCTACACGCTAGAAGACCAGCCTGCAGCTCCAGTCGCGGCACCGAAGTATACTTCACCGGAGCTACTTTACTCTTCGCGGCTATAAATGTAACCACGACACTACCATCGCTATTCACTCGTCTCAAATACGCGACTGCAGCGTACGCACTTGGCGACGCATCACAAAATATGTGTAACTCCAATTCTGCCTCGTTCACACTTGACTCGATAAAATTTCTACGAAAATAAAAGCGCGGTATTCTTATGTTATTTATTTCCTGCGCTTGTTTAATCCAACTACAAAATAAACTATAAAATTGTTCGCTTATTCTTTCGTCCCATTTAATATTACTTTTCCAAATGTCCCTCATAAGTATTTTTCCTTGAATCGTAAATGGTATCAAATAACCGTGAATATCGAAAATGGACATAACAATACGTAACACTTCGCGTTTCGTGGGTATTCTCTTTAAAGATAAAATATCTTCAGGTATACGTTTAAAAGATAGGTCAAAAGCTAATACGTCAGTCTGCGGAAACCAAAGCAATCCTAACGCGCGTTCCGGTTGCTTATCGATATTGAACCTTATAGCCTTGTCGTTAAGGACGTTTCTCGGCAGATCACTAAGCACTGTAGGATCGTTACTTAACCAATTTCGCATTTCGAATCCACCTTGTTGATGAATAAATGAAATGTCTTTTATAATTTTCCTACATTCATTTGTATCAGAAAAGCTGTCTATATAATCATCCATATACTGATTATTTTTTATTGCACTTACAGCTTCTGGCATGTCGCGTTCAAAACGGGACGCATTTATGTTTGCGTTTATGTACTGTGCCACGAACGGCGAGCAATTCGCGCCAAAAATAAGTGACGTCATAACGCATTTAAAAATCACGTTACTACCTTCCTGTTTCCAAAGAAATCTAAGAGCATTTTGATCATCAATTTTAATCTTTATTCTTAAAAACATATCCTTTATGTCGCCTATTACAGCGGTAGGATATTCTCTAAACCTAAACATTATTCCGTATAAAGAGTTTAATAAGTCGGGACCCTGCAATAAATAGTCATTAAGCGAGTGACCATTACTCTTCGCGGCAGCATCGAAAACTAACCGCAACTTATTTTTGTTCGGGTTATCGACCCCGAAGTGAGGTAGGTACCATGTGTGGTTATCAGTTTCGCTACACTCAGACTCACTTAGTACTCTTGCGTAATTATTGTCAAATAAATGTTTCATACGGTCGCGGTATCGTGACGCGAACTCCGCGTTACACTTCATTTTACTATCTACGTGATTAAAACGTTTAAAGCTACGGGATATGACTCCGGCATACAAAAATCATCACACTTCCATGGTAAACGCACAGACCATTGACCGTTCACCAACTCGGCTGACATGTCAAGAATATTTACAGCTCTCAAATCATTCATGTTCGGACGCACTTTAACGCCTATACCTATCGAATCTAATGAAAATGAACGTCGTACTAATTCGTGTAAATCGTTATCCTTATCCTGCGGGTCTACATTACCTGTAGGTATAGATGTTATGGCGGCTAGTTGACACGATGGATCGTCACTCACTGTTGTTGCGATAAGAACGAGCGGCGACGGCGTCGGTGACAGCGACGGCGTCGGTGACAGCGTCGGCGACGGAGCGGCGACGGTGACCGCGGGTGAGCGACGCTGCCGATCGGGTTGCTTACCTTGTGGTTGCCCACTCGGCTCGACCGAGCACTGCGGCGCTGGCGGCGGCTCAACCGGCTCAACCCCTGAGTTATCAATCAGAGTGAGCGTGAGAGCTTTGCCGCTGATATTGCTAGTTTGCCTAGGCGCTCGATATAAAGGACCGTGCACACACCACCCTAATAAAGTTTTGGTAATAAATGGCCCGCTAGGATTGTACTTTACACATTCAATAGGTGCAATCAAATTATAATTATCTTGGCCAATTAACAACATAGGCTTTATCTCAGATTGACACAATATGACATTATTTACGTTACACAAGTTCTCAAAATTATTTATATTTACACAAGACAATTGAACAGGTAAATTTAACTCTTTCATTTTTCTAGCACATAAATTAAATTTAACACCATCACTGTTAGAAAGCTCAAAGTTAATAATTTAAGTCTTACATACCAATTCGCTGCTGTCCCACGCGCTATTAGCGCGCATTACCGAACTCACACCGTGTAGACCTGCCTTATTTGCGATATCAGCGGCGATAAGGCTTATCGTCGCGCCATCGTCCAGTAAAGCGTACGTATTAACACTTTCTTTGGGTCCGTGAACGGTAACCGGCACTATTTTGAGCATTATTGACCTTTTAGAACTATTTACACTACACTGAGACGCGGTTGCGTGCGAAACGAGTTCGTTATCACTGTTATCACGCCGAGCTGTAGCAGAGTCGGAGGGCGGCGCGGTGGATGCCGAGGGCGGCGCGGCGCGTTCCGAGGGCGGCGCGGTGCGTTCCGAGGGCGGCTCGGCGCGTTCCGCGGGCGCAGGACGCGTCCGCTGCCAATGCAGCAAACGATGGTGCGGCCCGCCACAGGCCTCGATCTCGCAATTTGCTGCCGTGCACGGCGACTCATCTGCGTGTTTCGACTGTAGGCACTTGTAGCAGAGATTTTTAATACGTACAAAACGCCAACGATCTCTTCGCAAGGCTTTTTTAAACTTTGCGCACTTTTCTAATGCGTGCTTACTTGTTTTGCAAAACTTGCACTTATCATCACTTTGTACATTGGTGTATGTAAAGAATGTATGATGCGTATTCTTCACATATTCTGGCGGTTTTCGTTTATAGTCAGACTGACTGTGGATGAAACTGACACCACAAGATGCAATTTTCTGTGCTTCTTCATACAGGAATAGTGACAATCGTTCCAGCTTGGACATGCTTTCTGTTGAAGGCGTTTGAGCTTAGTAATCAGCCCACTTAGTTACGAGTGCCGTAGGTAGTTTTGACACGACGATCGCTACAATTTCTGGACTATGTAGGTAATCACTTTGACCGATTGTACTAGCGGCAGTCACGTAGTTTTTAACTTTTATTGAAAATTGCACTAATTCGCTGTGGTAAGCTTGAGTTAGGGGTGTCAATTTTTTTAATTGTGTCATTATTTTGTGCATGATAATTTCGGGCCTTCCAAATCGTAATTCGAGCGTCGCGATGATTTCCATGGGTGACGAACAGCCCATCAAAAGAGAAGATACCACTTCTTTGGCTTCGCCTCGCAGACACTTTCTTAGGCGCCACATGTTTTCCGTGTCACTGTACTTACAGAGGTCAGTGGACTCATGGAATGCATTTTTAAATTGCAGCCATTCCAGAGGGTCTCCAAAATAAATCGGTAGGTCTTTTGAGGTGGCGAGCCTAGTCATTAGTTCTTGATTTGAATCAGATTTAGGTGCAGCAGCGGCAGAGGATATTGCATTCTGGAGTGCGGCGGCGAGTTCGTGTACGGCATCAGTACGCTGCAGCGTGGGGTCAGTGACCGGGACAGGGCCGCCGGTGTCGCATACCGATTCTTTTTCTGATTTTGCTAACCATTGCTGCACTTTTTGCTTGGACGAAACCGAATTCCAGGTACCGCCTCCATCGATCTCTAACTCTGCAAGTTCCGCTTCCAGCTCCTTATTCACTAACGCTTTTTGTATCTCAGCTTTTTTCGTTAGTGCTGCTGCTTCAGCGTCGATTGCTTGGAGCTCAATTTCCGCGAGCCTTTTGGCCGCCTCCAATTCAAGGCGTTTCCGCGTGGCGGCAGAGGACGAGGTAGCAACAACACTCGGCTTTCCTTCTTCCACACTTTGCTTTTCAGTTGTATCACCTTTGTGTTCGCTCGATCATCTTGTGTAACTCCCGTTTTGCCTGTTGGCGGGTTTCATATCGCTGGGAGTGCACACGTAGGTACCCTTTTCTCCAGGATCCGGCCGATGGACCAAATTTTGTTGACGTCGTAGGTGCTGGCTAGAGAGGGTCGAGTGAATAAAACGACAAATACACTTAAAACATAAACACACAAAGCGCGCGTGGAAGCGTTCATACAAAAAAAGGCGGAAAGCGCGGGAGCTGCGGAGCGACGCAGCACAGTGTCACTCTGAAGACGGCTCGCGGCGAACTGATTTGAAAAGAAAATGGCGGGCAAGCGGTGCCGTTCAAAAAGGAGCGCGAAACGCACATCCCCGCGCGCGGTTTGTTTTGGCGCTTTATTTGAATTTAGAAACAGTACAGAACTTTATTTAAAATAGTTAACAAGCACCAAACTTCTTAAAATTATTAAATATGCATTACACATTTACGACACATTTTTATTATTTATCATAAAACAGATACAAATTATGATATTACGATGTAAAACAATTAGTTAATTAATTACGACAAAAGACATACTTATTTTGCGTTGCGTTTCGATCTGATACCAATGCAATCGTTCAGATATCGATATACACTTGCGTTTAGTTATCAACACAGAATATAAAAATATACAAAATGAAAATTAGAAATTACAACTAAAAACTAGGGAGCCATCCATCCTCAACAGGTAGGTACTAAAAATGCATTCAACATCAACCATTTTAAATGTCCCCACTGCTGGGGCACAGGCCTTCCATATGGGTTTTAAATGTCCCCACTGCTGGGGCACAGGCCTTCCATATGGGTGGATAAGAAGGATGGGCCATAACCATAACCCACCACGCGGGCCCTGTGTGAATTGGTAGATGTTAACGACTCTAAATGCAGCCGGAACCAACAGCTTAACATGCCTTCCAAAGCTCAAGATAATACATTTTTGGTCACCCATCCCATCACTGACCCTTCCGTAAGTTGTTTAATCTCCGCAATCACAGAGCCAGACGCTAAACCACTGCGCCACCGAGCTCCTCAAATGCATTAACCCAACGTAAATGTGTAAAACATTTTAAATAGGTAGTTACATTTTATCTGCTGAAGAAAAGGCCCGTTTAAGCCTTTTTTTCATTTGACCATGTTCTGCCATATTCTCGAAAAACCAATAACACGCCAAATCGTCGAATAAGCAACAAAAACCAAATCCAGCAAACATGCTAAGTCATCGGGTAAGCAATCAAAACAACAATCCAGTACAGACAGTCACGAGCAAAAATATATACATGGACACAATTTCAAAAATATCTTAACTTCTACCATTCAAGAAATAAGTATACGACAATTTGTTCTAAGCCAACTAGCCAAGTCACAGAGTAAGAGCACAAAACATTCACAATGATTGCAACTTACAAGGTATGCTGTAGACGTCATATGTTGATGGGGCATAAGACGCAGAAGTATATGCATTATGGTTTCAATATTGTCCATTCCATCTTCCCTTCCTTTCCTCATGAAGCTTATGATTAATTTGAAACTTTATAATTATAATTTTGTTTTCAGATGACTTCGTTAATCTCATGGAAAAAAGTGTCATACACAAAAAACTACCATTTGACTTAGACAGTGTCTTCATTCACTTATATTTCGGTGACGACAAGACAAGAGTTTTGGTTTTTGAGGATTTCAGCCAATTTCTTCATGACTACCACGAGGAATACAGCTTAATAGCTTTTAGGAAATATAATAAAGATGGTTTTATTGATGTTGGTGATTTCAAAGATATCATGCTGACTGTGAAAAGCCATCTTGTAAATGATACACTTAAGACAAATATTATTAATGTAAGTTCATGCCTTGTAACTTATCTATCATATTGTTGCATCAGCTAAAATCTAGTCGACCAGTCAAATAAAATCCATTTTATTAAAACTCTAACGCCCGATTGCACTAAACTTAAGGATCGCCTAAGTCTTTTCCTAACTACAACACGACCAAATTAAAACGGTGTCATAAACTTAGCCGTCATGTAGCTGTCATTCGCCTAGTTATCTTGGTCGAGTTGTAGATAAGAAAAGACTTAGGCGATTCTTAAGTTTAGTGCTTTTGCACCTAATACTTATTAGGTAGCTTCTCTGTCGCAAATGTCTTGTTCTAAAAGAGTAAAATAAATTGAGATGAAAAAAATAATTTTTCTTTGTTTTCCAGTCACCAAGTTTTCCTGAAGACAAAAACAGAATAAATTTTTCTTACTACATGGCGTTTAATCATTTGCTAAATAACATGGATCTGATGAAAAGAGTATATCTTTACGCAACGAAAGGGGATAGAAAGACACCAGTGAATAAAAGTGAATTTCTACATTCGGCACAGATGATCAGTCAAATAACACCGCTGCAAGTTGATATATTGTTTGCAATGTGCAAAAAGATACATGATGACGAGTAAGTACATAAATCGTATGCGTAGACAAATCTTAGTTATCATCGCAAAATCATTTGTAATAATTATATTAATCATTAAATCCAATGAGGGCTTTTCAAAATGACAAAAAACTGTAGGCTGTGAAATGTAAAATGAATGTGTCGACGTGTTTTTTTACTAAGCTTCGAAGAGTACTCATGTAGGCAGGCAGATGTAACCCTAAAATTATTCTCTTTGGGCAGATGTCAGCCAGCGAGCGCTTACTTGCCTCTTTGGTTTAGTAGTTTATTTTTAAAAGCCAATTTTGACACTTCTCTTTCCATCAGCGCCATCTAGTAGGCAAAAAGTTACTATTTTATTTTTTAAATATCACTTTGAAAAGCCCTCGATATAAGAACATTTTCTATAAAACTAATAAGGTCACTTTGATTTTATAAATTTTTTCTATCGAAAATATTGCTGTTGCTATTCACCACACAAGTTGCTAATCATCCCAGTTGACCGGTACCCAAAAGACTGCCAGCAAAGCAATGCCCCTTTGAATAGCCAAGCTTATGCGCTGAGCGAAAAAATTGCCCCTTCCTCGGTCCGGTCACCCGTTGCCTCATACACTGTGCTCATACGTTCACATTATGTCTACAAGTCTGTCCTGTCAACATCTTTTACTTAAAGTCCATTACACGAATCGAACTCCCAAATAAAATCGGTCCACTGCGCTCCAGAAAAAGCCGGACTTTTGAGTCCCAATCACAAGGCCGGACGCTAAAAAAGGGACTTTATGTGACTGCTGATGGAACGCCCGCCCCCTCACCGCACGCATAGCGGCAAAAAGCCTAAAGGCCTCTCCAGACTCGCGCGCAAATCAGGGCGTGAAATCGTGGCGCGGATCGCTTGCGAACCACGGCCAAACTGCCCTACAATTCTACATTCGCAGAAGTTCGCGCCAGGTTCACAGTATTGTTCGCGCACTCAACAAAGATGGTTGCCGGAGTTGCTGCTGCAGTTATGATTTTTTTAAATGATGAAAAATTTGGGGCCTATTATAGTCGCTTTTGCGCCAAGTTCGCGGCTTACGAATCCTTTGTCGCGGGACAAAAACCGACAATTTACGGGAACGAGCCGCGAACGCGACGCGAAGCTGCGAAAAATATGCGAATCAGTTCTACACTCATGTTTCGCGGGAAGCTCGGCACCCTGATTATCTAAAAAGAAACTATTTAGCGACCGGTTGCATTTGACATACATTGCCACTTTTCTTTGGTATGTTTTTTTTTAAGGGTGCACCGAGCGTCCACTAGCGCCGCCAATCAAGAAAAAATCATTACAACGAAATAACTATGTTTAACAAAATTCTGAAACATATAAAAACTAGTATTAGTTATAAACTATTTTTGTATGCGTAAAATTCTAAGTTTAAATGCGTTCGTGTGGTTAAAATCTGGATTAACGCCTAAAGTGGCCACTTTAGGCGTTAATCCAGGTTTTAACTACACAAACACATTTAAACCAGGAAAAAAACGCATACAAAAATAGTTTATAACTATTACTAGTTTTTATATGTTTCAGAATTTTGTTAAACATAGTTATTTCGTTGTAATGATTTTTTCTTGATTGGCGGCGCTAGTGGACGCTCGGTGCACCCTTAACCAAAAAGAAGGAGCAATGGATTACGATCATCTGTGAACTGCAACCAGTCGCTAGGTGGTTTTTAATTAGATAATCAGCCCGCGGGCTTCGCGCGCGATTCGCGCGTGAGTCTGGAGAGCGCATTAGAAAAGCCGGGCCGAACTCAATCAAAGGAGTCCCAACTCCCAACACGCGTCCCATAGAAAAAATATTCTGAATCACAGATTTAAACATTAAAAAAGTATACTAACTAAACTTAATTTAATGCTAAAGTTTAGCATAAAATTACGGGTCTCTTTTTGGCTGCTCAAGAGGTCAAAAAGCCTCATACTGTCCGGCTTTATCCGGACGGATGGCAAAGCTAGCATTTTGTTCCCTAGGAGGTCGACTCCTGGAACAGACTATAGTAGTATTTTTTATTTATTCCAATAACATTTTTAATTGACATAAATTCATGTCTTTTTTACAGCACCATTGTGTACAGTTATTTAAAGGACATCTCAACAAAGCATTACAACCGTTGGGTCTGTATTTTCATTGTCACTAAGTTTCATTAAAATTAAAATGCACATAATTACTTCCTGCCTGCCTTTCCAAAATGGTAGCCATTTCCAAAGTTACATGGAATGCAACTGCATCCAAAACCTTACAGTCTAACTTATTAACTTTACATTATTATAATAATGGCTCAGGGTCAAGCAAAGTATCGCTGAAATTAAAGCAGTCTCGGTAATGTAATCTAACCTTTAGTTAGATCTTAGTATTGTTGTTTTTTTGTATAAGTCGCCCATAAAAAATAATTTACTCGCTAGTCTGTCAATTATGGTCCTTCGAGCCGGATATGATCCAGAGATATCAAAATTTATGGTTTCTAATTTGTATTGAATGCGAAGGGCAAGTTTGGGAATGAAAATATTTAGGAATAAAATATGACCGTCGGCGTCGAGAGAATGCACAATGCACATTTGATAGATTTGTCAAATTCCATAAGTCAACTGAACGAACTTTATAAGAAGGTATCTACAGATCTGATACCGATACAGAACTTGGTAAGACAGAGATGAGACAAAAGATGCGCCGAGTTTAGTGTTTGTAGCTGCTGCGCATCTTTTATCTCATCTTTCTCTTGCCAAGTTACGGGCCTGTATCTGTACTTAATCGAAAATAGACTTGATATAGTTGATTTATTCATTTATTGAAGTTGTTCGCCTCATTGGCCGCATTTAAATAAATTTAATTATTGTACTTATGTATTTGTGTTGTGCCAGATTCGCGGCGAGCGAAGCGTGTTTATTCAAACTCTCGATAATGGCTACAGTTTCTTCCTCGGTGCTGTGGCGGGCTGTAAGAGTTTATATTATCGCATCGAACAATAATCTACACCAGCCCCTGTAGCATGAGCAATGAAACACGATGTAATATCGCGTGATATAAGTAGCTATTTATCGACACGTAACTTACAACATCCTTTGTCTATTTTACATCTGTCAAAAGTAATAATTTCCCCCCTCCAACACTCGAAACTGGCAGAAGTATTACTCGTTGGGGAACATCACCCTGACGTAAAAAGGAGTGGATTGCCCATTGACCTCTATATATTCCGCTGGACTGGCTGCTGTCAAACTGTTCTTGTGCTTATTTGATTTCCGCCATTTTGGCGCTGTAGGACGTAGCGTGAGCATAGCGTGAGGGACATGGTACTGGAGTCTGGAGATTCACCATTTTCATTGTACGTCAAAATCAAATAGGCACAAGAACTTTGCTGTCAAATCATACAGACAGCCAGTCCAGTTAAATAGAAAAAAAAATTCAGGTCAGTGGGATTGCCACATCAAAAAAAGAAGAAGAATAATAATTGACAGATGTAAATTATTTGATATAAGTGCTACTTCTATTAAATCGCGTTTTAGTTGTCATATTAGGGGGCTAGGTCAGCGCGAAAATGATCTGTACCCTTAGCACGAACAGAAAATAACGCGCGTAAAATTACTCGATAGAGAATTCTCTATGGAAAATTTAATTTCGCTATTCGGCGATAGATGGCGCTGTACTAATTTTTCATACAAAATTGCACTATCGAGCAGGGATTGAAATACCGTTAAAAAAATATAACGATAAATAAAAAATAACGTTAAAAATACCGTTAAAACATTTTATCGGTAAATTTACCGGTAAAAATAACGTTAAAAATACCGTTAAACATTTTATCGGTAAATTTACCGGTAAAAATAACGTTAAAAGTATTTTACCGGTAAAATTAGCGTTAAATTTAGCGTTAAACTTTACCGGTACATTATACCGGTAAAATTATCGCTAAAAAATAACGTTATTAATTAGAATAACGTTAATTTTAAAGTTTAACGGTAATAAAAGTAAGAAATAACGTTAAAATTAACGTTATTTACTGAAATAACGTTAATTTCAATGTAACGTTATCTAAATTAACGTTATTTATTGACATAACGTTAATTTTAAAATTAACGCTAAAAAAAGTAAAAAATAACGTTATACTTAAAAATAACGTTATCATTCCCTGCTATCGAGTAATTTTACGCGCGTTATTTTTCTCGATAGCGGTTCGTGCTAAGGGTACTGAGCGTAACCTACCAAAACATCTGAGCATATGCCATAGATCAACCTTATCTCAGGACATTAAGGTGCACTTACATTTGTTTGAGAACAAAAAGTGCACCTTAATGTCTTGAGATAAAGTTGATCTATGTAGGTTTAAACGCTCAGATCATTTTGGCGCCGACTGTACAATCGCGAAGACAACTATAGTCCGGCAATCTCGTGCGCGACCGTCCCACGGGGTGACAGACGGTGGCGGGGACGAGGTAGCAACGGTAGCAACACGGCTACACACGAAGAGAAGTGTGCCAGGATCCCGCCCGCCCGCCGCCCGATACCCGCTGACATCTTGGATACCTCGTCCCCGCCACCGTCTGTCACCCCGCGGGACGGTCGCGGACGAGTTTGCCGGACTATAATAAAATGGTATCAAATAAGTCCTAGTGGAAAGCGAACACAGTTACAAGAGCGTTGTTCTTGATTTTTAGGGTTCCGTACCCAAAAGGTAAAAAAGGGACCCTATTACTAAGACTCCGCTGTCCGTCTGTCTGTCTGTCGGTCTGTCTGTCTGTCACCAGGCTGTATCTCATGAACCGTGATAGCTAGACAGTTGAAATTTTTACAGATGATGTATTTCTGTTGCCGCTATAACAACAAATACTGAAAACAGAATAAAATAATTATTTAATGGGGGCTCCCATACAACAAATGTGTTTTTGTTGCCGTTTTTTGGTACGGAATCCTTCGTGCGCGAGTCCGACTCGCACTTGGCCGGTTTTTTTTACTTTCTTAATTTTGTTAACACTATATTTAGTAAATATAAGATCTAAAAAAACACAGATAGTATATGACCTGAAGTTTTTTTAGACTTAATATTTTATAGTTGTGCAATATAATTATTTTCTATTACTAACGGTCACAGTACATAATATATAAGCTTTTCAAACAGTAGAGGAGGTAACGTCACTTAGGCCCTTTTGTCATTGCACTCCGTCGGATCGCTAGGGTTGGCATTTTCCGGTCGTCTCGTGGAATGCTACACGCGAACGCTATGGAAACAACTGCGACGCGATGTCACAACCCTGACCAAAGTACTGCGAACTTTGCTTAGAGCTCTTAGAGTGACGTCAGCCGTCAAATTCGAACGTTTCCATGGAGCTCTCATACTGTTTGAAAAACTTATATATGTACTGTGTAACGGTTGTTTAGTTACATACATGTATCCCTTTTTTAAGTAAAATAGATGTTTGAGCTTCTAGCGTGTAACTGTCCAACCGTAAATGCGTATTTATTTATTTCCAATCTATTCTCAAGGCATAGGAGCAGCAGCGGTCTACCCCATAGACCTCGTGAAGACCAGAATACAGAACCAGCGCATCGGTCCTAAAGGAGAACTATTGTACGCGGGGTATGTGGACTGCTTCAAGAAAGTCGTGCAGAATGAGGGGACACGAGGCCTATATAAGGGCCTGCCCACGCAACTGACTGGCATCGCGCCGGAGAAAGCTATTGTACTGTTTGTGAGTATATTAGTTACACTAGATATTTTACGAGATGAAAATATGGTTATGATTTTAATTATCACCAAATAAATGCACATTCAATAACCAAATTAATAATGTTGTCTCCAAAATAGTAGATCTGTTGCCAAAATAATAGATCTGTCACCAATCATCAGACAATGTCAAAACAGTTACCTAAAAGGCAAATAATTTCAAGTACGTATAGTATGCGCAAAATAACTTGGCGGCTCTGAACTTCTCGCGGAACGCTGCGCAGTGGACGAATACAGGCGTGCGAGGGACGGGGCTCGGCGGGCGGGAGCACTCGGAACTATGGAACTCTCGACATCACTTGCAGTTCAACTTCCGAGCCGCCAAGTAATTTTGCGCATACTGTACTTATAGTTCAGTAGCGTAAGCATTTAAATCGTTTTAAATTCCTACAAAAAGTTTTATTGTTCTAATGGCATCTTTTGGTGCCCAATATGACTATCCTAGCTTTTCGAAATTAGGCCAATTTTTTAAATTACACTATTTTTACCAATAATTCCCCTGTGTGTCCCCCACGTCTAACTTTTGAAATACGATAGGAAAAAATCTAAAAAAATATATGCTGTAAATCTTAATAAACGTTTTCAACGAAAAGTTTGAACGAGATATAGTTAGCAGTTTTAGAGATATAGCACATTTTCCAAAACTTCAAATATTACTTTGTCATTTATACAAACACTATGAAAAACAAAGTTATTTTGCAAACTAAAAATGATACTTAGTGGTATTAAATATAGTATGCTTTGTGTCTCCGAAAATTTAAAATCTTACACAATCTTGATGAAAAACGAGATATAACCATAACACCGCGAAAATACTCCTTTTGGGATACCCCCCTCCCCCCACCACTTAAGCACAACTCTGCCGGGGGGGAGGGGGGGAACCTAGGACAGTCATATTTGGCAACAAATGAAGCTATTAAAACAATAAAACCTTTTGTAGGAATTAAATCCGATTTTTGAACCAAATTTGTTATTTATTTATTTCAGTTCAATGGTTTATTCCGTGACAAGATGACAGATAAAGATGGAACGATAACTGGTTTTGGAGAATACATATCTGGTTTTGGTGTAAATATCACAGGAGTGTTACCATACTTTTATATGTGTTGAACCAATACGGTATAAAATAGTTTAGTCATTGACTAGTCGTATTTAGAGTCGCCGTTAAAATATACATTAAAGAACTTTCTGAAAAAAGAAGCTTTTTTATTTTGCTAGCTTATTTTATATTTTGTTTCAGGCGGGATGTTTTCAAGTATTAGTATCGAATCCTCTAGAGATCGTAAAGATCCGTCTGCAAACGGCCGGCGAGACAGCCAAAGGGCACTCAGTGCGGGCATTCCAGATCATCAAGGACCTGGGCTTGTCAGGCCTCTACAGGGGCTACCGAGCTTGCTTGATGCGAGATTCTACCTTCGCCTCCATATACTTCCCAACGTACGCGCGTGTTAAGGTAATACAATAGATTGAACGGCCTATTCCCGTTGACCCCCACTTTTGTCCTCCACTGGGGAATGGCCTATTCCCGTTGACCCCCACTTTTGTCCTCCACTGAGGAATTGCCTATTCCCGTTGACCCCCACTTTTGTCCTCCACTGGGGGATATCGGGAAAAAATGATTTTTCCATATTTCTTTCCCCGTTCTGTTTACAAGTTCAACTCTCATTCAATTAAATTGCTTTGAACGACAAAAGTGATAAAATGAAGCAATCATAAGGCTAAGTTCATATGATCGCGCGATAGGAGCATTCAGTGTCCGGACACGAAAGTGGCGGCGGCCGAGCGGTGGCGGGGCGGCGCGGCAGCGGAGCGGCGGCGGGGCGGGGCGATGAGAACGTGGGCACGAAACTTAGCGGCCGGTCAGCCGCGCTAGTAGTGTTGTGATGTGACAGATGGGCTAAATACCATTAAGGGCCCGTGGACCTACCGATTTGACCTACTGGTAGGACCACGGTATACCACTATGTGCTCGTGGTCCTACTGGACTAGGGCTTTTTAGAATATCGTAGTGACAAACCTAAATTGTATGTTAAAGAAACTTTTTTTTTTTATTTCTATTGATGTTTTAAATGTGATGTTGCTATGGAATCAATTACTTGTTAAATTAATACCGAAAAATATAAAATTTGATTAGATATATCACAGTGCTGAATTCTATAGGTTATTATGTCCCGTAGAATAACTGACCCTATTAGATATATTTATTGTAAAATATTTTTTAAATAAATAAATAATAATAAATAAGTACCCAGTAATCAAACATACACTATTATATGTTTCAACACAACACTACTGTCATCGCGGGCGACCAAATCAAACTACTTTGTTCATTTGTTTTCGTCGCTCTCCTCCCGCCCGTGCATCGCTCGTCGCCCCGCTCCGCCAACGCCCGTTTCGTGCGCGTCTCCATACTGTGCCATACTGTTGAATGCATCGCCGCCGCTCCGCTGTCGCGCCGCCCCGCTGCCGCCCCGCCGCCGCCATTTTCGTGCCCGGACACTCACACGCGGCAGTCTCTGGCATCAACATTGGCGTGGAGGAGGTAATAATTTGTTCCGCAAACCGCGCGGCTTAACTGAAACTGAACAGATCGATGCAGGTTTTTAGATCTTGCACCGCGCGGCACCGCGCAAGTGGTACAAGATCTTGCGCGCGAGTCACGAGGCGCCGCGGCACCGTGTGGTAATTTAGTCGTTATAACACAGTTTAGTATAATCTTGTGCCGCGCGGTTTTAGTAGTCCCGCGTGGCACCGCGCAGTCAAAGGAACTTAGCCTCATGTTTACATATTTCAATTTGGTTGCTTTATCCAATTGAAAAGGCACTACTGAACCGTGTAATATCCCCATCAGGCGCTACTGGCCGAAGATAATGGCTACAACCACCCCGTCACATTGCTGATGTCTGGTGCTATGGCAGGAATGCCCGCTGCGTCCTTGGTTACACCGTTTGACGTCATCAAAACCAGGCTACAGGTACGCATTTTATATTGACCAAGTATGATTTTAAGATCAGATGAAACAATATGACTAGACTAGATTTTCAACTTAATGTACAAGGCATAGGGTTATATCGAATGAGACAATTTGACATTTAGTACTTATCATCAAGCCACCTATGAAGATACAGAGAGACTATTGGTTGTATTAAAATAGTAAATTGTATATTTATTTAAGTAAGTTTTAATCAAAGAATAATTTGTAATGTATGTGTACCTACTTTAACTTCAACAAAAACTTTTATTGTGGAGAAAAAGAAAATATATTTGCTTAAGTAATAAGTTAGTGATTAACTAATTTTTGTGAATATTATTAGCTCAAATCGCCTGAAACACAGGATTTCCTAGTTCAGGCAAACGTTATATATTGTTCATTATGTAAACCTTGCACAAAAACTTTGTATCTGCACCAATGGAAAATAAATAATTATTCTATTCTATTCTACTATGTCTGGAAAAAATATAGTTTTTATATATATTTGGTAATTGTATTAATAGACAACTTAGTTTTTTTAACATAATACATTACCAAACAGGTTATACCGAAAAAAGGTCAGACTGAATACCACGGAGTCGTAGACGCTGCCAAGAAAATATACCGAGAAGAGGGTTTCAAGGCTTTTTGGAAAGGAACACTCGGTTAGCGGGTGCATTATTTTACACATTTGACAATAGACAATTTGACAATATTGAAAATATACTACAAATTGTGGTCATCCTAACAGATAATGGCGTAAAAAAACATATTCAACGATTATATGGACTAAATCAAGTCTATTAATTGATTAATTTCACCTAGAAAAATGCAATAATTTTTGATATTTTTTTTCTGTAGCGAAAACGCTCTAAGATGACTGATGACGTCACATGCCTGTAAATAAATATGGCTTCAGGCGTTTGACACGCCCATAGACTTAAGATCCGCAATTGATGGCTGTCAAATGGCTAAGGATATTACAATGTTTACAGGCTTGTGACGTCAACAAGTCACGTGTCCAGCGCCATAGCGTTTTTGGCGCGGTTTTAAAATTTTACACTTTAACATTGATTTTTTTATAAAATACATAGATTTTTCCAGAAATATCAATGTGGTGCACTAATTACGTAATAAGGAATAATTTAAAATGGTTTTCCAAAATTAGTCAAACAGTCTATTGGAATTGATATTTGAAAATGTTATTATTAGTTTGTCAATCAATAGCTATAGCTAGCGAAAGCTTGTCAGTCCTATAAATTAGTAGATCTTTACTTTGTGAAATTCGTTATCGTATTCGTTAT